>CM053771.1:326215741-326306856 GCA_028658325.1 Potorous gilbertii
GTAAGATAGGTTTTCATACCAAAATGAGTGTACATTTTATTCCTTCCTTTAGTTGAATGTGATGAGAGTAAACTTCATGTTTTTTCTCTCACCTCCCCTCTTTTTCCCTCCACTGAAAAGTCTTTTATTTCCATCTTTTATAAGAGATATCCTGCCCCATTCCATTTCTCCCTTTCTCCTCCTAATATATTTCTCTCTCACTGCTTAATTTCATTTTGTAAAGATATGATCCCATCCTATTCAATTCACCCTGTGCTCTCCATCTCTCTCTCTCTGTGTCTGTGTGTGTATGTGTGTGTGTGTGTGTGTGTGTGTGTATGTATGTAATCCCACCAACTACCTAGATACTGAAAAAAGTTTCAAGAGTTACAAATATTGTCTTTCCATGTAGGAATGTAAACAGTTCAGCTTTATTAAGTCCCTTATGATTTCTCTTTGCTGTTTACCCTTTCATGCTGCTCTTGACTCTTGTGTTTAAAGGTCAAATTTTCTTTTCAGCTCTGGTCTTTTCATCAAGAATGCTTGAAAATCCTCTACTTCATTGAAAAACCATTTTTTCCCTGAAGTATTATACTCAGTTTTGCTGGTGATTCTTGGATTTAGTTCCTTTGACTTCTGGAATATCATATTCCATGCCCTTCAATCCCTTAATGTAAGAAGCTGCTAGATCTTGTGTTATCCTGATTGTATTTCCACAATACTTGAATTGTTTCTTTCTAGCTGCTTGCAATATTTTCTCCTTGACCTGGGAACTCTGAAATTTGGCCACGATGTTCCTAGGAGTTTCTCTTTTTGGATCTCTTTCAGGCAGTGATCGATGGATTCTTTCAATACTTACTTTGCCCTCTGGTTCTAGAATATCAGGGCAGTTTTCCTTGATAATTTCATGAAAGATGATGTCTAGGCTCTTTTTTTGATCATGGCTTTAAGGTAGCCTCATAATTTTTGTCTTTCCTGTATCTGTGTTACAGGTTGGTTGTTTTTCCAATGAGATATTTCACATTATGTTCCATTTTTTCATTCTTTTGGTTTGGTTTTGTGATTTCTTGGTTTCCCATAAAGTCATTAGCCTCCATCTGTTCCATTCTAATTTTGAGAGAACTGTTTTCTTCAGTGAGCTTTTGAACCTCCTTTTCCATTTGGATAATTTTGCTTCTGAAAGTATTCTTCTTCTCATTGGCTTTTTGAATCTCTTTTGCCAATTGAGTTAGCCTATTTTTCTAGGTGTTATTTTCTTCAGCATTTTTTGGGTCTCCTTTAGCAAGGTATTGACTTGCCTTTCATGCTTTTCTTGCATCTCTTTCATTTTTCTTCCCAGTTTTTTCTCCACCTCTTTAACTTGATTTTCAAAATCCTTTTTGAGCTCTTCCATGACCTGAGCCCATTGAATATTTATTTTGGATGTTTGGGATACAGAAGCCTTGACTTTTTTGTCTTTTCCTGATGGTAAGCATTGTTCTTCCTAATCTGAAAGGATGGGAGGAGGTATCTATTCACCAAGAAAGTAACCTTCTATAGTCTTATTTTTTTGCCTTTTTTGGGCATTTTCCCAACCAGTTACTTGATTTTTGAGTCCTTTGTCAAGAGTAGGGTATACTCTGATGACCTGTAAGATCTCAGTTCCTCCAAAGTGGCACAATCAAGTGTGTGCTGGTCTGGGTGTGGGGAACAATTTTTTTGCCCAGAATCATAGCAGCATTTCCTCTCCATAGGCACCTGAGCTCTAGTTCTGCCAAGCTAGCACTAGAGGGGTGGGATTCAGTCTAGCTGTGGGGACAGGGTCTCCATTTCCTGTGAGACAAAGACCGCTGCCTCAGGACGTCTACACAGGGCTGAGGTAAGACTCAGCTCTTCAGTGCCCCCAGGGGTTTTTACGATCCAACTATGGTCTCAGGCTTCTGTAGGGGCTGCCCTGAGAAGTCCTGCCACCTGCCTGGTGTGAAGGTTGCCCTTCTCCCTTCCTGGCCAGCTCAATAAACCCTGTCACTGACCTTTGGCACCTGTGGGTTGAGGGATCTGCAGACCCTCTACTGCTGGGACTGGGGATTCTACAATTGGAGATTCCACCCTGGAGGGCAGCCATGCACCCACAGCCAAGGCTGGGCTGGGCTCAGCGCTCTGCTCCATGACTGGTGGAACTGACGTTTCCTGTGGTTCTTTCAGGTCACCCTGGGCTGGAAATCTCCTCCACTCTGTTGTTCTCCACTTCTGCTGCTCCAAAATTTGTTGAGAGTCCCTCTCTACAGGTGTTTTGTGGGCTGTGCAGGGGGCAGCCTCCGTATGTGTGTCTTTCTACTCTACCATCTTGGCTCCCCATGGGAAGTTTTAATCCCACAAATTCATATTGGAAAACATGGTTCATAGAAGAAGTGATTCTTATGTATTGAACCTGAGTGCCAAAGAGTCAACTTTTGCTCTGTTAGAGCATTTCTTGACTTCAGTGCCAGGATTGTCTTAATGTTATATACTTTTGGTAAGAATTCACTGCTCACAATAAAAAGATGTCATTCAGGGTAGACTGGCAAGTTTCAACAGCAATGTGCCTTCACTACTTCTCTGCTATCTCCCCCCATGCTCCATTACCACCATTTCCGTTTTTCTTTGGAGGCATGAGTTAGACAGGATTTTAGCATCTATACTATTATTTTTAAAATCTTTTCTTAAGTGGATTGGGTAAGGTAGATATCTGTCAGAAATCAGTGAATTTCATGTTATTGTAGTTTTGCTTTTTAACTTTTCTTGTAAATATTTTGTGACATTTTACTTCTGAAATGGATCACAGTTTCATTTCTCTATTACGAAGCAGGATGACTAGGGGAGGAAAATCTACATATGTATTGACTGAGATTGCTTCTCAATGATTAAAAAAAAAGGTTTCTCCTGAAAGGATTAAATATTCTGTAAAAATAAAATACATACATATACATAAATCTTTCTCTCTCTCTCTCTTTCTGTGTGTGTGTGTGTGTGTGTGTGTGTGTGTGTGTGTGTGTGTATGATAATGAATATCCCTGTCTCACCCCTGACCTGACTGGGAAGACTTCAAGTTTATTCCTCTTAAAATTAGTGCTTGTACTAGTTTTTAAATAGATGCTACTTATCATTTAAAGAAAGGATCCATTGATACCTATGCTTTCTAGTGTTATTAATAGGAATGGATGATGCATTTTGTTAAAAGTTTTTACTACATGTATTGAGATAATCATATGATTTTTGTTGGTTTTGTTATTCATATGGTCAATTATGCTTATAGCTTTTTCCTAATGTTGAAACAAGTTTTCATTCCAGGTATAAATCCCACTCAATTATAGTGTATAATCTTTGTGCTATATTGCTGTAATCTCCTTGCTAGTATTTATCAATTTTTAATTTTTTGTATTGAAAGGAAATTGGTCTACAATTTTCTTTCTCTGTTTTTATTCTTCCTATCATATTTTTGTCATAAAAAAGCGTTAACATTTCTTTACCTGTTGTCTTCAAATGGTTTATTTAGCATTAGGATTAGTTTTTCCTTAAATGATTGGTAGAATTTACTTGCAAATCCATCTGCTTCTGTTTTTTCCCCTGGGAAATTCATTTATTTCTTGTTCAATTTCTTTTTCTAAACTAGGTTAATTTTACTATTCTATTTCTTCTTCTGTTAATCTGGGCAGTTTGTTTTTTGAAAATATTCATCCATTTCACTTGGATTGTGAGTTTTACTGGCATATAATTAAGTAAAATAGTTCTTAATAATTACTTCAATTCCACCTTCATTGTTGATACATTCTTTTTATTTTTGATACTGATATTTTGATATTTTTCTTTTTTTCAAATGACATTAACTGATGGTTTATCTTTCTACTGATTATTTTTCATAAAACTAGATCCTGGTGTTATTTATTAGGCCAGTGTTTTTTTTTTACTCTAAATTTTGTTACTCTCATTTTGGTATTTAATTGGGGGTTTAAAATTTGTTGGGGTTTTTTTAGCTTTTTTTTTAGTTAATGTCCAAAACATTGATCTGTTCTTTTTTTTTTAATCTTATTGTATGAATTTAGAGATAGAAATTTTCTCCCAAGTACTTCTTTGGCTGCATCCCACAAATTCTGGGAGGTTGCCTTTTTGTTGTCATTGTTAATGAAACTATTGATTGTTTCTATGATTTCTTCTTTGACCCATTCATTATTTGGGATTAGATTATTTAATTTCCAATTAATTTTTAATCTGTGCTTCCACGGCTCTTTGTTAAGTATAATTTATGTTGTATTATGGTCTGAAAAAGGTGCATTTAATATTTCTTCTTTTCTACATTTGGTTGTGAAGTTTTTATGCCCAAATATATGGTTATTTTTGGTGTGTGAAAGTACCATATATAGCTGAGAAAAAGGTATACTCTTTTCTATTCCCATTCAATTTTCTTTAAAGGTCTATCATGTTTAACTTTTCTAAGATTCTATTCATTTTCTTAACTTCTTTCTTATTTTATGGTTAGATTTAATGTATAGTATTGTTATTATTTTGGTGTTTATAGTGACTTTTAGCAAAATGTGGTTTCTCTGTTTATCTCTTTTATAGGTATATTTTTGCTTTGTCTGAAATCATGAGTGCTGCCCCTACCTTTTTTCTTTTTCTACTTCAAGATGATGCATAATGGATTCTACTCCTGCTCCCTGTTTCAACTCTATATCTGTCTCTCTGTATCAAGTTTCTTGTAAACAAAAGCATATTGTTGGATTCCATTTTCTAATCCTTTCCACTATCTACTTCCATTTTGTGGGAGAATTCATCCCATTTTCTCAGTTATTATTATTCACTGTGCATTTCCCTCTATTTCATTTTCTTTTGTTTATTTTTTTCTCTGACCCTCTGTCTCAGTCTCTCTGCTTCTCTGGCTTTCCATCTCTGTTTCTCCCTCTGTCTCCTGTCCCTCTTGTAAAATCTGTCTTACTTCTGACCATTGCATTTTTTAATTGCCCTCATTTTTTTTTTATCACTTTCTGCTTTCCCTTATCCCCTTTCCTTCCTGTTGGGTAAGATAGATTTCTATACCCAATTGAGTGTGGGAGTGTGTGTGCATGTGTGTGCACGCACATGTGTGTATGTGTGTGTGTGCGTGTATGTGTGTATTTTCTCCCCTCTTTGAAACAATTTAGATAAAAATGAGATTAAAGCATTGCCTGTCATGCACCACTTTTCCCTTCTCTGTAAAAGGTTTTTTTGTGCCTCTTTTTTGTGAAATAATTTTTCCCAATCCTCCTAAATCCTTTTCCTTTGTCTCAGTTCATTCCCTTTTCTCAGCCATCCTTTTTTCCCTTTCTATCATCCCAACATAACTGACCCTCTGTCTATATAGAATCCTTCTAACTGCCCTAATAATGATGAAATTCTTAAAAGTTATCTATTTATCCATCTATAATTTTCCTTTGTAGGAATGTAAACAGTTTTACCTTATTAAGTTCCTTTTCATGCTTACTTTTTTATGCTTCTCTTGAGTCTTGTATTTGAAAATCAGATTTTTTCAACTTCAGAGTCTTTCATCAGGGATGCTTGAAAATTCTCTATTTTATTAAATATCCTTTTTTCTTTGAAGAAACTTTATTATTATTTTTGTTATTAAATATTCAATTTTACTGGGCAAGTTATTTTTGGTTTTAATTCTATTTCCTTTGCCTTCTGGAATATCATATTCAAAACTCCTTTAACATGTTAGCTGTTAAATTTTTTGTCATTCTGGCTGTGACCTCACAGTTTCAATTTTGGTATTTCTTTCAGGTGGTGATCAGTGGATTAGTCCCAATCTGTTTTATCCTCTATGGTAGTATTTCTTTACAGTTTCTTAAGAGATGATGTTGAGGCTCTTTCTTTGATCATGGCTTTTAGGTAGTCCAGTAATTTTTAGATTATTTCTCTCTGATTTCTGTCTTAGTTACTTTTCTTCCTAATAAGATATTTTACATATTCTTCTACATTTCTTCATTCTGTTTACTTTGTTTTTGTTTCTTCATGTATCATGGAGTCATTAGCCTTTTCTCTCTAATTTTTAAGGAATTTATTATCTTCCGTGAGTTTCTGTACTTTTTCCACTTGGCCAATTCTGCTTCTTAAGCAGTGATTTTCATTGGTGATATTTGTGTCGCTTTTTCCATTTGTCCAATTCTGCTCTTGAGGTATTTTTCTTCAGTATTTTTTGTTTGTCTTTAACAAGCTGCTAGTTGTCTCTTCATAATTTTCTTCCCCCACTTTCATTTCTTTATTTAATTTTTCTTTCACAACTCATTTGATTTTGAACATCATTTTAGCTATTCAGGAATTTTTCTTGGACTTATGTCCAGTTAATTTTTTTTGCCTTTGTTTTGCTTTTAATTGTTCTAACATCGTTTTCTTTTGAGTTTGTGTGATCTTCTCTGTCATTATAGTAGTTTTTTTCTTGCTTACTCACTTTTGAAGCCTTTTTCTTGACTTTGAATTTCATGATAAAGTTGAGCACAATTCCCAGCATGGAGGGAGAAGTGGGTGTTCCATGCTTCAGGCTTTCTTGCACTACTGTTTTCAGAGAAACATCTAAGGGTTTTCAGTGCTCCAAGTAGGTATGATCTGGGAAGAGGTATAGGCGTTACTCTCCTGGTCTTTACTCTGGTCTTTGCTTAGAAAGGGTACCTAATCTCTTGAGATTGCAATACATAGTGTTCTTCAGTGTCCCAGCTCCTTTGGGACTGGGAATGTTACTGTTACTCAGGGCCCCTGCTCCCTCTTGACTGAAAGTACTCCTCTCCACTCTTAAACTGAACAACACTCTTGAACCCCAAAATGGCTATAGACAATGGAGTTACCAGCCAGTGTCTGGTCTTGTATATAATGCTGTGGCAGGGTCCCCGTCATCTCTTTCTGATCATTCTCAAGGTCTCCTTAACTTCTCCTGAAGTTGTTGCTGTTTTTCTCTCCACTATCTTGTTCTACCACTAATGTTGTATCCATGCAGGCTTCCAGCCAGCCTCTCTCATGTGTAACCTCCTCAGTTGTCTTGGGCTGGAGTTGTCTCATCCAGATCCTTTTTTGGCTGTGCTACTCCAGAATTTGATTTAAAGCATTTAAAGTTGCTTGAAATTGAATGTTGGGTGAGCTCGACTGAGTGCTTCCTCTATTCTATCATTTTGGCTCTGCCCCCAGAAGTCCTCGGCATGAAATAAATTTCAAAAGTTATATTGGTGCCAGATTGAGTAAGACCTTGAATACTAACATTTAAAAAAATGGATCAAATGAATGAAAAAAAAATCATTCACCTTGTGCTAAGCAACAGGATTAAAACAATTATTTTATTTGGTAAAAATGAGCATCCTTTGAAAGCTTTTTACAGAAGAGTGATATCATACTGATGAATTAGGAAGATTCATTAGCAGTAGCTTCTAGGAGAAAGAGAGCTTAGAGGTAGAAAGTTTTGTTAAAAGGTTATTTAAAAGTTCAGATATCAGGCATGAGTAATGTTTGCTGACATTGGAAATTAGAGAGTCAGATCATTTAAGAGTGAAAAGGGACATCAGTGGGCATGTAGTCTAGTCCAGTCATTACCTCCAAAACAATCACATCTTCACCATATCTAACAAATGAGTGTTCATTCTTTTCTTAAACTCTATTGGAGGTTGAAGCTAATTAAGTTAAAGGGAACCTATTCCACTTTTGGAGACTACTTCTTTTGGATAAATTTTGTCCTTCCAACCCAAATTGTAAGAAACTTGCCTATGAAATCACATTAATATTGTTGCTTGATTAAACTAGTAGGCCTATATGTCTTCTTCACCCCTACAGTGCTGAAAATTATCATACCAAATCTATCTGATGTAATTTAGACATGCACAAGTCATGCCATATCACAGATGAGTGTGTGAAGTCATTAGAAAGATTGGTTCCAGTCCTGTATTCTGCTTTAAAACTTTAAATGCTTTTTCCTGCATTTAGGAAAATTCTAGTTGTAATAATATATTACACACAGACAGCATGACTTTCAATAAAATATGAGTTCCCAGTAAAACCTACAACCCCAAAATGCTTCTTTCAGAGGCATATAATTATATCTAAAATTATATCATTAGCTATTAATTCATTTTTGTTTATCTTTATTCTCCCTATAAATGAACATGGCTAAGAATATATGTGTGTTTGGGGATCAATATTAGTAAGTGATATTATTAACAGAGTTCATTAACATTTTATGGTGAGTGAATTTATAAGATCCTTTTCTATTTTCTTAAAAATAAGAAAGAAAAGGTAAATAAACGTAGTCTGCTTCAAAGTTTTGCCCAGGACTGTCTTTGAACAGAATGATATCCATGTGTAGTGCAATGGATAAAGTGTTAGATCTTGAATTAAAGAGACCTGAGTTCAAATGCAGCCTTAGATACTTGCTAGCTGTATTACTACAGGACACACCTCAGGAATTCACTTAAACTCTTCCTGCCTCAGTTTCCAAATCTATAAAATGTAGATAACAATAGCACCTATCTCACAAGATGGTTGTATCAAATGAGATTAAAATCATCTTAAGATATTATAAAAACAGTATTTTTATCATGACGGCTTGTGATGGTTATGACCTCTGGTGAGTTTTCTAAAAAGACAAGTTATAACTTTGAGGTAGAGCTCTCTTCTTTCTCAAGGGACTCTCTTTGGCTCTTGCAGCATATGCTTTGTGAGTGGTCGCTCATCCTTATTTGATACCCAGGAGTGCAGCTGCAACTGCAGAATGAAACACACAGAAAACTGAATCTGACCTGGGCTCTCACCCAGAAGGCAGGCAGATTTGTTTGGCTTGCTACCCTGGAGGTAGAGCTAAATTATCCAAGTTTTCTGACCAGGAATGGGAGACTGTTGATCACTAGCAAAGCAAAGAAACAGTAAGGGTTAGAGGGAGGTGAGATGATTTTCCTTTTCCTGTGTAACTCTGTAACACACGTCCCTGTATCCTTTTGGTGTATTTGTTAAAGTGAAACAGAATATATGGTATGATGGATGGTTGAAAAATGAGAACTGCATTCTATTAATTATTATTCTATATGAATATTATGTATATCATTTGCTGGTCAACTGATCTGTCTCTTTGACTCTAGATTATATTTAAATCTTTCCAGAAATATGTCTTTCTATCCCTTTTTTAATATTTACAGAGAAACTCCTCTCAGTTCATGCCTTCTGAGAATTTACAAAACACAGACAAAATGTTCATCTTAACCTCACTCCTGAATTCTCATCTGCTATAATTTAAGCTCAGTTTCCCTTGTCCCATGCTCTGTAACTCAAGAAAAGCTCCTCACCACCTACAGCATAATATTACTTCTATTCCCTATGGTAAATTGCAGTGATGAAATCTGTAATCCCCACAAATAGAAGATACTGAAATATAAATGAGAACAGTTTCTTTGCTGTTTAATGGATAAAACAGATTTAAGACTGTCCTAATTCACTTCTATGTTAGTCTTACATACATAATTGGTTTGAACTTGTAACTGAAGTAATCAACAAGAAAGTTAGAACATCAAAAGCCTGGAAGAGTATGTTTTATTTAGTGCTATCACCCATCCAAGTAAGTTTTGATTAAGGGAACAAAAGTTATATTTGCATAAGCTTGATCTAGAATTTATTCTCTTCCTGATATATGACTCTTCTTGTTGATTTGAAAGATAGACTTAATTTCAATGGTTCAGATTTGGGCTGTCAATAATTGATTTGAGCTCTCTGGCGTCTTGAAACGAGCAAATTATCATCATTGAGGCACCCTAAATATGGAGAGACAACATGACAGTGGTTTTATTCAGATTTTTTGACATTGTTAGCTATAACATATATTGACCTGGATGTAGGTCAGAGGAGCTGGTATGAAAGAAGAATGAAGGACTCACAGAAACCCCTCTGCTCAGTCATTTTGTGCTGTTGCTGGATCTTTCTTTCCAAAGAAATATTACCATGAGTATGATATCTTGAATTGCACATGAATTGGATTTGAATGAGGCAGAGCTGTGCAAATTCTTCAGTTTCACTTCTCCAGAATCATAGGAGTCCAGTGGCATGACAAAGGTCAATGCACCACTCTAGATCTTGACTATTTCTAGAGAACATCTAAACTTATGATTCTGTAATCTTGAACCCTGGTTGCAGGGAGGATTTATCAGCTTGACAGAGGCATAGGAAGAGGACTTTGGAAAACATTAAGTGAACCACATTACAGCCAGCAGTTTCTTGAGGACCTAAAAATTGACACTTTCTAGAATTTTTTTTTTTTAGTAAAAGAAGAGGTTTATATGCAGAAAAGATGAAAGGACTTGCCATATTGATTTTGGATCATTGACTTAATAATACTCTGAAGACTGTAGGGCCCTGAATGGCCTGAGTATTATAAATGGGACATGCTCTACTTGCTTCTTGCCTGAGGAGGGCTGAACAGTGTCATTTTTATCTTCTTGCTAGGTTTCTGGATACAAGTGCCTCAACACCATTAAGTTGCTACAAAAGGCAAACTGAGGCATTGGAGCTCAGCCACTTCTTGGCCAGGAGCATATTGCTTCAATGTCATACTGTTGTTAGTCACAAGGCAGGCTTCTAGATACCTCCTAGGACATTGTCACATGGCGGTTTGGGCAACTGAGAAACCCAGAGGATCAATTTTGAACCTTCTGGTGACCTGACTTCATCAATGAACCTCCTTGTGACACCCTTTACTGATTAACATATTCTTATCCTGTCTTAATTTACAGATCCTTGTGATACTAATCCATCAACTGTTCAGAACAACAAACTTCTGTAAGACCATTTCGTTGCTTTGTCATTCCCATCCACCTCACCTATCCTTCTGTTCCACTCCAGATCTCTCCATCCCCTTTCTTCTGTGCCCTTTGGAGTAACTGCTCCATGATTCACAAAATTCAACTTATTTTTACATTTCCTCTCTTATTTCTTCCATCTTCTGGCTCTCCCTGAGATTTGGCACCCTTCTAATCACACTTCATCCCCAATTGCCCTCTCCAGTACTGACTAAACTTTTACCCATACCACCTTCTTCATTGGCCATGTTGGAGATTCAAAATATCCCTAACGCCACAGTTTCAGCAAAATATTGCTAATTTCAGATTTTCCTCCATTGCCAAAATCTAGCAACTTTTCCTTCTGTAAGATTCCTATAGGACAAATTTATCACACAATCTGGATCATGCGAGGTATTATCTACTACATCCTCCCCCTACCCAGGACATTCTCCCTCCTTTCTCAATGAACTCAGGACCTGTCTCACAGTCTTCCTGTCCACCCAACTTCTCATTCTAGGAGGCTTCATCAAACATGTTGATGTTATTCCAACTTCCTAACTACTAACTTCCGAGTTCCTCAATCCTCTCAACTCCCATGACTTACTCTGCCTTGGATATAGACAAGGATGGATATGCCCTTTATTCTTGCTATTCATGTTCCAAAGTATAAATTTCCTATATTTTATTATAATGTTTTATCTTTCCATTTCCCCCTATGCCTTATTCCCACACCAAACATACTCTTCCCCTCACTACAACTTTGGATTTCTCCATCTCTCAACACTAGATCATTACCTTCACCCTGTTTACATTCTTATCACTTCACAATGTCCACTTCTTGATGAACAAGTTCAATTCTATATCAGTCTATACTATTAGGTAACCTTTTCTCTTTTCCTTTTTTTCTTTTTTTAGTAAAGTATTGCTGATCACAACTTGCCAAACACTAGACTTGGTTTAAACACACTCTCTATCTCCACTACTAGTTATGTACTGTTAAACATAACTAGAGGAAGCAACAAAACTATGCGGATGAGATCCATTAAAATGTATAAATTTCTAGCATTAACTGGGTCATTACTCTAGTAAGACATTTCCACTGCTCCCAAATGGATTCCTTATTCCACTTATCACAGCAACTCTTTCAAATTTTTCTCAAAATATAAAGTTATATATGTGTATATATGTATGCATGTATGTGTGTATATGTGTATATATATGTATATGTCTGTGTATATATGTGTGTATGTATATATACATATATTCATATATACACACAGAAATGAACCATGTGAGAATTTATTTTATTGCAATATATAATTATTTACTGAGAACTTTATTTTTCATTTAAAAATATTTGATCAATGGGAATGGAGATGGGAGAGAAATATTAATGAGATTATTTAATGTAAGGGAATTTAAAAAAGAAACTTTCCTCAGGCCTCTCATGCTACCCCACCTCTCATCCTCTCAACTGAAGGCCTCCATTTATTATTCACTGAAAAAATTGAGGCCATTCTTGGAGAATTGCTCTTCTTCTCTCTTAAAGCTATAACTCTTTACATTGTCCTCCCCTACTGCTCCTTCATTCAAGTCTTGATGATGAGGTAGTTCTTTTCATTATCAAAGTCAACAATGCTACATAAACCCTTGATCCATACCCTCCTCTCTCTTCCAGTAAATTTTCTTCATCATCATCTCCACTTTCTCTCTTTCACTGCTTTTCACAAACATGCCCACCCAAGTCTTCATCTTTAAAAACTTTACTAGAGCTCATCATGTATACCAGCTGTTATTCTCCATATCACTTCCCTTTCTAAGCTAGAATCCTTTAAAATGTTATTTAAACTCTGTGTCCTCTTCCTTCCCTCTAATTATGTTTCAAAACCCTCTATGGTCTGACTTTCATCCTCATAAAATTATTCTCCCCAAAGTTACTAATGGTCTCTTAACTGTAACGTAGAATAATAATTTTTCAATACCATCATTCTTCACTTCTCTACAGTATTTAAGACTTTTGAATATATTTTTCCTTCTAGATAGTCTAATGTTTCTGAATTTTCATGACTTAGCTCCCTCTTGGTTCTCTACCAACACATTTAACCTATCCTGATAATCCTTTCCTATATTTTTATCCATGTTGCTCTCAAAAACTCAGTATTCTTCAAGGCTCTGTCCAATGCTATCTTCTCTTTTCTCTCTGCATCCTTCATTTTCTTTTCTATTTATTGTCCTCATTTGATAATTTCACCAGATCTGACAGATTCAAGTATTATTTCTATGAATGTGATTCCCAGATCTATTTATCCAGACTAAATTTCTCTTCTGAGTTTAGTCATGGAATACCACAGTGTCCAAATATAAAATAACATAGAAGAACAAGGAGGATGAGCAGGTGCAAACAATGACCTGATGAGTGATTTTGAGAACTGAAGTCAAGGATGTCTTCAGACAAATATATGGCATAAATGAATGTGGAATGAGCTTGTTGAGAGGGTATCAAAATAACAGACAAGTAGACAGTCCGAGTGCTCCTCTGGTATCCTGACAATGTCGGGAAAAAGCAGCAGAGTCCTCATTTGCTTTTAGTCAATTTCTTGTGGCAATCTCATGGGATCAACATGAGCAAAAGTTGCACAGGATAGGTCAGCATACCTGAGTTGTGATCTATGGATCTCTGTCATTAAAAGAAGCATCTAAATCTATGAGATCACAGAAGGATTTGATAATTTGAGTATATATATATATATATATATATATATATATATATATATATATACACACACACATATATCTTTATATAGATATATAAGAATATATATGCACATACATGTACAAATATATGAATCTGTGTGTTTATATATACATATATAATATCTGTGTGTATATACATATATATACACATATTCACATACATATGCATGTATACATACATGCAGAGAGAGAGAGAGAGAAAGGCATAACTAGGTGACACAGTGGATAGAGTTCTGGGCTGAGAGTCAGGAAGACTCATCTTCATGAGTTTAAATCTGGCCTCAGACACTTACTAATTTGTGACCCTGGGCAAGTCACTTAACCTTGTTTGCCTCAGTTCTTCATCAATAAAAAATGAGTTGGAGAAGGAAGTGGCAAACCACTCCAGTGTCTTTTTCAAGAAAACCCCAAACAGGATCATGAAGTCAGATACAGCTGACACAACTAAGCCACAACAACCAAATATATAGATCTAGGCCGAGATACAGATACATAGATGTAGAATTGATATAGATGCAGATATAGATATAGACATAGATAGTAGATAGTAGATATGAAAATAGACCTAGATAAAGATATAGATATATATGATAGAGGTATGTAGAAACTCCTGGTTTAGGAATGCCGTCTACCAATGCTGATAGGCAGTTACTTGGTTGTTGTTGTTTTAATTTATTTTCAACACATAGAACAAAACAAGCATTTCCATAGTGCAATACAATTTAAAAAAAGATTGTACATGAAACTGCAGATCTACCTGTCTACATCTATTCCTTCCAAATATACAACAAAGTTATTATATAAATTTCTTTTTTTTCCCTTTTTTCTTTCTTTCCCCCACCTACCCCATCCCAGAAATGAGTACTATTAGATACAAATATATATATATATGTGTGTGTGTGTGTGTGTGTGTATGCATATACACACATATACATACACACATACATATACCCATACATATACATTTGATATATGTGTTCTTGTGCATACATATATATGTAAAATTATTCTATATATACTTAAAATTTTAGAGCATTCACTGGTGATGCTGAGAGGTTAATTTGCTATGCAGGAGTGACTCAATTAGTGTGTTTCAGAGGCAAGTTTTAAACTCAGCTATTCCTGATTCCAAAGCCATGTCTCTGTGCACTAATTAATCTAAATGCCTTTATTCTCAGTGAGAACAGTCTTCAGTAAGTTTGAATTACCTGAGACCTTCTGGGGCAGTTCTTAACTTTTTATTCCCTTCCTATATTTGTATATGTACACACCCATACCCACACACATATATATGTGTATATATATATATCTTTACATAACTCATGTATATAAAGATGCACACATACATATATGTATATATACATATATATGTATTCATATTTAAATTGTCAAATGTTTCTTTCATCTCATAAAGGGGCATGGGCCCCTTTAATAGAGTGGTAAAGCTTATGAACCTCTTTTTGAAATAACTTTTCTAAAAATATAAAGTAAACACATAGGATTACAAATGAAATAGTATACTGAATATAGTATATTCACTTATACTGAAATAGTAATTGAAATGTTTTTAAAAAGTGTAGAGGTCCCTGGAGTAAGAAACTCCCCTTACTAAGTACATTTTAGATTTTTACATGTTTACTTTGTAACCCATACCTAGAACCTGTCTCCTATGTATATGAATTGGCTTCTAGATTAGTATTTGAAAGAACATATTATTTTTGTTTAAACCAGTTTTGTACTTTTTGTTTTAGCTCTCTTATCTAAGGATTTTCTCTACCTTCTTGGCTTTGCTGTGCTTATTATGAGGAAATGTAACTTCTAGATGCATTATAATAAATCTCTTTCAGATTGTGTAAACATTTCAATTGACTTTCAAATGATCTCTGCTCTTTATTGTGCTTTAGTACTAACTAAAGTCCAAAAAGTGGAGTAGAAAGATTGACAACCAAATGGGTGGGTTAAGATTCTTTTCTTACCTACTTATCACTTCTATTCAATGGATCTCTAATTACCTCTGATAGAAGCTTGTCCCAAGGCAAAATTATTCATAAAAGTCAGGAAACTTGTCCTAATACACACACATACTTTTAAGTTGACTATGAAAGTGTCTGTTTCAAAGGAGGAAATACAGTGATTTATGACTGGAAATGCAATGGCTTAACCCTGTGAACTTACCTTAAGGTAAAAAATCAATAGTGCCTGTTTGAAGCAAACATAAGGGACTCAAGATTTGTGAGGCTATCTTATTGATATAACATATTTGTCAGAATTCAGTGCTCTAAGGTTCCTTAAAAGTATTTGATAGTGTCCCGGGTACTTTAAAGTAAGGCAAACAAATAAAAATAAGATGTTTACTTTTAATACCAGAGAGAGCCAAGATATCTTTATGGCAGTAATGAAAATGATAATAGAAAAATATATTCTTGAATGTTAATGTAAATGAGAAAATAGAATACAGAAATCATTTTCCTTCTTCTCTCACCTACGCCAAATCTTTCTGAGGTTTATTGTTCAAGGATATAATCCCTACCTCCTCTTCTCCCATGTTCCACTAGGGAGGATGAATATCCATCATAGGTTCAGGATTTGACTTTACCACTTCAAGAAAGATTACTTGAAGGTAAAAAAGACATTTTAGTGATACTTTTTTCTTGTTATTACAGCTGTTAAGTATCCATGCTCTAAAGAGATCGTGTATCCTGCTCATCTTTCAGATTTCTTTTCAGGAAAGTTTTCATTTAGTAACATCATAATAATTAAGAAAAAAATCTTTACAGAATCCGGGTCCTGTTGGTACTCTCCAGAACTGCTATTGGTAAAAATAGTGCTAGGTGAAGCAGTATTGGACCTGGAGTCAGGGAAACCTGATTTCAAATATGGTCTCAGAACTATGTGACTCTGGGCAAATCATGCTCTCTGCCTCAGTCTCCTGTAAAATGGAAATGATAGTAGAACTTCCCTCCAGGGTTGTTTTGAAGATAAAATGTGCTGCCATTTGTAAAGTGCTTTACAAAACTTTAAATGCTATATAATATTTTTTATTATTATTTTTGGTGTTTGTTAGTAATATTAATCATACAATATTTAAATCTTTAAAGTCAAATTTAAAGATTTTAACAAACCCAGTCAGCAGGAAAAAGGAATGAAAAAGAGTTGTTTCTGTATTTGATCACCTACAGGTGATACTTGTAGTCAAAATTAAAGTACTTCAAAATCTTAGTGCTACACTTTGTACATAAAAGACACTTCAAAACTGTTTGTTGCAAGGTGTATAATGATGAATAAATGAGTGAGTAAATATCTACATATTAATATGTGTGTGTGTATATGAGACTGTATTCATATATATATATATTCATATTGAGAGAAACAAATGATAAATAGACAAAAGGGTAGGACAGAAACAGCAAAGTCATATGAAAGAGACAAAGATAGAAGAGCACCTGCTTCTCTTGATATTTTAAATGATCTCTTATGCATTTAAAAACATTTTTGAGTAATGCTTTTTCTCATTTCATCAATATTTTCAGCACCCAACTCCAAACTGAATGTTTTCTTCTGAAAAGAAAAAGCAATTAGAAAAATGTTTCAATGAAAGAGCTACCTCTGGAAGTGGTATTTGTTAATCACTTGGACATAGCATATATTTGTAGTTGTATTGCTACTATTATTTATTTAAAATATTACTTATTTTATTTTACCAAGTATTTCTCAATTACATGTAAAAATTTTTAGTAATTTAAAAAAATATTTTGAGTTCTAATTCTCTCCTTTCTACCTTTCTTGAGAAGGTAAGCAATAAATCATGCAAAATATTTTTATATTAATCATTTTACAAAAGACAAACAAAAACAAAATAACGAACAAAATAATACAAGGAAATTAAAAGAAAATATGCTTCACTCTACATTCAGAGTTCATCACTTCTCTCTCTGGAGGTGGGTAACATTTTCCACCAGAAGTCTTATTGTATTATTTTGGATCATTGTCTTGATCAGACTAGCTAAATCTTTCACAATTGATCATCCTTACAATATTGCTGTTACCATACACAGTGTCTCCTGGTTCTTCTCACTTCATTTTGCCTTAGTTCATGTAAGTCTTCCCAGGTTTTTGTGAAACTATCCCGTCTGTTATTTCTTATAGCAATGTAGTATTCCACAACAATCATATACTACAACTTGCTTGGTCATTTCTCAATTGATGGGAATCCCCTCAATTTCCAAATCTTTGCCACTATACAAAGAACTGCTCTGAATAGTTTTATGCAAATGGATCCTCTTTCCCTGTTCTTTGATTTCTTTGAAATACTGCCTTAGTAATGGTATTGTTTGGTCAAAAGATACTCACAGCCTTATAGCCTTTTGAGCATAGTTCCAAATATTTCTGCAAAATCATTAGACTAATCCACGACTCTACCAATAGTGCATTTGTGTCTCAATTTTTCCACATTCCATCCAACACGGGTCATTTTTCTTATCTGTCACATGAGTAGTCAGATAGCTATGAAATAGTATTTCAGAGTTGCTTTAATTTGCATTTCTCCAATCAGTAAAGATTTAGAGCATTTTCCATGGGACTATAAATAGCTTTGATTTCTTCTGAAAACTACTTGTTCATAACCTTTGACCCTTTATCAACTGGAGGAATGGCTCTTATTTTTTATAAATTTAGTTCAGGTCTCTATATATTTGAGAAATAAGGCCTTTAAAAGAGAAACTTGCTGTATTATTTCCAGCTTCTTGTTTTCCTTCCAATTTTGGCTGCATTAGTTTTGTTTGCATAATTTAAAAAAATCATGTAATAAAAAATATTCATTCTAGTTCTTCCCATGATCCTCTCTATCTCTTGTTTGGACATAAATTCTTCTTTCATTCATTGATCTGATAGGTACATTTTTTCCATGCTCTCCTAGTTCACATATAATATCACAATTTATGTCTAAATATCAACTTTATCTTGGTATATGGTGTGAGATGTTGGTCTATGCCTAGTTTCTGTCAAATTACTTTCTAATTTTCCCAACAATTTTTATCAAATAATGAATTTTTGTCCCCAAAGTTTGGATATTTAGGTTTATCAAATACTAAACCAATATGGTTATTTACTTACTGTATATTGTATACATAGTCTCTTCCACTAATCTATTGCTCTTATTACTTAACCCTCGCCAGATTGTTTTGATGATTACCATTTTGTAATATAGTTTGAAATGTAGGACTGCTAGACTGTCTTCTTTCACATTTTAAAAAAGTAATTTCCTGATATTCTTGATGTGTTATTCTTCTAGATAAATTTTGTTGCTGTTTCTCTAGTGCTGTAAAATATGTTTTTTGCTAGTTTGATTGGTATGGCACTGAACAAGCAGATTAATTTAGATAGAATTGCCATGTTTATTATATTGGTTCAGTATACCTGTGAGTAATTAGTATTTCTCCAATTGTTTAAATCTGACTTTATTTGTGTGAAGTGTTTTTTACTTGTGTTTATCTAATCACTGGGTTTCTTGTGGCATGTAGGCTCCCAAGTATTTCATATTGTCTGTCATTATTTTAAATAGAGCTTTTATTTCTGTCTCTTCTTGCTGGGTTTTGTTGGTAATATGGAGAAATGCTGATAATTTATGTGAGTTTATTTCCTATCCTACAATTCATTGCTAATTGTTCCTACTAGTTTTTTAATTTGATTCTTGATAATTCTCTAAGTATACCATCATATCATTTGCAACGACTAATAGTTTTTTTCTATCATTACTTATTTGTATCCTTTAATTTTTTTCTTGTCATTGCTATAGTTAGCTTGTCTAGTGTAATATTGAATAATAGTGGTGAGGGAATTGTGGGACTTATAGGAACCACTGTGACTCCATCTTCTAAAACTGACTACTTTTTGAGACCAAAGTTTCATTTTTCCTGTAATTTTTACCTGTTTGCTTATTGTGAGAATTGAGACATATCCTAAATCACATACAGAAAAATCCACCTGCTAGCTCTTCCCCCTCCCAACTCTTGAAACTCACTTATCCTCCTCTCAACTCAGAAAGTCCTTAATCTTTGCCCCTATTAGAAATTAGATTTCCATGCTATAACAAATGATGAACAGGAAGACTTCAGAGAGGTCTGGAAAGACTTATATGAACTGATGCTGAGTGAAAGGAGCAGAACCAGGAGAACTTTGTACACAGCAACAACCACAGTGTGCAAGGAATTTTTCTGGTAGACTTAGTCCTTCATAGCAATGCAAAGACCTAAAAAAATTCCCAATGAACTCTTGAGGCAAAATACCTTCCACATCCATAGAAAGAACTATAGAACTGGATTGCAGAATGAAGCAGACCATTTTCTTTTGTAATATATTTTGTTTTGTTTTATGGTTTTTCCCATTCATTTTAATTCTTCTATGCAACATGACTAAGATGAAAATGTATTTAATGGGAATGTGTGTGTAGAACCTATATAATATTGCATGCTATCTCAGGGAGGGAGTAGGGAGGCAGGGGGAAGGAGGAAGAAGGAAGGGAAAAATCTAAGCTATATGGAAGTGATAATAGCATGCTGAGAACAATTAAAATAATTTAAAAAAAGAAATTAGATTACATAATTTTGTATGCTGGTTTTTTTCCTGTTGTTTTCCTTAGATGCATAAAAATTTTTCTCATCCTGGTTGTATTTGGAGGTTCAGTGCCAAGGTGATAAAGTCTGGTCCTGATATGTTATTCAACCATCATGCATTGTTTGATAAATTAATGTGCTCAGAAGCTTAAACCTTTATTTCCTCAGTTATTTTAAATTTTATCTGTCACAGTTATAATACTGAACATCTTTGTCTTAATTCTGATACTGGGAAGGCTTCATGTTTATCCCTGCTACAGATAATACTTACTTTTAGTTTTAGAAATACGCTACCTAGGATTTTAAGAAAGACTCCTTTGATTCCTATGCTTTCTATGTTTTTAATAGGAATGTATACTGTATTTGTCAAAAAATTTTTTTGCATCTATGGATAAAATTGTATGATTTTTGTTGTTTTCATTACTGATATGGTCAATTATACTCATAATTTTCCTTATATTGAAACAGTCCTGTGTTCCTGGTATTAATCTCACCAAGTTATAGTATATGATTTTTGTGATATATTGCTGTAATCTCTTTGCTAATACTTAATTTAAAATTTTTGCATCAATAATCATTAGGGAAATTGTTCTATAGTTCTTTGTTTTTGCTTTCTAAATTTTGTTTAGGTCTGAGAACCATATTTGTGCCATATAAGGGATTTCTAGGACTTTTTAACCTACTTTTTTTCCAAATAGTATGTGTAGTATACTATATAGTATTGGGATCAATTGTTCCTCAAAATTTGATACAATTCACTTGTTAATCCATCTAGTCCTAGGTGTCTTTTTTAATAGGAAGCTCGTTGATGGCTTCTTTAATTTCTTTTTCTAAGATAAAATTATTTAAGGATTCTATTTCCCCTTCTATTAATCTGGGATGTTTATGTTTTTTGCAAATATTCATCAAGTTTTCCTGGTTTATCGATTTTACTTACATATAATCGGACAAAATAATTTCTTTATTTGTTCTCTGAGGCCTTCAGGAATTTTTCAGCTGTTTGCTAACTCAAGTCCTTTAAGTAATCTTTCCTTTTACATTGTTTTAGCCCTGTATGTTGTTTGTTTAACTCTCCTTACTTTGTTTTTTAGAATCTGTTGTTTTAAGACTCTAGCCTGGATTCTTCCCAGTAGTTTAAGTAAAGATATTAACCTTGAATTACCAAAGTCTATGTGGAATTAGGCAAAACTTTAGAGACATAATTTTCTCAGCACATTGAGCAAAGGTCATTGAAACAACCACTGGTTATGATAGTGTCAACAAAGAACTCCGGAAATATTTTTCTTTGTGTAGAAATGTTTACTAATATCCTAGGGCTTTTTTTGTCCCAGCATTTATGGTTAATCATAATATGTTTCATTGTTTCTACAATCACAGTAAAATAAGAACCTAGAAAAAAGGTATATAAATGAACTAATTTTGATGATTCAAGATAAAAGCAACAAGGATGATGTTAATAAGATTTGCTTTTATTTATGGGGATATATTTTCAACTCTCATTCCTGAGAAATATTCTTTGAACCATAAAATTTTAGAGCTAGAAAAGAACATTGACATCATACAGCAAGTACCTTGTTTTAGAGATGATGCAATTAAGACCTGGGGAAGTTTAATGATTTCCCCAAGGTTACACAACTAGTGAGCTGCAGCTACAGAGCTTTCAGCTTTCCTAACTTTTAGGCCAGTGCTATTTCCACCACCCCATTCCATTCCAAAGCCTTAATCTGGTAAGCATCCCTATTACTCATCAGAAGACAAAAATAACACTAGAGAGCAAGAAGCATGGCATTCAACTGCTAGCTGACTTGAAAAAAGCCTGCAAACCTCCCACATTAACAAATACATTGCTGGAAATTAGATCTGAATTAATTTATCATAATGATAAATAAATAAAATAATAAAAGAACAAGATAATATTAATATAGCACTTTCTATGTGTCAGACAATGTGCTCAGTGTTTTACAATGGTTTTCCTATCTTATCTTCACACAATATTGGGAGGTAGGTGCTCTTGTAACCCCCATCTTACAGATGAGGAAACTGAGTCAAACAGGGATTAAGTGACTTGCCTAGGGTCACACAGCTAATAAGTATCGGCTATCATTGACACTATTTTTCTCATGCTTTGCATTTCAATCAAACAAGGCTACTACCTTTTTCTTTTGCACCCCCAGCACTTACCTTCCTCTATGCTGTTGTGTTCCAGTGCTTCTTTATTTCCAAAATGACTGTCTCAAACAAGGAAAGCACAATTGGTGTGTACTGCAGGTGTTTAGTATTTGATATTGAAATAAAGAAGAAAAATAGGATGGTAACTTGATAGGGATAGAAAGGTTAAGGGAACTGTTTGAGGATGGAGAAACCCAAGTGTCTTGTTAAATTATTAGGAACCAAGAGAAAGTGAGAGATGAACTATGCACAAAGGAGAAAGGATGGTATATAGAGTGAGATCTTGAAGGAAAAGAGTAAGATTGAAGGATTTAGTTTAATCAAAGTTTAAGATCACTTCTTCCTCAGAGTCAGGAGGAAAAGAGGAACAAATGGTTGAAAACTGTTTTAGCAGAGAAAAAATTAAAATAGAAACATTAACAATAATAAAAAAGCCCTACTTCTCTTTCAATGGGGGTAATAGCCAATATTAAGAGAAAGCAGAAGAAGCCCAAGTTACCAAGAAAACTCATACCAGGCTAAACATTTTGTGAGTAATCCATCCATGACCCTGAAGGAGAAGGCAAAACTATGTTGCCTTCACTGGAAACATAGAAAGAAGCAAACTCCTGGGACATTAGCAATTTAAATCGTGAAAATGGAGATTTTGTTTGCCAAAGATAAGAATATGAACATGCTTGATATATAGTGCAATAAATAATTACACACAAATGATTTAGGCATCCTAGTGGGGATTCATTTAAATCTGTTTCCTATTTATTTATCCTATTAAGTTAAATATGCTTATGTGTTTTTTCCCCTTAGGAATAATATTCTAAGCATTAAGGAGATCATCCAAATGCAGTTATAATGGCTACTTACACTGGAAAGAGCAGAAAACATGAAGGGGGAAAGTGTGAGGGGATTGGCAAATATGGAAGAGGAAGAGTGAGTATCAGAAATTCCTCACAGAACACAAGTATTCACAAACCATGCTGGCCTTGTCATCGAAGCAAGTGTGGATCATAATTAAACTCTACCACTGTTTATAACTGTGTGACTTGGGTCAATTCCCTCTACCTCTCTGAGTTTCAATTTCCTCACCTATAAAGTGAAAGGATTGTACTCAATAACCCTATGAACCTGTGGATCATTAAACATCCTATAGGCAGTTTGAACCAATGCATATTTAAATTTTTGTTTGTTTCAGCTACAATTAAGATTCTGAAAATCCAAATAAGCATCTTAATGAGCCCAAATCTGATAAAGATAGTGAAAATTAGTTTCAGAAAAGCCATAAACTTGGAGCAGCTAGATGGCACAGAAGATAAAGCACTGACCCTGGAGTAAAGAGCACCAGACATCAAATCTGGCCTCAGATACTTAACACTCACTAGCTGTGTGGCTCTGGGCAAGTCACTTAACTCTGATTGCCTCACCAACAAATAAATAAGGAACCCCAAAGTGAAATAAAAAGCAATACTTTTAGTAGAGTAGCAGCAGTCATAATTCCTCCAAGCCTTTTGGTAACATTGAGATTTCTCACTAACTCCTATTTGAAATTGTCTCTTTAAATATCTGTGACTCTCTTAGTTCTTCTCCTTTCCCTCTACTGGTTCCTTCTTTGCCTCTCAGCTGTGGTTTCTTATTCTGCTCCATAATTAGGGTCATTCCGTATGACCCCTGCTCTTCTTTTATTGTATTTTCTTATTTATATAGCTGCCTAATCTTTTGGCTTCAATTATTACCTAATGGGGAGTAAGTTAGGCTCTGTTTTTCTTTTTTGAGTGGGGACAGTTTATATGCTATTATCTTTTTTGTTTTGTTTTGCTATGTAAAAAGCTACATTTCCAAGAAAATAGAGCTGTTTTGTAGAAACCATTTTTGGAATAGTTTGGTTTAGAAAGCAGAATTGCTGAGAGATGGCAGGGTAATGGTGTAACTCAGGATATCTTAACTCTTCTCTCTAGTACATCAATATCTCCAAGTTCTAAGCATGCAGAAATGAAGCACAGTCGGAATGGGAAGGCAGGTGGATTCACATTTGCTTTTTTTTTTCATATGCTTAGTCTTTTCTGGGAAATGAGGAAGGGGACGATCTCAGAAAAACATGGCAAGAACTACATGAAAGTGAAAAGTGAGATGAACAGAACCAGGAGAACATTGTACTCAGTAACAGCAATATTGTATGATGACCAAATTGAATGCTTAGCTATTCTCAGCAATACAATGATCCCAGATAAATCTAAAGGATTCATGATGAAAAATGCTACCCATCTCCAGAGAAAGAACTGATGGAATCTGAATGAAGATCAAAGCATAGTTGTTAGATTTTTGTTTTTTAGTTTTCTTTGGTCTGTATTTTCTTTTACAAACATGACTAATATAGAAATATGTTTTGCATGATTGCATATGCATAACCTATATTAAAATGTTTGCCTTTTTAATGCCAGGCCAGAGGAGGAAAGGAAGGAAATAATTTGGAGTTCAAAATCTTTAAAAATGAATGTTAAAAACTGGTTTTGTATATAATTGGGAAAAATAAGATATTTTTTAAATGAATGAATTCCAGGGATGGCAAACCCTGTAGTCTCAAAGTCAGATGTGACCCGCTAGATTCTCAAGAGCTGCCCTTTGACTGAATCCAAATTTCATAGAACAAATCCCCTTAATACAAGGACCCTCTAAAACCTGGACTCTGTCAAAAGACTGCACTCAAGAACTTAGAAGGCCATATATGGCCTTGAGGCCACAGGTTCCTTAACCCTGATAGGCAGAGAGATATTCTACATTCTAGCATCCTTTACAGGTTAAATGATGAATATTTAAGTAAGTTAAGTTAATGGATAAGATCTGGATCAAATCAAGTATAGTTTCTTTTCATACTTCAAAAAGACTAGCAGAGGAGCAGAACTTCAAATCACAGGAATGACTTCTGGAGTTCAAGTTCTGACCATTAAGACTATCATTTTTAGAAAATAGAAGATCCCCTTCATAAAGCAGTATAGGATTTATAAAGCATTTTTTTCTCACAATAGCCCTACAAGGACATGTGTAGATTAGTATCCTTATTCTAAAGATGAAAAAAATGGCAAAGTAGAAAGATCAAATGACTTGACCAGGGTTAGGCAAATCAAATCATAACTCAAAAACTGGCCTCTTTACTTTAAACTAATTATTCTTTTTCATGACACTATAATCCATTACATTGATGACAATTAGAGGTGTTTTATTATTTTTTCTTTCATTCTTTGGAATCTTACATTTATTTCAATTCAAAAAGTTTTTTTGCTAGTTTTTATGTTTTTTTTTAGTTCTCACTACATATCAGACATTGTACCAAAAGTTTCAAATGCAAAGACAAAAACAAAACCAAACAAAGCAAGAAAAACAAAAAGAAAAGCCCTTCCCTCAAATTACTAGTATTCTACTGGGTATAAACAACATGTGCATAGATATAAGTAAATGGAAAATATATCCAAAATAAATGCAAAGCTTGTTTGATAATTGGGGAGCTCTAGTAATTGGGTGAATTAGAAAAGACCTCTTGAGATTTCTCTTTGAGATAGCTTGAGAATTGATCCTTCACTGCCTTTAAAATGGTGACATTTTCAGCATAGATATCATTTGTAAATATTCAGCCAGGTCAAGTCACTTTTCCCAATTGTTTTTTCTTAGAAGCCCTTTTCACTTCCTCACAAAGTATACACTGGGTACCTACAGGCAACTATGTCCAAATGTCCACCATTTCTCAATGAGAATAGAATGCTATAAAATGCACCAGCACATATGTTCCATTCTGTCTCTTTTACTGTCTTCCATTCAATTTCAGCTACAAATGCTCTTAGGATTATTTGACTTAGTTAGATCTCCCACCAAGTTCTCACAAAGCTGTTTTTCTCCATAGCTTGTCACTTTTTAAATAAGATGATACTACTTATAATCTTTCATAGTGTTTTGCAAATAAGTTTTCAAGTGGTATCTCATGTCTTATAATCTTCACATAGAGGATGAATTTATCACAATTAATGCTGATATTTCAAATACAGGCATTACTTTGGTGACAAAAGCAAATCCTGAGAATCTGTTGTGATTTCCTAGAAGAGGGTTGGATCATAGATTTTAGGCACTCAAAATGATATTTGTCCAACTCACAGGGAAAAGTCTCTAAGTTCCGTGCCAGTCCTTGGGGGTCTTGAATGCACCAATATTGTTCTCAGATTTTCAAAGCAGATAAGGTATGTAAAATGCTTTCAAGTTCTGAAAGATAAGTGCAGACTAACCACACTACATTAATACCACCATCTTTAGAGAACAGAAGATCCCCTTCATGAAGTCAAATATTAACACAATATAAATGTACTAAAGTCAATTAACATCATCATCCTTCATCATCACTGACATCATCATGGAAGCCATAGCTTCATTCATATACCTCTGTTAAAATTGAGTAATACTATGTTCCTTTCCAGAGAAAGAAGTATGGAGTACAACTAATTGCTAACATGTACTTAGTGCTTTAGGGCTTGCAATAATACTTTACAAATCTCATCTCATTTGATCCCTGTAATAGTCTGGAGAGGTAGGTGCTATTATAATTTTCATTTTATAAATGAAAATACTGAGACTGAAATAAGTGGTGACTTTCCCAGGCTCATAAAGCTAGTAAGAGTTGTGGAGGTGGAATTCAAATTCAGATCCTTCTGACTCCAAGTTTAATACTCTATCTTCTGAGTCAAGTTCCTTCAAAGACAGAGTAATTGATGTATCTATAGGTGACAGCCACCTTTGTACACATCCTTATCTAGCTTATTCAGGGCTTGTATTTGTATAGCAGCAATTCCCTTTGTTCATTCTGAATGAACAATGTAATCCCAGTTGTTCAGGTGTCACTCAAATCAGTCTTCAGAAGTGAGAGAGCTGACTACCTCTTCCTTCTCCTGCCTTTCATATGCTGTAGCATCTCCTAAATCAGGACAAAAAAAGTCAGGATGACTATGGTACATGAGGGCAGACATAGTTTTTTCTTTTAATAAAAGTTAATTAGAAACAAAAAAGTCCATCAGGACTGTGAGTTGTGGGTGTCTTCCTTAAATCTGTAAATGGATCATTGTAAACTCTAGTTTCTCATTCAGTTAACAAATGAAGCTAACAGGTGAAATGTAGCCATAGCAGAAGGATATACAAGAATGAACAGTAAGGAGACATTAAAGTTAATTCAGCTGAGCTGAGTTTTCTTCTCTGAATTACTCATATTTTTTCACTAGCCCATCATCAGAAAGTAAAAGACAGTTTAGAATCAGAAGAGAATAGGAATGAGAGTAGAAGCTGGCACTTAATACACATTTTATCTCCTGACCTACTTTTCTAAATTTATCTCAAACTAAACTAAAAGGCCTCTAATCTGGCCAGTTTTGAATCTTCTCACTACCATGAACATATTTTATTTATTTTCTTTTATCTCAATTTATTCATTCTGGGATGCTATCAATGGTCCTTTCCAAAAAGCAAAATATAACCATTACATAAATTTACGTATTTATGTATAATTAAAAATTAACCATATATATAATGTGTGTATATGTGTGTACTTATATACATATGTATATGTACATATAAATGCACATTATATATATATACACACACATGTATATATACATACACACAATTATAACTTGACAGAGGCACTGTCAAGTTAGATTTCTATGGTGAATCATTCTCTAATCAATATCACTCATGCTGATAATTCTCCTATCTAACTTCTTTTGAGCATACTATCTGTTTCATAATTGCCATATTACTATGTATTCTTCTAATCTCTTTGAGTGTATGTATTTAAATGAGCCAATCATCAAGCAGTTAAATACATAATATGTGTCAAGTACTAGTTTAGGCTCTGAGGATATAAAGAAAAAAATGAATCAGTCACTGTCCTAAAATTTGCATTCTTTTTTGATGGACACAATGTAAACATTTATGCATTTGTGTGTACATAGACATACATATACGTATTGCACATGCACATATGTATACATACGTGCACATTAGAAACACATTTTGTTTCTAATTAACTTTTATTAAAAGAAAAAAGTATATCTTCCCTCATGTACCATAGTCATCCTGACTATTTTTGTCCTGATTTAGGAGATGCTATAGGTATATTATATTGTCATATATGTATGTGTGCACATATATATAGTTGTAGTCATATATATATATATAAATACATGAATAAAATTGAGGCAAGGTAATTTTTTTGCGGTGGGAGATGGCATTATCATAAGGATGAGGAAAGGCTTCATGCAGGATTACCTTTAGTAAAGATGAAAGCAGACACAACTAGCAGCTATGAGAGATTGAATGTGGTATAAGATGATATGGAATCACAAAGGGTTGGATGTGACTGAACGTCATGTCACAACATGATGATCTCCTTAATACGAGAGATTAGGAAAAGGAAGGATCCAAAGACAGTTCTGAGACCTCGATCCTGAAGAATAGTGGCATCAGAATCAAAATTGGGAAGCTAAAAAAGAAGAATAGTAAAGTTTTAAGTATACTGAGTTTGAGGTAACAGTGGAAACCCAAAGTGGACATTTTCTATTGTAGTTACATAGAGTACTTGTGATTTAAGATCATAGGTGTTGTATAAGCAACAAGATGGGAGACTAGACATTTTGTCTGATCCCCTAAACCTCTCAAAATATTCCAAAATAGAAATTATATGCCAAAGATAACACAACTTTAGTTCTCTCCATGGCGTAGCACACCCAAAATCCAAAAGAAAGTAAAAAAAATCCCGAACAACCAAAAACATGTACTCATGCTCACTGACCTTGAGCTCAGTCAACATCCTTCCTCCATCTCTCATGCTAGCAGAAGTGAGACTCTAGCACATTCAAAGGCCCAATGTATGAGCTTTTAATAAAACCCAACCCCACACTTAAGTTTCTCTCCACGCTTCCAATGCAGTTCAGACCCAGACTCCAGGCTATAGACATTTGTTTCTTGATGACCAGCAATGTGACAGCCAGCAACACTAGATCCCTTCTGGAGCAAAGAGCACTCTGGAACCTGTAATAAGCAGTCATAAATTGAACAGATAATCCCATAGCCCTAGAATTGCAAAATGCTAGGACCGGGAAGAACAACTCCTTAGCACTAAAATAGCAGCTGTCTGAATTGCTGTTGTTGGCCCGAAAGATTGCCTGATGGAAAGTACTTAACTTCTAGCTGGGACCAGTTCTTTCCACTCAAAAGTCAGTTGGGGCAGACATCTAGGCTGGTGAACTATGAATTGCCCCATGTTGGAGGAGACTGAGAAGCCTCCAAGGAAACTTCCATCAGAGTGAAAATAGTTAAAAAGTGAACAACATCAGAAAATAAGGTATGAGTGAATGGGGAGGTGGGGGCAGGGTGGCAGGAGGAGAGAGGTTTACAATTACCAAAGATCTCAGTAAGAGGGAAACTCAAAGACTATGAATAAAAGCAGATAACTCAATGGGAAAACACATTCATTATGAAAGGAAATATGGCCTCCAGATCTAATAAATGAGTTCCAGCATCTGTGAATAAATATTGCAAAACAAAGGAAAACAATTTAACATTTGAGGAGACAGAAAACCCTGTGGAAGTTGAGGAGAGCATAGAACCATAACACACTGTATCTCAGTAGTTGAAAAGATAAATGAGAATCATGAGAGCAGAATTTGTGGTTTATACAGCAACAAAAATGAACAGAAGAGAATAACTGGAATGTGCAATGGCAAATCTCACCAAAGAAACAAAAGAAAGGATAATTGATTGGGACTGCAAAAGAGAAGCTGGAACAATAGCACTAAAAGAAAATATACTTATTGTGCAAGCAATACATACTGATCTCAAAGATAGGGTGGGGAGAGAAATAACTCAGATAACTGAACTGAAGAAGACGTGAATAAATGCAACAAAGATAACTCTAATTTTGGAAATTCATTTAGAATTATGCAAATGAAGTGACTAAAATGCCCATACACTTTTAAACTAGTGACTTCATTACTGAGCTCACATCCAAAAGAAGCCATAAATAAGAAAGTCCCCATAGACACCTAAGTATTTATCACAGCACCTTTTTGTGAGAATTAAAAATGGAAAACAAAGTGAATGCTCATCAATTGGAGAATGATTGAACATTGTGGTGCGTGAATATAATTAAAAATTACTCGGCTGGAAGAAATGCCACATGTGAGGTGAATACAGAAAAGCATGGGAAGATCTATATGAACTGACACAGTGAAATAACTGGAGCCAAGAATACAGTGAGCACAATAACTGCAACAATGGAAATAGAAGGAACAATTATACACCAGTAAGTCAAAAGTGTGAAGGTAGATCCTACAATGGATAGAACAGTGGACCTGGAATCATCAAGACCTCTCTCAATATAAATCTAGCTTCAGACGCTTACAAGCTGTGTGACCCTGGTCTAATCTCTTAACTCTATTTACCTTAGTCCTTCATTTATAAAATGAATTGGAGAAGGAAATGGCAAACCACTCCAATGGCTTTGCCAAGAACACCCCAGATGAGATCATGAAGAATTGGACACTGTTGAAAAACTAAACAGCAACAATACAACCAAAAGTAAATGTAACAGAGTTACAAAGATCAATCAGGAATTGAGAATGCAGTCAATCTGCCTCTTCATGGTCCGCAGGTATTAACATATTGAATAGGTTTTTGGACTTTCTAACGTGTTGCTTAGTTATGCTGATTTTATTTTCCTCTCCCCCAAAATATTATTTGTTTTATGGGAAGGTTCTCTAAGAGGATTCTTTAGGGAAGGACATTATGATATATATATATGTATATATATATATATATATATATATATATATATATACATATATATATATTATGATAATATAAGAAATGGAGGTCATCAATAAAAGCCTCATTACAAAATAAAATAAATAAGTCCATAAGATCATCGACACCGGTCACACTTCAACTCTCTCTTAGCTGAACCCTAGAATCTATCCCTGGAACACAGGTTCGAATATTAGAGCTTTCATTTTATCTTTCTTGGAACAAAGGTTCCATGTCCATACCATGCTGCCTGCACTCTATCTATCATTCTCATCTCCCTTGCTGTGCCTTAGGTGTATCTGCTTTTTTCTACCAGATTCTTCACATATGTTGACTTCACCCATTATAATGAAGCTTTTTGGAGGCAAGGACTATCTTGCCTCCTCTCATTTTTAGATTAACTTTGAAAAGAACAAAGGAAATTTGAAGATCAATCTCTTCATTTTTCAAAGAAAAAAATTTAGGTCAGAAGAAGTGAAATGTCTTATTCAAGGTTATTGATGTAGCATACATCAGAGGTGGGATTGGAACACAGGTCCTCTTACTCTTTCCTAGTCAGGTTCTAGTACTCTTTCCATTATAATAATATTCCATAAAAGAAACTATATATAAAAGCCTATGTCTGCTTTTACAAATTAAAGCAGAATAGTGAAAATCATAAGGAAATACTAGTTCTGTTATGGTTCATGTTGTCTCATTTGAAAAGTGTTCATTACAACTACCCAGAAAATTTCCAGAAAATCATCACTGTCAAGCAACTGGCACCAGAAGTAGAATTAAATCTTTGTCAAGTGTAAAGATTGGACGAAGTAAGAGCAAAACTGGACCACATCCATCTCCTGTTACTCTGGGTAACAGAGTGTCACCATAGGGTAAAAACATGCCTATAGAAGTCACGTTCCTAATGGAAAATTATCTACCAGTAAATGCAATATCACCAAATTAACTGCTGTGGAAATTGCAGTTATGATACTTTACAGCCCAAGTAAATTTATTTCACTATTTTAATGATACTCCTCTACCAGTATATATTAAAGTTATGCCTGGTAATATGTAGAATGCATATAGATACCTGTCATTTTATAATGAAATGTATGAGTCCCGAAATCAACATAAACATAGCTTTTATTTAGGCTTCTTAATTTGCTTTTATGCAATTCCTTGTACTTGGGAAATTTTACTTCCTCTGAGAATCTTTCTCTGATGACACAAGCTTATGGGATCTTGCCCTTCCCTTTTTCCTTTTGAATATATTAATCATTACATAATCAGCATATCGTCCTCTACTTGACAAAAATACATGTCCTTCTTATATTTCAATGACCTTTTGAAAAACCAACCTTTCTTTTTGTCTTATATGTATAGCACCTAGCACAGGGTCCCCCTAGTAGTAACTTAATAAATGTTTGCTCAAATGATTTGAGTTCTGTGATACTTTGTTTGATTAAAGAAGAAGGTTTGCATCGGTTTTCCTGGATATTGAAGGACATGGAGTATTTCACAAACCAAAAGCACTAAACAGATCAAAGAACGGAAATGTGAACCTATTTTTTGAGAAATGGGCCTTTTTTGTTGTTGTTTTTTTCATTTTAGATATTTGTACAATGTGTTCTATAACATGTGTATTCATTCCAGTTTTTTTTTTTATGCTAGAACATAAGTTCAATAGAGTCCAGGAATTGAAAGTGGACTTACATGAACTGAAACTCTATTGATCTGACCAAAGAATTCAATATCTTTGATTCTTCCCATGGTTACCTGATACTGTCAGATATTTGATTCTCTTTTTATTGAAATAAATTCATTCTTTTTTTCTTTTAGGAAGGACAGAGTGAATTTTTAATTAGAATATTCCATAAAATGTCTCAAGTAAAACCATTTTTTCACTCAGACTACTACTGTTTTGGAAGTTTGGGCCCTCATCCTCTATTTCTGCATTCTACTGTAATATCCTCCTACTGGGTCTCCTTGCTTCTATTTACTTCCCTCATTAATGAATCCTCCATACACTTTCTGTGTTGATCATCCTAATACATGTATCTGTTCACAATACTCCTATAATCAAAAACCTTGATTAGATTCCTATTGACAACAGGATAAAATACAAAATTTTAGAGAAGCATAGGGTCCCCTATAATTTGTTTTCATCATACTTTTTCAGGCTTTTATTTTATGCTAGTTTTCTTCAGGCACTATCAGATCTAACCAAAATGGATTACTAGTTGTCCTTGGTTCTTATCCTACATCTTCCCATTTCTTTCTTCATATTGGGCCCTTGTGGTTCACAGGTTCAAACAAAAGATTGGGTAACTTTCCTGCCATGAAGCTTTCCCTTGGCCCCTAGCTGAAACTGATCTCTCTCTCTTTGAAATTTATTATAATATTTGTCAGGATCTCTGAAAACAGATTTGTATTCTCCTCTATGCTATGTGTATTTGCTTATATGTTTTATGATACTTATTAAACTGATAACCCTTATGATTAAAGATAAAATAATTTTTTATCTATGTATTCTCCAGTACCTAACAGAATACAAACCTTACCAATGTTTGTTGAATCAAGCTGAATAAAATTTAATTGAATTAAATTTAGTTGAAGATGTTGCCATGAGGTAGAAATCTACCATCTGTTTGCTTGATTTGTTTTTTATAGCACCTAAAATTAATCTATGAAACAAATGTTTCATAATTACAAAAAAGGATTGATTTAAGTCAATAAGCATATATTAGATATCTTTTACATGTAAGCCACAGTCCCAGATGATAGAGAGAGAAAGACAAAATGAAAATAGTTCCTGATCTCAAGCACTTCACATTTTACTGGAATGATGATTTATTTTCCTTTTCAGTATCTAAGTGATACCTAAGGTTTAGAGTTTTCAAATCAAGTTTACAATACTTTTGTTACTTTGTCCTTTCTCATTTTTATTCATAAAGAATGATGTATAGTATTTCTTCCTCTAGTAGATAATTTGTTTAGACCTACTTTTTGCCTTATTCTCCAGGGACAATCATAAGAGTGGCAAAAAAAAATGGCCAAAGGCTGCTAAAACTCTCATAATATTTAGAATATCTGTAGATATCCACTCTATCTCACTTAAATGCAATTTATACATGAATCAAAAAATATCACCCATACCATTTTACCTATCTCAAAGTCCTGTGGTGACAGGCAAATGATGAAGCAGCAGGTAAGAATACACCAGCAGCTGTAGTCACAATCCTATCCGCAGGCAGCCCAGATCATAAGGTCATCTTCTCACTGGAAGCAGCAGTGGAATTCAGCAGCCCCCTGGGTATCTGAGTAACCTTTAAAGGATCATCCTACGCACCTCCTGGTGTGAGGAAAGGGCTGGGAAAGGTACCCTCAAATTTTCTGCTTACCCAACCCTGGTTTAATTACCACAGCAGGTGGGGAATCCCATTCTGTGGTTGAAAAGCAAAAAAGAAAAAATTTCAAAAACGTCTGCATAGACAATTCCATTCACTATTAGCACAAGAAATGTGTGGATGCTTTATAGACAATATGAAATCCAGTAGACCTGGGAGACAAACAGCTTTTGTTGCAAGAGAAATCAGTAGGTATTACTTCCAAATAGCAGTTTTGAGTGAAACAAGACTGACAAATGAAGGCCAGCTTAGGGAAATTGGAGTTGAATACATATTTTTCTAGAGTGGCAGCAGTAAAAGGAAGCACTGGTACAGGTTTTGCAATCAACACTAATCTAGTCAATACCTACCAAAAGGAGTAAACAACAGACTCATGAATATGTGATTGCCTTTGGAGGAAAACATCACACCACCATTATTAGTGCCTATGCTTCCACCATAATGAACCCTGATTAGATCAAAGAAAAAAATTATGAAGACCTGGAGACCCTTATCATCAATATGCCAAAAGAGGACAAGCTTAGATAACTTTAATGCTAGAGTAGGCTTATGCTATCAGATTGATAGGGAGTCCTAGGGCAGAGTGGAGTTGGAAACAGCAACATCAATGGTCACTTACTGCTGAAGACTTGTGCTTCACATGCCCTTCTCATCCTCAACACTGTCTTCCATTTACTTAAAAGCATTAAATCTTTAGATCCACCCTTGCAGCAAATGTTAGCATCTAATACACTATGATGATTAGGAAAAGAGACAAACAAGACGGGAGAGTGACAAAGGCAATGTGTAGTGCAGAGTTCTGGACTGATCATAGACTTATCTACTCCAAGCTAAATCTTTGCATTCAACAAAAGTGCTGTCCCCAAGGCAAAATGACTGCTAGAAGAATTAATGTCAACAAATTAGAGCTCTTCTTTGAGCGTGAACAGTTTATTACTAACTTGGAGGGAAAGTTGAGTCAACCCACAGTTGGCAACAGTGGAGCAGAAAAGGAGTGGGCAGCTTTCAGAGATTTGGTGTACTGGACTGCTTTTCTCTGTCTGGGTAGGAACACTCACAAATACTAAGACTGGTTTGATGAAAATGATGGGGAAATTCAGAAGCTGATAAATGAAAAGTGAGAACTTCACAGGGTTTATTAGTAGAACAGTTCATCCATCTCTAAGAAGGCAACATTAATTCCATCAAAAATGCAAGCAAAGTTTAGAGAGATGCAGGATTCCTGGCTCAGTAAGAAGGCAGATGAAATTCAGTTTTATGCTGATAGTAACAATCTAAAGAGCTTTTATGTTGCAATGAAAGCTATTTATGGACAAAAAACCTATAGTGCATCACCGCTGCTCAGTCCTGATGGAGCCACATTGATTAGTGATAATGACATGCTTCTAGGGAGGTAGGCTGAACGGTGCTCTTAACAGACCATCATCAATCAATGCTGAGACCACTCGCTGTTTACCTCAGGTTGAAGTCAACCTCTCCCTAGCCCAGTTCCAAGTGAAGAACAGGTTTTGAGGGTCATCAGGCTCCTTTCATGTGACAAAGCACCTGGTGCTGATTCTATTCCAGTTCAGATTTGCAAAGTATGGTTTTATTGCTCATACACAAGCTGACTGAAATTATCCAGATTATATGGCAAGAGGAGGTTATTCTCCAGGTGTTCAAGGATCATTGTCCATCTCTATAAAGGTAAAATAAATAGATTGCCTGTGACAATCAGAGAGGAGGGTATCTCTCTTAGTAATTGCTGGTGAGATTCTTGCCAGAGTCCTTAACAGGTTGATCCTGCATCTGGAAGATGGTCATCTATCTGAGAGTCAGTGTGGCTCCTGAAAGGGATGAGGAACTGTCAATACAGTATTTTGTGCCTAACAATTCCAAAAGAAATATCAGGAGCAGAACAGAGATCTGTATAAAACATTTATAGATCTGACCAAGACCTTTGATATTGTTAGTTGTGGAGGATTATGGAAAATTAGGTGAAAATTTGGTTACCCTGAGAATTTCATCCACATTGTACATCAATTCCATGACAGTGTGCTTGCTTGGCTTATGGATAATGAACAATGCTCTTGTGCTTTCCTAATCACCAATGGAGTGAAACAAGGTTGTGTGTTTATTCCCATGCTTTTTAGTATGATGTTTTCAGTAATATAAATTCTTCAATTTGAAAAGGCTACAGGCCAAAAACAAAGTAGAGGGAGTGCTGGTGCATGATTTTCTGTTTGTAGATGAGTGTGCACTCAAAGCAGCAACCTTTGAAGTTGAGATGTAACAAAGTATGGATCAATTCTCTGCTACTTGTGCTAATTTTGGTCTAACAATTAACACCAAGAAAACATAGGTATTCTATCAGTCTCCATCATACCATCCATATGTAGAAACATTGATTACAACAAATGGAGAAGTTTTGAATGCTGTTGGTAAGTTCACTTTAGCATACTTTCTAGAGATGTACACATTAATATCATGGTTGACATACACATTGCCAGAGCCAGCTCAGTCCTTTGGGAGGCTCCAAAGGAAAGTATGGGAGAGAAGAGGTATTAGACTGACTACCATACTTTAGGTCTGTCGAGTCATTGTGCTGTCCTCATTGTTGCATGCCTGTGAATCCTGGATAGTATATTAGTGCCCTGATAGGAAAGTGAATTGTTTCCCACTTGAATTGTCTTAGGAAGATTCTGAAGTTCACCTGGCAGGATAAGATGATGAGCTCCTTTCTCCAACTAAACTGCCAAACATTCAAATTCGGCTTCAGAAAGCACAACTCCGATAGGCTGTACACATTGTTTGAATGCAAAAGTATGCTTACCAAAAAGACTATTTTATGGAGGACTCACACAAGGCAAGCATTCACATGGTGGTCAGAAGAAGTAATACAAGGACACTCTCAAAGTCTCTCTTAAGAACTTTGAAATTGATTGTGTGATGCAGTAGACAGTGGAGCAGGACTGAAGGCCTGCCATATCCACATCAAAGAAAGTTCTGTGCTCTATGAGCAAAGCAGAAATGAAATAGTTCAAAAGAAACACAAGATGCACAAATTTAGAGAATCCACCCCAAATGTTCACATGGACTACTGGTACCTGATCTGTGGTAGAACATTCCAAGCTTGTATTGGTCTGTTCAGTCACTGTCAGACACACTGAAACTTGACCCTAGCATAATGATGTTATTTTTGTCCTCTTCAAGAACAAGGATAACAATTAAACCAAGACATCAACTTAGCCATTGACACTCTAAAAGTAAGATGCCTGTCCAATGATTAAGTTAACATAATGTTAGTGAAATTGAATTATGTCATTCTTAATATAATTGAAATCAGAAGACAAAAAGAAGTTGTGGCTATAAAGAAGAATGGGACATAGATTCTCCTTTGAGAGGAAAATAAAAGAGTTGGTGGAGCTGGTTGTATTGTATGTCTGTAAATATATAATATCGTAAAGTCAATGTATCATTTCATACAACACTTGGCTATCTCATGTTGAAGTGTTCATGATAAACATTTGGGGAAAAAAGCTCAATAAGTATTATTACAGCTCATGTGCTAACTTCTGTTACAGAGAATGAGGAAACAAAGAAATTATTAGAATATGAAGACAAAAAAATCTGAATACATGATTCAAGAGTAAGAAACAAAAAAAGCCAAAGATTTGTAGACATTATTGAAGATTCACACTGATATATTCCAAATAATTTCTCTTTGCAGAAGCTTGAGAAACAATGTACGTAGAGAGCAGAATACAATGGGCAAAAATGAAATTGAATATATTTAAACACACAAGACACAATGGATGACTACTGCGGAATTCATTTTTGAATCAAGAATCTCTCTGTGGTAAAATCACCAAATTGTAATAGTAAAGATGAAAAACAATAAGAACTTTTAGGAAAAAAAATTAAATGAAAAGATATGGCACTCATCTGAGGCAAGCTCAACGTGAATTACTTTAAATGATATGTTGACACCAAAAATGGTGAATGAATAAAAGAATAGAGATGTTAGATTATCTGTCTTTCCTAAATAAGTTTAATAAATGTTAGCCAGTTCCCAAAGCCAGAAGACATAAAGAATCTCTGCAGGTCACCACAATTTCATTCCTGGATGATTTCAGTAGCATTTTGATTGGTCTTTCTCATATAAATTTCTTCCCACTTCTCAATGTAGCTGTTAAATTGATTGTCCTAAACAAAGTGACTGTGCCCTCTCCTTATTCAAAAAACTCCAGTAGCTCCCTCTAATCTTCAGGATCAAATATAAAAGCCTCTGTTTGGCTTTTGAAGTCTTTCACAACCTGTTTTTTCTTTCTTTCCAATCTTCTTATACTTCATTCCCTTTTACATACTCTATGATACTGGCCTCAGTGCTGTTCCTTCACAACTCCATGCTTAAACATAGGCTCCTGCTCTTCCCTCCCGCTGCCCTTTGCCTGTCCCCACTGCTTTTGGTGTAACTCCACTTGCAAAGTCCATTTTTACAAGACCCTGTCATTAGTGGATATGAATGCTCTGCCTTCTACTCTTGAAAGTTCATCTCTACCAATGATGAGAGAGTGCCAGTGGGTTTTGGGACTGTGATTTACTGAGATTCCACTGAAAATTACTGGGATTACACTAGACTTGTCCTTCTGGGTCGCGTGTTCAAAGCATGTGCAAAAATTCCCTTCCTCTTTGTAGTCAACCATATGGAAAGTTTGGGGTACTGCTTTCAGTTATGCATAACTTAAGGTTTTGCAGTGGGAAATGCCAAAATCTCTTAATTGGCTGCAGAGCTAAAAAAAAGAGCTGATAACTCAGTTGCACAAAATGAGCTCCTTAAAAAAAAAATTCTCTCTCCCTTCTTTTACACCTGTGAGTTGCGTGGACTATTCAAACTATATCCTGAGGGTTCCTTGAGAGAAAATCCCATGCCTCTTTTTTTCCATTTCTCATTTGGCTTCCATGGGGTAATGAATATAGTTCTTGACTAGTAAGTCTAAGCATGTTATTAGACTGCTGGTTTTGATAGATCAGGCTCCTTTGCTCACTAAAGTGGCCTTTTAAGTTACAAATTTATGGAAGTCTTCAAGTGCTCAGAATGCAGCAACCACTAAAGTGGTTTGATAAATTGTTTATCCATCACCTATGAAAATTATGAAATTGTACCTGGAATAGTATATATTGAAGTTAAATCATTGCATCATTTTAATATCTGTGGACCTGAGAGTTTAAGATTTTATTTTTCTTTCCTAAGAGGTTAATAGGCAATAGGGATATCTATTAGTAGGAAGGATTGAAGGAAGGTGTCACTATTTTTCTGGATTTTGAGTGAATTATTATGGGCTAATTTATGTGAGACTCCAGAATGTGACTATTCTCAATTGATTTCTGCTCCAAGATGGAATTTAACTAGAAAGGATGAATAGTATAAGGCCTTTTATGTGCATGTTGTTAGCTATTATTGCTAGCACTAAACTGTAATTAGTAAAATTTGATATTTAAGGTAAAATCTCTTGGGACTACATTTTGATATTGTTCTGACTTTTGATATGATTGTTTGAATTGTCATTAAGCCAAGAATTCGCCATTCAAAGAAAATGTCATGTGTTGCCTAAAGTAAGTGTGCTCTGAAATCTACCACTAGAAAAGTAGAGGGAACAATCCTGTGTAGGGAAAAAGGCCTCTAGACTTAGTTTCCCATTGTGTCATTTTCTTTCTGAACAGGAAATTTTCCCACCTGGTTAATTTCAAGCCTGACTATAATAACATGAAAATAACTTGGAACTTTGCCGCATAATTAGCTTTTCCAAAATAAAGGTAGACTATGATTCTTATCTGAAATCCAACAGAGTTGAGGGAGTTTTCCTCTATTATGTTTATGTCAGGTCAGTCTGTGTTCTTGAAGGGACAGTCTTAATATTGTTAAAAATCATGTCTCATTTTTTTCCTTTCATAGCAAATTTCTGTAGCCAGGACAGGTAAACTATAAAAGTTTTATATTTTGCTGTAATACTCAAACATCTCTGAGTTACTATAATGGGATGCAAGCATGAAAGAGCTTACTGTTTCTATTCTGATTTTGTGGTTGAGTTCCTATCCGAAGCAATCAGGTGAATGAGGTCTTAGACTTGCCATCTGTTTCTATGTCAATGATTATGCATTTATGTGAAGCATCAGGTCTTCACAGTATCATCTCTTTTCTAGATGTTGCGATGTATACTTTTATATGTGTGTAGAGAAATAGGTATAGGTAAATATCTGTCTATCATCTATCTATCTATCTATCTATCTATCTATCTATCTATCTATCTACATTTTTCCATCAGAGGGGGGATAGGATAATAGGAGAAAAATGTGATAAGTTCTCAATCAAGGCTATCGTATTTTAAATTACATTAATACTTGAAAAAATAAATAATTTTTTCCTGTTTGAAGTCACTGTTTGATAACATTAAGAAACAGAAGGGTTCATTTTACAACTCATGAATCCTTTTTTAAGATTTTTTTCTTCAGCCTGTAGCTGGGATTATCTATAATCAGTAATAGAATTCAGATAAAGAAAGAGCAAGTCATATGTAAAAATTGAAATTGTCTGAAGTCTCAGGGTTCCTAACTTGATGTTCTTATAAATAGGATTAACTCAATAAAACTTGAGTGTTTTTCACCATATGAACTAGTGATTGGAAACTTAAATTTAGGAGGCTATGCTAGGTCAAACTAAATTGTCTTAAGTCCTTATCACTAGCAGATTTTAAGGGCATTGACCAGCGAACATCTGTTAGTTACTTGAACCTTACTTGAACCTTCATAAGTGGATCTACTAGAAGAAGTACCCCTCTAGAGCTGCCTTGAGAACAAGGCCTATGCCAGAGTTTCCAAGAGAAAATGTGAACAGGGATCAGACGGCTAAATGGGGCAACAAAATTCCATTATAAAATATGTTGATTGAATGGACATTTGGAGTGGGTTTCCAAGAATAAGGAGACTACGTTATTTAATATTGATGATCGTTATTGTATTTGCTCTTGATTTGCTATTTCCTGATATTTACATTTGCATACAAGAGGGATATGCCTTAATTCATTTTATTTATTGTTGGGGGAAGAGGATCATTTTTCCTGCAACTTTCAGTTAACTAAAAGCCTGTTTCCTGTTAATGTTAATCTCACCTGACTAAAACTTGACTTATGGAGTAATAATGTTAACTGTTTGACATTCCTCAGGTAGGAATTAAAGGGAAAGTTTCAGTTTCCTAAGATGGTTTAATTATTTATTAGCTGAGTATGGGAGGAATTTAATGATGCCTAGTTTTCTTGAATATCTTGATGATATGTGAATTTCCCTTCTCAATCAGTCCATTGTGAACTGTCTATGTGTAATTTAATCTGTAACTTGACTTAGTTTACCTTTAGAGTTCGTTTAACAAGATTTTTCCCATTAGAGGATATATGAAATTATCACTGCTTAATTAAATTTGTTCAACTTTTTTGACATTGGAGGAAGCATGGGATTGCATATATATATATATATATATATATATATATATATATATATATACACACATACATCTATCTATCTATATCTATCTATTTATCTATCTATCATCTATATCTATCTATATATCTCCCTGGGTTTATGTGATTTTCTTGGTTGATGCTTTTAATGGGAAATGAGAAAACTCCCTTTATTGTGTAGTTCACTTGTTTGCCAGTGTAAATTCCCTAACATCCAACCCTTGAAGCTCAAATCAACTTTTCTTGGGAGAAGTTTGCCAGCAATACGGCCTCTAACTTTCCTTAAAGCGATTCTGTTAAACTTTAAACAAGATAGCTAGTAAGTAAAAATAATATCTCCACTAACTCTAGTTATTTTAATAAACTTCCTTTGAGACTTTAACACAGCTCTCTTTTTTTTGAGAATGTAAAACTTTAATTTCTCTCCAAAGAGGATGAATTATCTGGGAAATATTCCATTATTTGCTAATATTGTTTAAACTTAGATTTAACTTGTTATGCTGATTCAGAAACTCTCCAGAGCAGGCAACTGTAAGAAATGCTTAGACTCCATCTAGTGATTGTTTAGGGTCTGCTGAGTTCTTATTTTGGGTCCTCTCAAAGCTTGTGTTTTTGGCTATGTCTCAATTTTATTGAATGTTTATGCTTTTCTGCTAATATGCATATCAAGCAAACCACTTTGTGGGCTGTCCAAGCAGCTGCTTGTCTTTATGCCCTTGATTGAACTCAGTAAGATGTAAACCTCACATAGACTTAGGGAAGGAACCACCCTTGCCCCTACATCTTTCTCCTTTGCGCAACTGTCAAAAGTCTAAAACTTCCTAGACTTTAGAATTTGTTCTTCCTCCAATAGCTGGCACCAAGGGAAACATAATTGGGAAGGCCAGTCAAAAGAAAAAGGATGAAATTTGGTTGTTTGCTGGACAGTGACCAGAAAAGGTCAAATATAAACTGATTAGCAAAATTGCAAAAATGTTTTTTTTTAATATAAATATTAACTTCTCATCTTATTAGAGTTATAAGGTTTTATAAAATTTTATTTCATTTATCCTATTAATGCATATACTATGATTCTTTATGCATAATAGTTTTTGTTATTATTAATAAGAATAAACTATTTATCTAATTCATATTATACAGTTTGAGGAAAATCCTAGACTTGTGAACCATAATTAGTATCATTCAAAGCACAGTAAGTGGAGAATTGTTAATAAGAAAAATCAATGTGAAAAAATGAAGACCCTGTCTAATCCCCACCAGTACAGTTAAGATGTATGGGACTGAGATCAATACCTAAGCTGAAATGATTGGGTAGAAAACAGTAGGGAGCAAGGACCTCTGCTGCTGTGGGGCCAACTCAGCAGTCTCTCAAATTCTAATTATTTATTTGTATTTGTATCTATTTATTTGTATCCAGGAAAGGGTTGACATGAGGCAGGAACCTTGTAAGACTTGTACTTCCAGTGGAGTCTTCACTATTGGTTGAAAACTACAGAGAGTATGGTTTCAGATATTCTAATGGGAAAAGATATAGGGAAGATGAAAGGTATCAGCAGACCAGATGGTTGGTGGTGAGTTGTAACAACAAAGATTGTGTTAAAGTATTCTAGGGTAGAACAGCTACGTGGCACAGTGGGTAGAGTTCCGAGCCTGGTCTTAAGAAGACTTGAAGGTAAATCTGGCTTCAGATACTTACTAGCTGTGTGACCCTGGACAAATCACTTAACCCTTTTACTCCAGTTTCCTCATCTATGAAATGAACTGGAGAAGGAATTAGCAAACTACTCCAGTATCTTTACCAAGAAAACCCCAAATGGGTTCACAAAGAGTTGGACAAGACTGAAATGACTAAACAACAAAGTTCCATAAAACACAGACACATTTATTAATAGCACAGATAAAAAGGGAGTAGATGGCATCTCTCAGAGATGTGTTTATATGCATATGTATGTATATACCTACACATTCACCTACTACACTCAAATATATGTATTGGTGCATATAAATATGTGTATATATACATACAAACAATCACATTTTAGGATGTAGGATCCCCTTAATTATGTCTCTGTCATAACTTGAGTAGTGTTGGCCATCTACCATGTCTACCGTAAGCAATAACTACAATAGGTTGAGACCTTTTTTGTTCCCATCAGGAAGTTGCATCAGGGAAGCTGGGGCTAATCAGGTTGGGGGAGGAAGGGGTCTGGGAAGTTAAGACAAGAATGCTGAACATTTGATGGTTTTATTACTGGTCATTACTGAAAACGAGATTATTTTGTCAGCTTTTGTCTTTATTGATATATAGTATCAAGTGATTTGGGAGGATGTGCTAATCCCCTATGTTACTACTTTACTAAACTCATGTTAATTCAAGGTACCTCTATTTTAAAAGACCTGAACTTGTCCAGATAAGTCCACTCAAGGGTGCCTCCATGTCAGGTGAACTGCACATCCTCTAAGGACCCATTGTAGGTTTATTTATGGAGCCTAGAAGTCAGTTAAATTCACCGAGTCCTTGGTTTCTTCATTTGCAAATGAGGACTGGAGAACCTATAATTTCATTTCCAACCCTAAATTTATGATCTTATTAACTTAGTATTGAAAAGCAAATCTTTATTAGGTCTTGATGACATTAAACTATGATAATTGTTGTTCTTGACCCCAACTATTGATAGTATTCAATCTGTGGACATTCCAGGAGGTATAATTTATCATTTGAATAATGTTTTACACATATCTTGCTCTTTTCCAGGAATACCAGTCTTGAGGTAACATTACTAGTTCACAAAATTAAAGTTTTCCTTGAAAATTAGTGCTTTGTATTTTTTTCCATGAAAAAAAAATCAAGTATCAGGACTCTGTTGTTTCAACCATTGTGTATATTCAGATTTGGATTGGAAACATTTCTGAGGCCCAAAGGCCTGCAAAATATCTTGTTTTATAGCAGTTTATTTGATGAGTGAGGGTCAAGGCAGGGGGAAGAGAAAGGCCTTGCTATTTCTTAAAACATATATCAATAATCATTTTATAAGCTTAGTATGTAAAATTGTTTATTAAACATTTTTAAAATGTTTACATTGAATTCCTGTAGTACTCTTTTAGCATTTTAGAATTTATAGAGAAGGAATGAATCTTTTTCTAAAATGTTACATACTGAAGTACAAGAGAAGTTTGTGTTATCCATCAATCTACCTAATGAAACACCAACTAATGACCTAACACTAGAACAGATTTGTCACACTGACATATCTTCCATCTGTTGTCTACATAGTATCTATATCTGTAACCACAGCTGAAACATTAAGACTGTAGCCATTATGTTTCACAAGCAAAAATAGAGTGGGGGAAAGGAGTAGCTAGCATAAAATAATCTTGAAATAACTTTTCATATCCTCTGTACTCAAAATTTACTTAACTTTACTCAAATATTGTTCATCATTTAGTTGTTCAACAAATTACTATCGCCTAAATATTTCTGGTCTGCACAACTTAAGATAAATCTTGTGTCTTTTGAAAGGATAGAATATTCTAATTTTTTTTTAGATCAGTGAGTGTCCATTTAAAAAAAGTAAGATTATGCTAGTAGCCCACATTTATATATTGTCACTGAATACCTGCATATAAGTCCATATATGAGAATCTTTATGTCCAAGTCCCACTTGCATTGATGAGTCAGTTCCCATAGGTAAGAGTTGATATTCCTCACTCTTGAGGTTTTAGTGTGCCCGAGAAGGGCAGCAGGGTTTTCTTTGATGCCAAAATAGTTCAAAAATCTTAATTGCTGTGTCTTCTACCATGAATATTGCTGCTTTGTTAATTAGTGAGCCAGACTTAATTAGCAAAATCTAATTAAGGGATATTTACTAAGATGGTACAAAACACCCCCCCTTCCAAAAAAAAAACCTTTGACACTCTTTCATAAGTTCATTCATAATCCCAGGAAAAGAAGTGGAGCTCAAGTTTAGGGCATATGGGGCTAAGGAGTAAATATAGCTCTATATTACTTAGTTATCTTTCTCTCATTGTCAGGGAGTGCTTGAGAAATTCCTTCTAGGAATTTATTACTATAATTATTCATTTTTTTTTGCTGGGGTCTTTTTGGACTCATGAATTTATGTCCAGTCTGCTCTTGGCTCCTGATGCAGACACTACTACCACCAGCTCTTCCCAGAACACTGCTGATGGGAAAATGAAAATATTCCTCGACATCAGAAAATTGAAACTTCTGTGTCCCCTGAGGAGGAGAAGGTCAAGACTGAAAACAAAGCCTCCCCATCCCATCATGATTTATTCTCAAGGTGACTCTCTTCACAAACGCTCTGTAATCTTGAAATCTCTCTTGGCCTGAACTGGCTCAAATTTTATGGAGAACACCAAGAGTGTGAACCAGTTCCTCTGTGATTCTGAAGACTCTTCTTGTGCAGTCATTTGTATCTCATTCAGGGACTCATAATAGAATGTAAAGTGATCAAGGTCTTTTCACACTTAATTGGAATGCCTTTGGTTGATTTGATTCAAATGAGATATTTTCAGGTTCCCACTTGGTTAAGGAACCAGAGCTTTCTATTTGATCATTTACTTTAGATAGGGTAAGGGTAACTTTATTGGTTTACACACACCTTGTGGAGAATGAAAATGTCTTTTTAATTACACAGATGAAGTAACTATGCAAAGAGAAGTTAATTTTACCCAAGAAGATATGACCAGTAAGTGGGGATCAAGCCCAGGCTTTCTAATTTCAAAATGCATTACTTTTTCTAATGTAACAGTTAATCCAGCTTTAAAATCAAATAGCTTACCAAAATCTTTACAAAGTTTTGCTTGTCAATAAGGTTGAGATTTTGACTAATGGAATTCAGATTTAGGAATGCATCTTTTCAGTTCCCTCTTTTGTTAAAGTGCCTGAGTCCCAAGGTTAATTCTAATTTACTCACAAAGTCAGGTTATATGCATTTTTAATTTCCTATGGGTAACATTTGCAATTTGAATTATTAGACTGCAAAACCCTCCTAAAATCTACATTGCCTTTTATTTAATTCCAGGAGCATTTGACCCAGCATTCCTATTATAAAAAGTAGTTTATGGCAAATGTTAATTCTATTGATTAGATTTAGTTCTTTTGAACAGATTCCATAGTAACAAAGAAATATTTATAACTTTAATCCCAAATAAATGCTTTATCTAAGTGCTTTGCTGTGGTGTAATTGGCTGAGGAAGCTTTTTTGAATAATAGGCAATTAGGTAATTAAAATAAATTTTATTGAAAGAAAAGACACTTGGATTTTATCCATTAAAAGGTAGTTACTAAAGAATATACCCTAAATAAAGAGAAAAGGCTAAGCCCCTTTGCTGTGCAAAGCTAATGACTAAAGCTACAAGGTAGCATATTTATGATATTTTGGGGGAAAATGTCGTAGCCAATTCTGTTCAATATAACAAGTATTGATCACTACTTATGTACAAAATTAGTATACCAAGTGTTGTCCTCAAACATTTTATTCTCTAGTGATAGGAGAAATAAGATATAATGCACTTATCCCAGTGCTTGACAAGAAATGTTAGCAACCATCATCATCATCATCATCACCATCATTAGTGGTGGTGATGATGGTGGTAGTAGGGGAAGCTAGGTGTCACAGTTGCTAGACCACAGGACTGGAGTCAGGAATACTCATTTTTGCATTTTTATGAGTTCAAATCTGTACTTTTACTAGCACTTACTAGCCTTGTGATCCTGGGCAAGTCACAACCCTATTTGCCCCAGTTCTTCATCTGTAAAATGAAGTGGAGAAGAAAATACCAAATCACTCCAGTATCTTTGCCAAGAAAACCCCAAATGGGGTCATGAAGAGTCAGATATAACTGAAAAATGACTGAAGGTAGTAGTAGTTGTAGTTGTAGTAGTAATAGTAGTAGTGGTAGTAGTAGCACTACCAAGAGTAGAAGTAGCAGCAGCAGTAGTAGTAGGACTACTAGTAGTCAAATAAAATATAAAGTGTTTGGGCGGATATCAAGTTTCCATTCCTAGATCTGTAAATGTTGTCACAGGACTTGTAATCATAAATGATGAGGTGTTGATGTGTTGACAAAATTAACTTTTTTAACTGGTAGTTAAACTGGTTTTAACTGTCAAGGTAATATTCACAACATTGGTGGTGGCTCCGAATATGCCAATGTAGTACTCTATCACAAAGTATAACAGACTCTCCATACAGAAGGCAGAAGAAAAAAATGTTTATTCAGAAACCAGAAAGCCAAGTCCCCAAACCAGAAAGTCAAGTTAATTCTAGTAGGCAAGAAGTTAATACATATTAGCACTGCAGGGGACAAAGGCATTTCCAAGTCTCCCTCCCTCCCCCCACCCACAACAAAGAAACAAATGAACAAATATTCACTAGTCTAGCTGTCTGCTTGCCTGTGTCCTTCCCAGCTCTGACAAGCCTGACCAACTTCCTCCCTGCTCTGCTCCACCCTTCCTGTTCCATCTGTTCCACAATCTCCTCACACTACATGTGACTTAGGTTCCATATGATTTAAGCAAGTCACATGGGCCTATTAATAAATCAGAAAGATTTTCCCATTTAAATGACCATTACAACTGGTTATTGTGCAGCTGTTTGGTCATAACTGACTCTTCCTGACTCCCATGGACCACACAGCAATCCAGGTCCTTTTATCCTCCTTGTCTCTCAAGGACTATCCAAGTTCATGTTTGTTGTTTACATGATACCATCTATTCACCTCATCCTCTGTTGTTCGTTTTATTCTTTTTGTCTTCAATCATTGCCAACATCAGCAACTTTCCCAGTGAGTCCTGTCTTCTCATTATGTAGACACGGTTTTTAAGCTTCAACTTTAGTATTTGACTTTTCAGTGAATAGTGTGAATTAATTTCTTTAAGTATTGACAGATTTGCCCTCCTTGCCATCCAAGGGACTCTCAAAAGTCTTCTCTAGCACCACAATTTGACAGTATTAATTCTGCAGTACTCAGCTTTCCTTACAATCCAACTTTCACAGTCATACATCACTACTGGGAAAAATCCTTACCTTTGACAATATGGACCTATGTCTGCAAAGCGATGTCTCTGCTTTTTAGTACAGTGTCCAGATTTGCCGTATGTTTCCTTCCAAGAAGCAAACATCTTTTAATTTCATAGTTACAGTTGCCATTTGCAGTGATCTTTGAGCCTAAGAATATAAAATCTGACACTAAGGCCATTTCCTCTCTCTCTTTGCCAGGAAATGATGAGACCATTTACCAAGACCTTAGGTTTTTTAAGATTACTTTTATAATTACATTTTTCATCCTCATCAAGAAGCTTCTCAATTAATTCTCACTTTCTGCTGTCAGAGTAGGGATCCAAAGTTGTGAACCACAATGATCTATGAGACACATTCATTCAATGGTCCATGAGACAGAATCATTCTTTGAGGAAAATAGAGGTTCTTTTCTCTCTACCTTGGCAACAAAGCTGTTTGGTCAGTAGGAGACATCTCATTGGGCAGTTGGAGAATCAGTTTGAAAGAACTGAAGGTACATTTTAGGAGATGGCTTCTCTGGAGAGAAAAGAAGAAGCAGTCACTACAGCTGGAAGTAGCTTCGTAAAGTGTGTGACCCCCTGGCAATCGAGAAGAGACCTAGTTAGATCCACAAAAGGGGTAGCCTCCGGGAATAGAACTGAGTGACCTAAACAGCAAAATCATTGAACTAACAGAGAGAGTTTTATGGGCACACTGTGAAAAGAAGAACATGGAGAGCCTGAAGTTCTAGAGTGGTGAGTTGCCTTTGCAAACTATGTTCTTTACATGTGTTCTCTTCATTACCATTGTACTCTATGTATGTACCTACTTTTCCAAGGGATACCGTATACATTTATAGAAGAGTGTATCTCTTGTTGGGGTGCATGAGGAAGTGGGGAGCATTTGTAGTTATTCCTTTTACCATAGCATCTTTAATTTAAAAATATGTTATTCTACACTCAAAGAGTAAAATAAGTACTTGTATAACATATTAGAATAGAAAAAAGATGATTGTACATGAAACTACAAATCTATTATGTACAACTTGCTATTCCTTTGAAATATATAGAGTTATAATGTAACTTTTTCCCCTTTTTATTCCCTCCCTTCTCCCTAGAGATTGCTACCATTAAACACAAATATTTGTGTGTACATAGACACATATATGTATATACACATATACACACATACACATGTGTAATGGTAATTTGAATTGGAAAATCTTTCCTATGCATTAATAAAACCATTAAATCACCTGGAAGCCTAAGTCACATGTGATGGAAGGGGCTTGCTAAACAGGTGGAACAGGAAAGTGGAGCAGAACTGGGAGGAAGTAAGTGTGGTCAGGGCAGAGGGGAGAGGAGGCATACAAGCAGGCAGGTTCACGTGGCAAGGCTCAGGCTCATGAGTGTTTGCTTGTGAGTAGGCCCTGCTGGGGGGCAACAAGGGAGGCTTGAGAATGAATTTTCCCCCTGTAGTGATCATGTTTATTAACTTCTTGGTCACTGTGACAGATTTTGCTTTCTGGTTCTGGGATTTGGTTTTCTGGTGTCTAAACAAATGTTTTTCTTCTGCATTCTATATGGAGATCCTTTTATATTTTGTGAATGAACACTACACTAGCATATTCATAGTTACCACCTGTGCTGTGAATATTGCCTTGGCTATACATTTGGTGTCACAAACAGGATTGCAAGGTATAAAATCTCTATTTGGAGGCAGAAAGGATTTAGATTATCTTCCACTTTTTTTCATTCTTTTGTGAGTCCACTCTGTCCTTTGTGTGACCTGAACTTGTATTGCAAACCCCAGGAACTATCCCCTCCTGGAAGAAGCAGTACTGAGAGAATTGGCTATTCTCCTAGAGACTGTTACTTGATAACAACCATGAGAAAACACCTGCTGCACGTCCTGGTTGCACAAACATTTTGAAGAACAGAGAAATGCTTGGTGAGGACCCAACTATCTTGGCCCCAAGCCTTCTTTGTTCTCCCCCTTTAAAAATCCTTAATTCCCTGAACCTCTTTGGAATCTCACCCATGGAGAGGACGCTCGGCCTGGGACCCTCCCATTGGGGACTCTGAGGCTGTACCCCGGGATTCCCCAGCCGTGTTGATTGCGAGTTGGTGCTCCCCCAAATTGGTGATGTTTTCTTCCTTTCTTTCTTTCCTTTTATTATTATTATTTTACTTGTGCTTGCTTTAATTGTGCTAGGAATATTATATTGTTGGTGTCGATTTAAGCTTCCTTGTGTTTGTGTTTAATAAAATCCCTTCCTCTCTTAAGACTGTGTCATTTGTGGGAGCGAATCTGAACTGAAACTAAAATCATCACAACACAGGAGGTCACAGAAATTTTGAATCAATTCACCCAAAAGATGGGAGAATCATTACTATCTTGGATGGTGAGAATCAGTGATGAAGGAACTGGAGGAATACCTATAGACTGCATGGACTGTATAAAATTTATAGGTATTAGAATCCTTTTGTACGGCAGACTTTTAGAGATTACAATATGCAAGGAGGTAACAATACAATTAATCTATTAGCTTTGGCTGCAGAAGGCTGCAGTAAGCAGTATCTTACTGACCCTCTGTGACCTAGTAGAGACAGACCTTGATATTCACTTAGGGACTGCATAAGAAAGTTAAAGGAAGAGGTAATGAAGATTGTCATAATAAGTGCATATGCATAGTATGATACTCTTTTTGCAGTTTACCATAAAATATAATAGTAAAGATGGCTCCTCCTGATTACAAGCACTTGATTTTGACTCTTATAATTAGGGAAATAGGGCACCCTCTTTCAGAGGTGCTGGGTAAGATTTCACAGTTAAGTGACTTAGGGGACTGGGGAAAACACAAAATTCCTAGAGAGAAAAGAGTAAATAGCCAATAGAATAAAAAGCAGAATAAATTGATAAGGAGAGAATTGTTTACTATTCTATTGAGAACAGGGGTAGATTTTGGAAGCATAGAGAGTATTCCAACTAATGAACTATATAGAATGTACCAAGAAAAGGGACTTGATACTAGACAAAATAGGAAAGTAAGAACTGCCCCTACAGATCCTGCTGAACCTTTGTATCCAATTTTGTTGTACCTTCAGGCAAAATGGGAAGTTGCCTGGGCCACAGCTCAGATTAAAAAAATACACAGATGGGATTACAGACCCCATATCAATTTGACCATGTGTTGGGAAAATGAATCAAATACTGTAATCAGGAAAGAGGCCTTCTTTATGTATGGAAATCCTGATAAATTTGAAGAGTGAACTCCTATTGCTATCACAGGATTGGGAGGGGCTGAACTGTCAGCCAGAGAAGTTAATCTAATGATGGATATTGGACAATTAACTAAGAAAGACTATACTGTGGTAATTGTATCTATTCCTGAATACATCATTGGAATAGATATATTGAGAGGTATCACTAAATTTACCTGAGGAGAGATACCAGTTTGCAGTAAAGAAAATAAGAATTGATACAGTTTTAGTGGTAAAATAAAAATGGATCCAATCACTTTACCTGAACCTTCTGAAGTGATAACTTTCAAGCTGTATCATGTGCCAGGTGGACAAAATGAGATTCAATACTATAAGGAAATATGTTGAGGCAGAAGTGTTACCATCACTTGATGGAATAATCCTGTCTGGCCAACATAAATATCAGATGGGACACAGGAGATGACAGTGGATTATAGATAATTGAACAAAGTCACTCCTCCCCTGTAAGCTTCTGTTCCAGATGCCATTACCTAAATAGAAAAGATCCAGAAATATGATGGGACTTGGTACACAGTTAGTGATTTAGCCAATTCTTTCTTTACTGTCCCAATAGATTCAAAACAATGGAAGCAATTTGCTTTCTCTTGGAAGAGCTGACAATAAACTTTTACATGCTTGCCACAAGGATATCTGCATAACCCCACTATTTGTCATAGGACTGGGGCTGAACATTTGGATGAATTAGAGCTACCTGGTGTGTAGCTTACCAACAACATAGATGATATTATACAGGGAAAAACTGTAGAAGAAGTGAAGAAGAGCTTAACATTTTTAATTGAGCATATAAAAATCAAAAGGAGAGAGATTAACCTTGGAAAGATTCAAGAGCCAGCTCAAACTGTAAAGTTTTGGGGTATACAATGGACTCAGGGACTGTGGACAATTCTCCCACAAGCCCAACAAAAGATTCAGGATTTTCTTTTCCCTACCAATAAGAAAGAAGTCCCAAAATTTATAAGAATATTTGAATATTGACAATATCACATAACATATCTAGGATGAGTTTTGAAAGCTTTACATAAAATTTCTAGGAAAAAAATATGAATTTGATTGGGTACTTGAGCAGACCAAAACTTTTGATGAAGCTAAGGTGGCTATTCAATTGACCTTAGATTTATGATCTATGCAAAGTGGCCCAGAGGAATTACAAGTGACTGTACAGGATGAATATGCAAACTGGAGTTTATGGTAAAAACAACAAAGCCAAAATGTAATCTTAAGATTTTGGTCTAGGAAACTCCCTCCATCTAAAGCTCAATATACCCCTTTTGAAAAGCAGTGGTTAGCTGCATATTGTTCTTTGGTAAAGACTGAATAGCTGATTTTAGACTATGAGGTAATACTGGAATCCCAATTATGACCTGGGTAATGAGGACCTCAGCTTCTCATAGAATTGAACATGCACAGGAAGCTGGCATAATTAAATGGAAATGGTATATTCAAAATAGATCTAAAACAGGCAAAAGTGGAGTTTCTGCTTTACATGAATCTACAGCAAATGTAGATACTGAGGGAAATGGTACACCCTCTGAACCAAAGTAACAGCTGTTAACAGTCCTTGGTAAAATGGGATGAGGGATATGATGTATTAACTGGAAAACAAAGGAGATATATATGGCTTACTGATGGGACAGCAAAATATTTGGGCCACAAAAGACATTGGAAAGCAGTAGCCTATTACCCATGTCCTAGGCAGACCTTGGAAAGTACTGGGATGGTTTATGGCAGTACACCAAGCTATCAAAACAATACAAGGAGGACAGTGCCATATATTCACTGATTCATGGGAGGTAGCTAATGGGTTAGCTACATGGATGCCCATGTAGAAAAATCAAAATTGGTAAATTCATGGCAAACAAGCCTGGGCCAAAGAATTATAAGAAGACATATGGGACATGTTTTTTGTTACTAATTTGTCAGTTTTCCATGTAGATGCTTACATTGCCTCACCAGAATGTGAGTATAATGCACATGCTGATCAACTAGCAAAGACTGCTACTCAACATATTGTCCCTACTCTGACACCAACTGATGATCCAGTACTATCAAAATGGGTACACTACATGGCTGGCCATTTAGGGGTCCAGGCCACATACCAGAGGGCAGAAGACCAAGGTATTAGTATCTCTCATTCACTGTGAAAACAAGTAACCAAAGAATGTTATATATGTCAGTTGGAAAAGGAATCAACTTTTCCTCGGGTAGTAACTGGAGAGATAGCAAGGGGAAAAGTACCAGTTCAAATATGGCAAATAAATTATATTAGACCCCTACCCAAGATAAAGGGTGCATATTTATATGTACTTGTGTTGACACCTATTTAGATATGCTAGTGACTTGTCCCTAGAAGAATGTGACCCAGAAAAACACCTGTAAAAACTTTAGATACCATAAGTCTATGTTATGGAACCCCAATGCATATTCAAAGCAACAATGGATCACATTTCAAAGATAATGAAATGAAGAAATTATGTATTAAACAAGTCAGAATGAATATATCATATTCTATATTATCCACAAATGTCTGGGTTAATTGAAAGAATGAATGGATTATTGAAAGAAGAGTTAAAGAAATTAAGTTCTAATAATTCTTATCAACATTGAAAAGATAATCTATTCATTGCTTTATGTAATTTAAATAGTAGACCATTGGGAGGAAGTACACCTGTAGCCAGAATGATGACCTCAAATCTGCAAATTAGAAAACAACAAACACATAATATCCCAAATGTTGAGTATTGGACTGTGAGGCCAGATGTTCTAGCATTGTATCCAGGAACAACTGGTTCAGCAGAATATGATCTACAATGTTTAGAGGACTTTTGGTTAGGTAGTAAAGAAAGAAGAACAATCTCTACTGGAATATGTATGAGAATCTCTAAGAATCATTTTGGACAGATATTACCTAAATCAGGATTAGCAGTTTGAGGAATACATGTATTGGCTGGAGTGATAGATTCTAATAATCAAGGAGAAATTATTGTGACATTCTAAAATTTGGGTGATGAACCCACACAGTTTTGTGAAAATGATAGAATTGTTTAAGTGATTATTATTCCTTCTGAAACAAGACCACTTGTGAAAACTGATCCTCCTGAAATCACTAGCAGAGGCACTGAAGGATTGAGCTCTACTGATACAATAAAATTGGTAGCTAAAGTATGGGTAAAACAGAAGTCAGGCAACATTTCAAAGACTGCAGAAATTATTGCAAATGAGAAAGATAATACCATAACTGTTGTTTATTCAGGAGATGATGATTACCAAATTGTACCATTAACTCATATATTCTAGCATGAGTAAGGCTATGATAGTGGGTTCATGGACTCCAGAATCACAGCTGACCTTATATCTACCATGCTTCTGGTTATTGTTTCCTTGTTTCTTTTTGGCTTTCATATGTTAAACTTCTTAGCTAGACTTGTTTTTGATGGACTTAGTACCCTCCACCTGCAGATGCCTGATCACTTAAGTCCAATGTCAACTCCTATTGATGACTATTTTGTGTCATCTCTGGACCCGAAGTTGAACAAACTCCAGATGCCAGGTAAAGAACTTATCTCTCAAATGGGACTTATTAGAGCAGGGACAGCTTTATGTCCAATCACAGCAGGAAGTAGCTATGGAAGAAGAGACCTTCACCTCTCACCCCAAGATGTTGTGTCCCATATGTTTGAGGGGGGAGTGATGGAGTACTTGTGCTTAAACCTCACCCTAAGATACTATTTTATGTGCTTATTTTGTGTGATCCCTGTTACATTTTTGTAAAGTTCTGTTGATACCAGCTGCCCCACCAACCAATATAATGAATATGAAAAATCTTGGGGCCCAGTTTAATGGTAATTTGAATTGGAAAATCTTTCTTATTCATTAATAGGACCATTAAATCACATAGGAGCCTAAGTCACTTGTGATGGGTGGAATTTTCTGAACAAGAGGAACAGGAAGGGTGGAGCAGAACTGGAAGGAAGTGAGTGAGTGTAGTCAGGACAGAGGGGTGAGGAGGCAGGCAGGCAGCAGATTCACATGGCAAGGTGCAGGTTTGCATGGCAAAGTTCAGGTTCATGAGTGTTTGTTTGTGAGTAGGCCCTGACTAGGGGAAGTGGAGAGGATTGGGAATGTCTTTGCTCACTGGGGTGATCATGTTTATTAACATTTTGGTCACCATGATGGATTTTGCTTTCTGGTTCTGGGATTTGGCTTTCTGGTGTCTAAATAAATGGAGTTCAAACATAATAGAAGTTCCATTCACATAATTCAATAAACATTTTTAAGGAACAGTTATGTGCAAAGCACTATGTAGATGATAAGGATACAATGACAAAAGTGTGACAGTAATTGCATTGGCAATTATACTGGATATAGAAATAATTTCTACATAGGAGAACCAAGAAAACTTCATGGAGAAGGTGATATTCAAGCTGGGCCCCAAAGGCTAGATGAACTGATAAAGAATTACAAAACAACAATTATGTTTGAACTTTTTATTAATAAAGGCTTCTATTTGCAAAGCACTGAGCTAGGTTTTTGAACAGATGTAAAAAAAGCAAATGCAAAATCCTGACCTCGGGGGCTTCACAATCTACTGACAGAGAAAAGAACATATTTAGATATTCTCAGTATGAAATAGAACAATGATAGCAGTGACATACATTTATAACTGCTACCTCAGATTCCAGGGGCAAACTTTTGGGTCTATACTCCTAATGTATATATATATATGTGTATGTGTGTGTGTGTGTATGTATGTATGTAAATATGCATATATATATAACATAAGCCTTTGCCAGTGTGTTTCTCAGTAATCAATTAATAAATTAAATTAGCTTTTAGCAAAGGTATGTCCTTTTGAAATACATTTAACATTCTTTTAACTTTTTTGTTTTGAATTCTTTTTCTTTCTATCCTCCCCCACCCATTGTGAAAGCAAGAAATGTAATATCAATTATATATATGAAATCATGTAAAACATACTTCCATATTATCCATTTTGCAAAAGAAAAAAGTAAAGCTAGTGAAAAGAATGTTAGGCCTCAATTTGCATTCATATTCCATCAAATCTTTCCCTGGAACTAGACAGCATTTTTCATCATAAGTAGGTTTTGGATTCTCTTGGATCAATACATTAATCTAAGTCATTCAGAGGTGATCACACTACAATATTGCTGTTACTATGTACAATGTTCTCTTGACTCCATTCACTGCCCTTTGCACAAGTTCATATAAGACTTTTCAGGTTTTTCTGAAACCGTCCTGCTCATTTCTTATATCACAATAATATTCCATTAATTATGTACCACAAATTGTTTAACTATTCTCCACGTGATAATCATCCTTTCAGTTTTCAATTGTTTGCCATCAAAAAAAGAACTCATACATATTTTTGTATATATAGGTCAAAAGATTTAAATTAACACAATACTTGCTCAGACAATTGCTAATTATGTAAGCCTAGGCAAGTCACTTAACCTCTGTAAGACTCAGTTACTTTATTTGTTAAGTGGGAATAATTAATTATCACATCTAACTTGATGACTTGTTGTTAGGATTAAATGTGTATGTACACAATATACTTATATACTTACACACATATAAATAGATAATATGTGATTATTTATGTATCACTTTGCAAAACTAAATGCATTGTATAAATGCTAGCTATCATTAGCAGCATTACAAATTTTTGCACAAAAAATGTATTAGGAGATATCCAAGGGATGAAAAATAATTCCTGACTAAGGACTTGAAGAAAGGCTTCATAAATAATTTAATATTTGAATTGTAGCATCAGCTAATAAATGAAGGAGGAGTAAATATTCTAGAGAAAACAAACTTTGGGGGCAAAGAAAAAATAGTAACAATAAAGTCAAGTCAATCAACAAGCATATATTAATCACATACTATGTTCTAAGCAATATATCTGACAGCCAATGGAAAAATCATGGTTAGTGGGAATTTAGAATTTATCAGGGATCAATGTGAATTGAGTTTGAATAAGATGGTACCATGGTGGGAGATAACTTGAATACTAGCCTAAGATATTTGCATTTGATTCAATCAACAATAGAGAACATTTGAAGGGTTTGGAATGGCATGTTCTCATTTGTGTGCAAGAAAGAATGTTATTTCAATGAAATGAAAGATAAATTGAGTGGAGAGTGGTGATGATTGGAGAAGAACTAGAAAGCCATTGAAGTAATAATAAGAAAACTAACAAAGACTGATTAGGTTGTTTGGATTTGTTTGGAAAATAGTTTTAGGATGTAAAAGACTCTGAAAGTGGACTTAGCATTATCACAGCTAGTTTGTTCATGAAATGACTCACAATGACTCAAATGCATAAAACATCTTGAATCCAATGCTCAGTCTAGATAGAAAATTTCTGGTCTATATAACATCAAAAAAAAGACCAAATGAACCATGTTTAAAGAGAAGCACAGCCAGGGTATTGCCAAGTGAGTCTGAGGTCAGCTGGCAAGACATGACAATGGACTGTATGTGAGATATGACCAAGAAAGGAATCTAGGATGACATAGGGCACATAAAGCACACTGCAACACAACTTGAAATATAGCGTATCCAACTGTGTATATTTCAAATTAATGTATCAAATGCATTAACATTGAGTACCCTGAGAGGCAGCAAGGTGTGGTGCATAATGTCCTGGAAATGGAATCAGGAAGACCGGGTTTCAAATTGCTCCTCAGATACTTATAACTTGAATCACTTTGGCCAAATTATGTAACCATTCTGGGTTGTCAGTTTTCTGAAATGAGAATGCTAAACTTGAGGATCTTTAAGGTCCAGGCAGTCTTTATTTTTTTACCAAGGTAAAGCAAAACATAATTTTATGCAATCAAGCTATACTTTTATCGTGCCAAATTATACTAAACAAGCCATAACTCCTTGCTGGCAATGTATATTTCAAGATACATTCCTCACATGCCTATCTAGGATATTAGGAAAACAATTTAAAATGTTACTTACAAGTGACTTAATATTATTGCTATAGTATGTTAATAAAGTAAACAAAAACGAGTCGTACATGTGTTAAGAAATTTCTTATAATCATTCTTTTGTGTAAACTAAGTCATCAGTTTCCATATTTAATCTCCTAAGTGATACAGTTTTTAAAAATACATTTGAACATCCCAAATGTTCACACATGTTATTTTTATAAAAGCTAAATTGAAAATTACCATCTTTATCATATATCTGTTTTTAGTTATATCTCTTTTAAAAAATTTTATAGTGCAATGGCAAAGTACAATAACTTAGCAAGAACAATCTCAAAAACAAGATTCTCTACATAACTGTCTTTTTATAAAGAGTAAATGGTAATTTTTTAGGATAATACTTCTTCCCATATAGTTTGAGGCTTTGAAAGACCAATAATTTAATCAGTGTGTATAGGTACTCATATTAAAGTTGATCATAACTCAAAATCTTCCCATCTTGGTGTTTTCTCAAAAAATGTAACATCATGGTGGAGGTTTTCCTTTCATTTGCAGGGTTCTTTTAATACCCTAGGGCTAGCGATATTCTGCTTGAGCTATAGTTGAATTTTTCTATCTTCTGATTTCACTCCTTTTCTGAATATTTTTCTTGCAGTTACCTTATACTGTAATTTTATCATTGCCAATAATAAAATTGTATTCTACTTAACATATTTATATATTTGATTAATTTAGTTTCCTAAAAAACAAAATGAAGAAGAAATATAGGATGTTATTACATACCCTATAGATGATTCTTTCAAGGTTATGTTTTAAAAAGAAAATTCCTAATAAATTTATGAGATCCAACTAATTGACTTAAAAATGAAGCACTGAACTCTCTCACTTTTTATACATTATATATTATTCCATCAGAATATAGAATTCATCAATCATTGCTTTACAAATTAGTAGATAGCTTCTCATAGGGAGCTATATAAGTATCTCTTTCTCTTCGTATAACCCTCATGATATCAGCATGTCAAATCAACCAGTCAAATCAATTTATTGTGTCTACTGTTGCCAGGCACTTTACTAAGCACGCTGAAATGCAAAGGGTAACAAAACAAAAATACCACAATCTATATTCCCAAGAAACTCATTATCTAACAGGAGAGACAGCATGCAAATAAATATGTACAAACAAAATGCATATAGGATGTATTAGAGATGAGCACAGAGAGAAGGCACTAAGATTAAGGAGGAGAGAGAAAGGTTCCTTGGAGAGGGTAAGTCTTTATCTAGGCTTGAAGCAGCCAGAGAAACTAAGAGGCAGAAACAAGAAGAGAGAATATTCTAATAGGATTAAACAAAATATCTTTAAAAAGTTATTTTTTTAAAAAGCAAAAAGACTTCCTTTTTTAATCACAGGATGGATTATTATTTCCCCTCAATACCTACTACTACTACTACCACACACACACACACACACACACACACACACACACACACACCACACACACACACAGACATAGACAGATATACTGTGAAAAGGAATAAGGTGAGTAATATGCTACTGTTGCTAACTCTTTTTTAATGACCAACGAATACTAAATTTCAGAATTTAGTGTGGCATTAGTAGTAGTATATATGTTATCACAATTAAAGGGAAGCCTTCAAAAATTTTCTGCATCATTTAGCACAATTGGATAATCCCTATACTGAAAGAGATACCTGCAAACTCAAAATACCGACGTACACCTTTCCTCAGGTGAATCATAGTCACTCATTTTTAACCAGGCATTTGTCTTCTTTCTGATTTTCAAATAATTATATTTCAATATTTAGATGATGAACATGACATCTTTTCTCAATTAATGTTATCCCCTTTTCTGTTGTCCATTTTGGTTTATCTCTACCTGTCTTGCTCTATATCACAATATCCAATTAAATTTTGATAGATTGACTATAGGTAGATAAATGAAATTAAATTAGAAAGATCAACATGAGTGTTAGGTTCAAATTGGATAAATACATTTACTCCTCTTGGAGGTTTGCATGATTAGGATCTAAATAATAAAAGTCAATAAATAGAGGTGATGGACTCCCAATAGTATTAACAGGAGTTATTAATGAGAATGAGTTATGTGGAGTTAAATTATTTCCCTGACACATGCATTGCTTGATTTGCTAACCTTTGGGTCAGAAAAGAAACTTTTAAATTCATGTAGGGAGAGCAAAAGAAACTATTTGCCAAATTGTTAGCTCCTTTTTTTTTGCCCCTTTACTATCTTCCCATGTGCATGGATATTTGCAGGTATAAAATAATGATAATGGAGACTTAGGAAACCATTTTCCTTTTTTTTTTTTTTTGGAAAATTTCCTTTTTTCCCGTAAGAATATTTTATATGAAAGTTCTATTCTTGCATTTTTAAAAATACTTTCCCCTGAAGTGAACTCTTTATTTTAACAAAGACAAACATTTAAGCAAAACTAGACATCGCAGTGTGTCAGATAATATATATTTCATTAAACATTTGAAGTCAACCCAACTGGAGAGAGACGTGCTTTTGTGTTTTATTATCAGTTTCCTAGGACTTAGATTCCATAATTCATCAGATTTTGACTGTATTTTAGTGTCATTACCTTTTGCATCATTGTAATTATTTATATATGTTGTTTTCTTGGTATGTTTTCTTTATGCTTCATGCAAATCTGTCTTCTACTTCTCTGAATTACTCATACAAGTCATTTCTTATGGCAAAATGATATGTCACAATCTGTTTAGTCATGCCCCAATAGATGTACTTCCATTTTGTTTCCACCTTTTTTCTATCACAAAAAAATATTTAAAGGATCATTCTCTCTGTAATTGGTCTTTTTAAAGTATATGCCAGTAGTTAGATTGCTGGATAAAGGAATATGGAAAGTTTCATGACATCTGATTGATTTTTTTCATTAACTATAGGATTTAAAAAAAACAAACAAGTAAGCCAGAGGTTGTGTAAGATATAGCTAACACAAATTCTGCTCAGGAGTCCAATACAATGGGTTTGTTTCTGAGATAAACTATAGGAGTAAAATAAAAAATGATGTACCTCTCCCATTTGGAATATCAGACTTATTGTATGATTGTCTAATTGAATAATCATTTTTCATCTCTTCTTTTCTTTCCTTCCTTTCTTCCCTTTCTCTTCTATCTCTCCTTTCTCTTCCTCCCTTCTCTCTTTTTCCTTCTTTCCTTGTTTCCTGCCTTCTCTTCCTCTCTCCCTTCCCCATCTCTGCTTTCTTAAATTGCTTTCATCAAATAGAAGGAAATCACACTTAACTGGAAGTTACTTAACCATCAATATTAATTATTCTGAACGTAGATTACAACTGAAAATTAATTAAATGCAGCGGAGGCCATCCTCATACATCTATGGTGCATGTACATAGTAACCTTTCTTGGTTTCATTTGAATGAGTCAGAACTCTGGGGAATACCTCTGGCCATATACATATCATCATTGAGTGGCTTGCACTGTGAGATGAAAAAGAGTTCCCTAACGTATTGCTGATCTAGAAGAGCTAATGACTAAGTTGCTGTATAAAAAAATTAAACTTTCCTCCTCCCAGTCTTTTCCATGTCCAGGTTCAGGTATGGTGGAACTGTATTGAATTCCATCTCAGGAGGAGTTGGGAAGGGAAAATATGCTGAGTCCTTCACAACCAGCACAGTCATATGTGATGAATTAAAATATATGGCTGCTTAGATTTTCCTGAGTCTAGTTTTTTGGGTTTCTCTCACTGGGGTTTGTTTTTCTGCCTCCTGATCTTAGGATAATCCATTTTTAAAATACCTTTTGTTGAATATTCACAACTTCATATTTGGGAATGATAGGGATCTCCAGATATTAAGGGGATGCCTTGTCAATGTACTCTGTAATCCCCTCAAACATGAATCTTATATGGAGGGAAGGAGATGATTCCAAAGATCTACTGGAAGAGCAGTTCTGAGCATGCCTTATGGGTGGTGGATTCCTACCACCCTACATTTAAAAAAAATTAAAAAGAATTAAGAATTCATAATGGATTTCTCAAAAAATATACCAAAAAATCCACTTTAGTCAAAAGGACTTCCTTGTCTTGTTCCAAATACAGTTATTCTTACTGTAGACATAATGGTGACAAATTTGGTTATCTCTTTCCCCACCTACATTAGATTCAAACCAATATGTTAGAAGAGGAACCCAGACAGTGCAATATAGATCAACTCATAGTTTGAGAATCTGATAGAAAACAGAAAACATAAGAAACAAGTCAAGACAACAAACATTTAATAAACATCAATGTGCCAGGCACTGTGCAAACCATGTACAAACAAGAAATATTAACAATAATTTGGAGAGCATCTCATTAGGAAAGCACTGACTTTAAGGAAGGTCAGGAAAAGCTTCTTGCACAAAGTACAATTTCAGTGGAGACTTGAAAGGAGTCAGGAAAGCAAATTGATAAGTGTAAAGAGGAAAAAAGTCAAGATGCGAGAGACAGGTAGTAAAAACACAAAGTCACGAGATTGGAGTTTCTTGTGTAAGGAAAATCAAGGAAGCCAGTATCACTGGATTGTAAAGTATGTAGATAGGAATAAAGTAAAAGGGATTTAGAAAGGTTGGAATTGGCAAGGTTACAAAATACTTTAAAGGCAAATAGGATTTTTGAAATTTGATCCTCAAGGTAATACTGAGCTAATGGAGTTTATTTTTATTTAGTATTTTATATTCCCCCAGTTACATGTAAAAACAATTTTTAACATTCATTTTGAAAACTTTGAGTTCCAAATTCTCTCCCTTCTCTTCACCTCCATTGAGAAGACAGGCAATTCAATATAGGTCATAAATGTGTAGTCCTGCAAGACATTTTCATAAAAGTCATGTTTTGACAGAAAACATGGACTTAGTAGTGATATTGCTAGGCCAAGGGATGTATGGCTTTATAGCCTTTTGGGCATAATTCCAAATTTAGGGATATCATATTCCCCCTCTGATACCTTAATATAGAAGCTGCTAGGTCCTGTGTTATTCTGATTATGTTTCCACAATGCTTAAATTGCTTCTTTCTGGCTGCTTGTAATATTTTCTCCTAGACCTAGGAGCTCTGGAATTTGACTATTATGCATCTAGATGTTTTCCTTTTGGGATCTCTTTCAGGAGGCAATTATACATATCACACTCCAGGGAAAAAAACAGAATTTCAATGAAATAAAGGACTTTTACCTTTAATTTAGAAGCTGCTAATTCTTATGTTGCCCTGACTGTGGCTCCATGATACTTGAATTGTTTCTTTCTGGTTGCTTGCAATATTTTCTCCTTGACATGGGAACTCTTGAATTTTGCTATAATATTCCTGGAAATTTTCATTTTAGGGTCTCTTTCAGAAGGTGATTGGTGGATTCTTTCAATTTCTATTTTGCCCTCTGGTTCTAGAGTATTAGGGCAGTTTTCCTTGAAAATTTCATGAAAGATGATGTCTAGACTCTTTTTCTATGTTTGGCCTTCAGGTAGTCCAATAATTGTTAAATTCTCCTCTGTCCATATGTATATAATCCCTCCAACTACCCAAATACTGAAAAAAATCTCAAGAATTCCAAATATTGTCTTTCCATGGAGGAATGTAAACAGTTCAACTTCAGTAAGTCCCTTATGGTTTCTCTTTCCTGTTTACCTTTTCATGCTTCTCTTGATTCTTGTGTTTGAAAGTCGTTTTCCATTCAGCTCTGGTCTTTTCATCAAAAATGCTTGAAAGTCTTTTATTTCATTGAATGACCATTTTTTTCCCTGAATTATTATATTCAGTTTTTCTGGGTAGGTGATTCTTGGTTTTAATCCTAGTTCCTTTGTCTTCTGGAATATCATATTCTAAGCCCTTTGATCCCTTAAAGTAGAAGTTGCTAGATCTTGTGTTATCCTGGTTGTATTTCCACAGTACTTGAATTATTTCTTTCTGGATGCTTGCAATATTTTCTCCTTGACCTGGGAACTCTGGAGTCTGGCTACAATATTCCTAGGAGATTTCCTAGGAGCAAGGAACAGCTTGAGCACTCCCCTAAATCCTCTCAAACCTCAATGGAGGCCAGCTGAGGCACACATAGTATTATACTGTCACATTCCCCTATGGGTTTCCCACTCACTGACCAGTGCTAGCTTGCTTTATAGGGCAACAGACAAAGAAGGCATCTTGCCAGCAACAGCTTCATGGGTTAACTTTAGCAATATTGTCATCTTGTGCAAGTATAATAAATATTACTTATGTCATCCTTATATCTTACTGCACAATCTCAGTAGGACTTTGTACCACTATGATTCTAGGAATGACTATCTAGAATCCTTGGAGCTAGTTATTATCTAATACCTGGAAACTAGATATTGCCATAGCTATGGATCCTGAGAAATTAAAGTCTAAAAAGGATAACAAAATCCTTCTTACATACGGTTGGATAGTTTGTTTCATCATCTGTCTTCTGGCATCATGGATGTTGTTTGTATTGATCATATTACTTGTTTCTTTCAAAGAATAATTCTTACTGAATAAAATGTTCTCCTTGTTCTTCTCACTTCATTTTTCATAGATATATAAATATCTTCACAATGTCCTTGTAAGAATCACAAGCCTGGCTTCTGCTAGCCAGAGCTACTATTGTGCCAGTACTTGAGGTGATAAAAGTTCTCTGTTTGCTTATTTTGTAGATTTGAGTTTGCAAGTCCTACAAAGTCAGTCTTTCCTCATGTTACACAGGGACTCAAGGTGCCTCTAAGCTACAGTAACAGAGAGTTTAATTAACTTAGTCTAGGTCAAGTTCTCATCAGTGACTACAACCTCTTGTGTGACCGAGTAGAAACCCCCCCCCCCACAGAATTTGGAGTCAGAAGATCTGGCTTTTAAGTTCTGGCTCAGTCATTTATGGTATCATATTAGGCAAGTGACTAATCCCCTTGAATCTCATTTGTAAAATAAGAATGACAAAATGTGTAATACCTGCTTCATGGTTGTGAAGAATGTGATCTGTAAATTTTAGAATATTATATCTGTGTGAGCTGTAATTCTTACTACAATTTCAATAGCTCAGGCTAAGCCCCCAATTACTAGCAAAAAGCTTCAGATCATTAGAGATAAATGCGTCCCCCAACCCCTGAAACCATGTTCTTGTCCCTAGTGGTCCCTGCTTTCTTGGGAACAAGAAACAAATCACATCACCCTTGTTCCAATTTTAGAGATGCCAGAGGAAGACACACCAATGTTCACAATTCACATGGGTCTCCTCTCCATTTACAGAGTCAACACCCTGGTACAAGCTCTCATACATGGACAAACATCGCAATTATCAATCAGTTAATCATTAACATTAGGTCCCATTTATCAGACACAAAGTTACTATAGTCACTTGCTACCGTATATGGTATATCTACCCTATTCCATTGATCCACTAGTCTGTTTCTTGTCATATCAGACTGTTTTGATAATTACTGACATTCAAGTTTAAGGTCTCACTCTGCTAGCCCTCCTTTCTTTACATTTCTTCACTAATTCTTTTGATATTCTTTACTCGTTTTTCTTCCAAATGAATTTTATTATCTTTCTAGTTCAATAAAATAATATAGGGTACTTTAATGGGGATGACACTAAGTAGATTAATTTAGGTAGAATTAAGTAGATTAATATAGAGAGAATTGTGATTTTTATTATATTGATTTGGCCCACTCGTGAACATTTGATATTTCTCCAATTATTGAAATCTTTTTGAATAAAAAGTGTTTTACAATCATGTTCATGTGGTTCCTAGATTTGCTTTGGCAGATATACTTGCAGGTATTTTATATTGACCATGTCATTTTAAATGAACTATCTCTTGCTATCTCTTCTTGCAGGGCTTTATTGGTGATATATATCATCTCACGCCTATCAGACTGGCCAAAAGAATAGAAAGGCAAATGAAAAATGGGGGAGGGGAAGTGAAAACCCTGTAAACTCATCCAGCCATTTTGGAGAACAATTTGAATTATGCCCAAAGAATTATGAAACTATGCATACCATTGGATCCAGTGATACAACTATTAGGTCGGTTTTCCAAGGTGATCAAGGACCAAAGGAAGAGAATCTATATGTTCTAATATATTTATAGTAGTTCTCTTTGTGGTGGCAAAGAACTGGAAATTGAGGGAAGGCCCATCAACTGGGGAGTGCCTGGATAAGCTGTGGCATATGAGTCTGATGGAATACTACTATGTAATAAGAATAAGTGAATTGATTTTAGGAAAACATGGAAAAACTTGTATGAAATAATGAAGATTGAAATCAGCAGAAGCAAGAGAATCAAGAGAATATTGTATACACTAACAACAATATTGTCAAAGAATAAATGTGAAAGACTAAACTACTCTGAATTATACGAATGCTTAAATAAACTGAAGAAACCTATGAAGGAAGATGTTATCTACCTCCAGAGAAAGGCCTATGTAATATACAGTAATGCAATATGTTTGTGTTACCTAGTTTCATACACACACACACACACACACACATATGTCTATGTTAAATGTTATATTTTCTAGTGGGGGATTGCTAGGAGGGAAACAGTTTGGAACTCAAATGTAACAAAAAAATAATTTTATGTATGTATATATATGTGTGTGTGTATATAGTACATATGTGTATTTATGTATGTATGTAAATATATGCATATAAATGTATTTACATACATATATACATACATGTATACAGACATATAGACATACACACTAAATACACGCACGTTTGTGTGTGTGCATAAAATTAGATCCTTACTATGATTCAGGCACTTTACTAAGTGCTAGGCTTACAAAAAAGAATTAAAAAGAAAGTCCCTGCCCTCAAGGAGTTTATAATTTAATGTATTTATAACATGCAAACAAATATATACAAATCAAACTACATACAGGATAAATAAGAAGTAATTAACAGAGAGAAGGCACTAGAATTAAGAGCGATTGGGAAAGTTTTTCAGTAAAAGAAGTGACTTTAGTTGGAGCTTATCAGAAGCTAGGTAGGCCAATAGGTAAAGTGGAGGGTAGAGAGTGTAATAGGCATGAAGAACAGTCAGAGAAAAAGAAAAAAAATATGCTTCAGTCTTCAGACTCCATCAGTTCTTTCTCTAGAGGAGGATAACATTTTCATCATAAAGTCTTCAGAATTGTCTTGGATCGTTATATTGATCAGAATAGTTAAATCATTCAAAGTTGATCATCCTACAATATTGCTGTTACTGTGTGCCATGTTCTCCTGCTTCTGCTCACTTCAAATTACATCAGTTCATAAGACTTCTAAGATTTTTCTGAACGCATACTGCTTGTCATTTCATATAACATAATAGTATTTCAGTATAATTATATACCACAACTTGTTCAGTCATTCCCCAATTGGTAGATATCCCCTCAATTTCCAATTCTTTGCCACTACAAAAAGAGATACTATAAATAATTTTGTACATATAGATTCTTTTCCTTTATCTTTGCTGTCTTTGGGATACAGACCTTATTGGAATATTGTCGGGTCAAAGTGTATGCATAGTTATATAGTCCCTTGTACACAGTTCCAAATTGCTCTCCAGAATAGTAGGATCACTTTGCAACTTTCCTAACATTTCATAAATGTACCAATTTTTCCACATCCCCTCCTACATTTATCATTTTCCATTTCTGTCATATTAGCCAATCTGATAGGCATAAAGTAGTATCTCACAGTTCCTTTAATTTATATTTCTCTAACAGTGAGTGAGAGCACTTTTCATATGACGTTAAATAGCTTTTATTTCTTCTGAAAACTTCCTCTTCATATTCTTTGGCCATTTATCAATTGGAGAATGACTGGTATTCTTATAAATTTGATGCAGTGCTCTATATATTTGAGAAACAAGGCCTTTACCAGAGAAACTTACTGTAAAAATATTTTTCCAGTTTCCTGTTTTCCCTCTAATATTTCCTGAATTGGTTTTCTTTGTGCAATACCTTTTAAATTTAATGTTATCTAAATTATTCATTTTCCTTCCCGTTTTGCTCTCTATTTTTTCCTTTGGCCATAAATTCTTCACTTCTACACAAAGAGTCAAATAGCGAGTACCAAATGTTGTCCAATAGTGAATTCTTGTCCCCCAAATTTGGAATTTTGGGTTTATGAAACAAAAGATTATTATGGTCATTTACTACTGTGAATTGTATACCTAATCTATTCCACTGATCTACCACTCTATTTCTTAGCCAGTTATCAGATTATTTAGATGATTACTGTTTAGTAATACGGTTTGAAATCTTGTATGCTTAGGATATTTTCCTTCCCATTGTTTTCCCATTGATTCCCTTGATGTTCTTGATATTTTGGCCTTCAAGATGAATTTTGTTATTATTTTTTCTAGCTCTGTACAATAATTTTTTGGTATTTTAGTTGATATAGAACTGAATAAGTAAATTAATTTAAGTAGAACTGTCATTTTGTCTTATTTGCTTCATCTACTCATGAGTAATTAATATTTCTCTATTTAAACCACCCTTTATTTGTGTGAACAATGTTTTGTAACTGTGTTCATATAATTCCTAGATTTTGTTTTGGCTAGTATTTTATGTTGTCTGCAATTAATTTAAATAGAATTTTTTCTTTCCATCTTTTAGATAAATGCTATTTATCATTTTAAGAAAAACTCAATTTATTCTTATTCCAGTGTTTTAAATAAGAATAAGAGTTGTATTTTCTTAAAAGCATTTTTTTTCATCAATTGAGAAAAGTAAATGCTTTCTGGTGCTTTTGTTATTGATATAATCAATTATACTAATAGTTTCCCTAATGTTGACCCAGTCCTGAATTCCTGGTATAAATCTGACCTGATCGTAGTGTATGATCTTTCTGACATATTGCTGGAATCTCTTAGTATTTGACTTAAATTTTTGAATCATTCCTTATTTAGGAAATTGATCTATAATTTTCTCTATCTATTTTTATCCTTTATGGTTTAGGTATCAACCTTCCCTCTCTCAAATCAAAGTCAATTGTAAGTCATGTTATCATTTCCCTAATGTTATGGTCTTCTTCAAAAATGAAGGACAGGTACAACAATAAACACCATATTGTCATCATAGAGTGAATTTTATAAAGCTTCTTTGCCTAGTTTCCCCAAATAATTTATATAGTATTGGTATTTATTGTTCTTTAAATGTTTTATAGAGTTTGATAGAATTTGCTTGTGAATTCATCTGGTCCTAGTGCTTTTATTTTTCCTTAGGGTGTACATGGATGGCTTGTTCAATATCTTTTTCTAAGATGGGGCTATTTAAGTATTATATTTCTTTGTCTCTTAATCAGGGCAGCTTATATTTTTTTCAAATATTCATCTATTTTACTTAAATTGTCAAATTTATTTGCATATGATTAGGTAAAAGAGTTCCTAACAATAGTTTTAATTTCTTCTTCATTGGTGGGGAATTCATTCGTTTAATTTTTAATATGAGAGATTTAGTTTTCTTTTCTTTTTTTTTAAACAAATTAACCAGTGGTTTAACTATTTTATTGTTTTCCCCCTAAAACCAGCTCCCAGCTTTATTTATTAGTTCAATAGTTTTCTTACTTTTAATTTTATTAATCTCTCATTTGATTTTCAGGATTTTTAATAGGGAAATTTAATTTGTTGTTTTTCTTTAGTTGCATGCCCAATTCACTGACCTATTGCTCTGTTTTACTGATGTAAGATTTCACAAATATTAAATTTCCCTTAAGTACTGTATTGTGTGCATCCTATAAATTTTTGCATGGTCTCATTGTTGTCATTCTCCCTTTGAAATTGTTGATTGTTTCTATGATTTGTTCTTTTACCCACTTATTTTGTAAGATTACGTAAATAATTTTAATCTATTTTTTGAAGGACTTTAATTGAATATAATTTTCATTTCACTATTATCTGAAAAGGAGACATTAAATATGTTAGCTATACCTTTTGTTGCATATGTTTAATATTGATATTACTTCATTGTCTATGGTATCATTTAGCAAAATGTAGTTTCCCTGTTTGTTTCTTTAAATTAGGTCAATTTTTCCTATTGTTTTGTGAGATCATAAGACCCTGCTTTTGTTTTAACTTGAGCTAAAGCAGTCCCTTATTTTTACTCTATGTGTCTCTATGTTTCAAGTGTTTTTTTTTTAAATAACATTGTAGGATTATGGTTTTAAATCTATTCTGATATCTACTTCTGTTTTATGGGTGAGTTCTTTCCATGCACATTCACAATTATGATTATACATTAAGTATTTCCCTCCATTCTCTTTTCCCATTTATCCTTCTCTCTGTCTCTTTAACCTAAAAAGACCATTTTGCTTCTTTTTCCCTGTTACCTTCCTTAATCTATCCTTGACTGTTTTTTTCCAGGAACCTCCTATTATCACCTTCCCCTTCTGCTTTCATTTAGGGTAATATAGATTCAACTGAGTGTGTATGTGATTCTTGAGTCTTGTATCTGAAAGTCAAATTTTCTACTCAGCTTTGGACTTTTCATCAGAAAGACTTGAATTGCTTTACTCAGTGTTGCTGGTTAGGATGTTTTTGATTCTAATCCTAGCTCCTTTTCCTTTCAAAATGTCATATGCCAAGTTCTTCCAGTCCTTTAATATGGAAACTGTTAAGTCTTGTGTGATGCTGACTGTGAGTCTATGATATTTGGATTATTTCTTTCTGACTGCATGCAATATTTTCTCCTTGACCTGAGAACTCTTGAATTGATAATATTCCTGAGATTTTTCAATTCAAGAGTTCTCAGGTCAAGGAGAAAAAAGCCCTAAAAGCAGTATTGCTGGGTCAAAGGGTATGCACATTTCAGAATGGTTGGATCAGCTCACAGTTCCACCAGGAATGAATTAGTGTTCCAATTCTCCCACGTTGTCTCCAGAATTTATTACCTTCCTGTTTTGTCATGTTACCCAAACTGATAGATGTGAAATAGTACCTCAGATTGTTTTGATTTGCATCTCTCTAATCAATAGTGATTTATAGCTTTTTTTATATGACTAGAGATAGATTTAATTTCTTCCTCTGAAAACTGCCTGTTCATATTCTTTGACCATTTCTCAATTGGGGAATGACTTGTATTCTTGTAAATTTGACTCACTTCTCTATATATTTTAGAAATGAGGCCTTCATCACAGATACTAGTTATAAATATTCTTTCTTGGTTTTCTACTTCCCTCCTAATCTTTGTTGAATTGACTTTGTTTGTATAAAACCTTTTCAATTTAATATAATCAAAATTATCCATTTTGCATTTCATAATGCTCTCTATCTTTTGTTTGGTCATAAATTTCTCCATTCTCCATAAATCTGACAAATAGACTATTTCTTTTGGTATAATTTTCTTCTTCTGAGTTTGTTTCCTGATCTTCTCTGTCACAATAACCACTTGTTACGGTCAAGTATTTTTTTGTTTGCTTGCTCATTTTTCCATCTTATTTTTCAACTTTAACTTTATTGAAGGTTGGACTATGCTCCTGGGGTGGAGGGGGAACAGTTCCAAGTTTCAGGTTTTTTGTGCTGCTCTTTTCAGAGTCATTTCTAAAAATCTGTAAGTTTTCAGTGCTTGAATTTGGTGTGATCTAAGGAGAGATATGATCACTGCTCTCCTGGCCCATAATTCATTCTGTACCCAGAAAGGGAGCTTTCTCCCCTGTAACCGCAAATGCTAGTGCTCCTCTTGGGCCCTTGGAATTTTACCTGATTTCCTGCTCTCCTGCAGGCACCAGCACTAATGGTCTGTCATGCTTTACGGAACTCTTACCATGGTCCTTACTCTCTTGTAAACAGCTATGAGCACTCTTCTTGTTCCTAGAATGGTGCCCCAACCCCTACTCCCCTGCAACCACAAGTTCTAGTACTCCTGCTTACCCTGTAACTGTGACACTGGAACTGCATATGGACAAGGCAACGGGTTCCTCAACCCAGAACCAGTAATGGATCTCCTGTAATGTCTTTTTGACCCCATTACCATCCATATACTGAGACCTCCTGAAGCTTCTTCCTCCACTGTTGTAGCCTCTTCTAAGCCTGCTACTGGTATCATTGTAGCTTGACCTGCATTGCACTCTGGGCCCCAAATACCATCCTTGAGTAACAGATCTTTCCTGACTCCCTCCTAAGTTATCTTGAGCTGGAAAATTTTTTCACCCTAACTTTTTTTTTTCAGCTCTGATGCTCTGAAATTTGTTAGGAAGCATTATTTTAAAGTTATTTGGAGGAGGATGTTGGAGAGTTCAGATCAATTCCTGCTTCTGCTCTGCCATCTTGACTCCACCCCCATCAGTTAACTTTTCCCCAAGAATGAATAACAGCTGGGAACAATAGTCCATCATCTAGTTAATCATATGTTGTCTTTAAAAACACAATTAAAGACAACATAAATTGTAATTCGTTTCTCTTTCTAAATGTGACACGTAATTCGCAATAGGACAAAATAATTGCAAATATGTAGGAACAAGTTAAATGCCTTCATTATCAAACTATTCATATTACTCACTATTTAATCTAATTTTTTTCTCTTGTTTAAAAGAGCTAAGTAGAAAACAGCCTTTATTCTCCTACCTTTCTTTCTATTTGAGAAGCTCCAAGAGTCATACTTATTCTAATAAAACTTAATTCTTTAGGGTTTCATTCTTGTTGTGTCACAGTCCATTTCTTTTTCTTCCTTAGTTGTCAGAAATCATAATTACATGTGTAAGAAACTTACTTAACAACAACAAAAACAAACCCCTGAAACTTTACCTCTGCCCTTGTCTGTGTCTCTTTCTTTACAATCCCAAGGACCTAATATCTTTGAACTTTTCCACAGAGATCATGCTTAATGATTTGCTGGTTGGTTGAATGATTGACCCATGTGGTTTATTTATTTGTGATCTCTGATGACTTTTTATCCTGTTGACTATTTTTGCCACTTAGACTCTCTCTTTTCCTTGAATCATTTTGGCACTGCATTCCTTATACTCTCTTGATCATTCTTTCTCTATCTTCTTTGTTAAATAAACCTCCAGTAAACCTGGTATACATGGAGTTCTGTGCTGGGGCTTCTTTTCTCTCTATATATCACTTATCACACCCTCAGCAGTTTATATGAGTTTAATTATCATGTCTATGCATATGATTCCCAAATTCAGAGCTCATCTCTCTCCTAAAATGCAAACCTGTATTACCAAGTATCTACCAAATATTTCCATCTGGATTTCTCATAGGTATCTGGAAAACAGTGCATCCAAAAAGGGAACTCATTTTCTCCTGCCAAAAAACATACCCCTTTCCCAAACTTCATTATCTTTAGAGGAGCACACCATGGATTCATTTACTGAAATTTGCAACCAAAATGATCCTTGACTCCTAACTCTCCCTTGTTCCCTTTAGTATCTTTGTATCTGTACCATTCTCTCACATACACATCACCCAATTAGTTCCTACTCACTTCTTGTTGGATCTTGTGCAGTATATTCTTATCAGTCTCTCTCACTACAATCTCTGACCAGTAGTAATTCATTCAATTTATCCTCCACTCCTTGTATAAATTTAAATAGAAATGGATTCATTCTAGTCACATATTTGATCACAAATTAACATTATTTTGTATTGCATTTTTTGTAAAACTTTTTTTGTTAAACAGATCCCAGTTATATATGGGATATTAAGGAAGGATTAGCACCTCTTCTGTGAAGGCTTGTTGATCCCTTTTCAGGGTTGCTCATTCACCTTTGGTGTCCACATGTCACTCAACTCTCACTTGCAGCTCCAAGGAGCTGTAGCATGTGCAGGGGCCATACCCTAGTGAAATCATCTAGCTAGACAGGCTAAACTAGGTTGAGGATAACTGACAGACCCTAAATTTGTTCATGATTTGGGGGGATATCTACCCTGAGCATGGGAAGACTTCCAAGGCCAAGGATAGGCATATGAAACAGGGGCTGTTTTATGCTTAGAGCTTGGTCAGACATCAATGACTCTAAAGTCATCTCTTGCATCCTGGATCATCTCCAGTCTTCCTGACTTTTTCTTGCTACTGCACTTTAATGACTGTGGAAGGGAGTGAGACTGACAACTTAGCACAATTCTGCCTTATTTAAATCCAATTCATGTGCAAGTCATCACCCTATGACATCCTCTTCAAAAACAAAGGATAAACAATAATATTTTGGTCTTATTTAGACTGTGTTGGAGAATTTTGCACACCTCTTGTGATCCTTAGGGTTTGAGTCTGACACCTCTGCACAAGTACAACACTGATATTTTTAAAACAGAATAAATTATTCACTAATCCAAAAAAAACCCCAAAACTTTAGATGTTCACTCTCAATGCTAAAATAAATACAAACTCCTCTGGTATTTAAAGCCCTTCACAATCTGGCTACAGCCTATATTTCTAAGTTTACTACACATTAATCTCTTTCTACTCCATGTTTCTGCCAAACTGACCTACTTGCTCTTCTCTGTTACTGTAGTGCCTAGCTTGATCCATTAATATTAATTTGCTTACTTCTTCACCCTCAAAGGTGGCAGGGTGAGAGCAAATGATGCTTTCTTTCAAGATGAGGAATCAGTTTGTGATTACAAACAGCTTACATCAGCCAAGTACGGCTGAGTAGGCCAGCCATTACCAAATGCATATAATTTTCCAGGTCCAAAACTCCTACACTCTAATACCTTCTTTATACAAATTAATCCAGTCTTCTCATCATACGGAGGAATATCTGACTACAGTCATCCTATGGAACTATTTCGAGAAAACTAGATGGCTCAGTGGAGAGAGCACTGGTCCCAAAGTCAGGGAGACCTGAGTTCAAATTTGGCTTCAGCTGTGTGACCCTAGGCAAGTCACTTAACTTCTATTTGCCTTAATTCACTAAAGAAAGAAATGTCAAATCACTGCAATATCTTTTCCAAGAAAACCACATGGAAAGTATTGCCATGCTACATCCACAGTATCACAAAGAGTCAGATGTGAACAACAGCAATGAGACTTATGTAGCCATACTACCCATCGTTACAACACAGAATCCCATTCAAAATCATTACAAAGAACGGGAAACCACTGGTGTATTCATCAGAGGGAGAAGAATTCAATCATTTATATTATGAAAATAGTATTATAATGTAAGAAAGGATAAATAGGAAATTTCAGACTAACTTAGCAAGACTTGTAGTGAGCAGAACCAGGACAAACATATATACAACAAAAATAATATTAAAACAAAAACAAAGGCAAAATATTAAAAATTAAATGAACAACATAGTGTGGAGTAGTAGTGATAAAACATGCTACTGATCTGCTGAGAAAGAGATGATAGACTCAAGAAAAGTCAAATGATCAATGTGAAAATCCCATTTGCTTGACCATGAATATTTGTTGCATAGTTACTGCTTATTTTTCTTTTTTAAAATTTTTCCTCATATTCAGGGTGAAATGGGAGACAAAGGAAGACAGGAGAAGAGAGAGAGAGAGAGAAAAAGAGAGGGGGGGGGACAGAAGGAAGAACAGAAGGAATCACAGATAAGTAGGACAGCTTTGGAAGCTACATATTGAATATACTATATACTTTAAAAGAAAACAAGCTTTGCAAAATAGGGATTCACAGTCAGGTGAGCAACCTTCCTCTTCTGTTTTACAATGTATATGAAAATGTTCATTTTTTTTGCTGTTAAGTTCAGATATATGTACACACAGAGTGTATAAAATAGCTTTCTATCAAAACACATTCAATACTTGTATACATATGATTACAAAACATCCCTTAAAATGAATAATTTAAATAACTAGATATTCAGACTGGATCATGCCCATAAAATGAAAAAAATTGCAACAATACAGACATTAATTTACAGATTTAGTATTATACCAATCAAAGTAACAAAGTAGTACTTTATAGAGCTAGACAAAATAATTACAGAAATCATTAGGAGGAAGAAAATATTGAGACTATCAAGAAAAATAGTGGAAAAAATAAAGAGGCAATCACATTTCTAGACTTCAAACTGTATTATAAAGAAATAAATACAAGTGAAAACTATTTGGCACTGATTGAAAAATAAAAATAATTGGTCAATGGAAAAAATACAAAGAGTAGAATTAGAAATAATTGATCAGTACTCAATAAACCTCAAAATATAAATTACTTTGGAAAGAACTTCCTATTTGAAAATAATTGGTAAGGAAACTGAAAATCAGACCAGTAGAAATCCATGTTAGAATATTCCAATATCTTACACTATATGCAACAATAAATGAAAAATGAGTGTGTGACCCAAATATTCAAATATTAACCGTAGAGGGGTAGAGTATGGCCTGGATTTCTGATTTAATTGGCATGAGGGATTCTGAGGAGAGGAAGAAAGAAGAGGAATAAGAAGAGAAGAAGAAGAAAAAGAAAGGAAGAAGAAAGAAGGAAGAAAAGAAGGAAGAGGAGGAGGAAGAAATGCTGTTGAAAGTCTGAAGAGAAAACCTTCACTTTTTTGAAAGATCTACAATTCTAGAAGTCCCCTACATAGTTACAAGAGATTGTGGTGACCTGACATGATTTCTTCTGACTATCCACCTTTCCTTGTGTGCTTTTCCAATGTAGCACTGGTTCAACATTTGAATGGTTTTTTTTTTTACCTACAAATGCACTGTTTTCAGTAAAGAATATATAGGTATAATATAACATTATATATTGAAATTTTGCTATAACTTTATTGTCATACCTATGATTCAAGAATATGAAGTAGGATGTTAGTGTGATATCCCTAAAATTTGGAGTTCTGTCATGTAGCCTCCTAGTAATTTTCAATAGAATGCATTTCAGTATTATCTTCCCATCCCAAAGGGACAGGGACGTTAGACTAGAACAGTAACTTTAAAAAAAAATTAGTTTTCAGCATTTACTTTCACAAAATTTTGAATTCTAAATTTTTCCCCTTCCCTGTCCACAAGATGGTGCACAGTCTGATAAAGGCTCTTCATATTAAACATTTTCACATTAGTCATGTTGTAAAGAAGAATTTGAACCTATAGGAGGAACCATGAGGAAGAAGAAACAAAACAAAAGAAAACAAAAAAGAGTCAGAGCAAATAACATGCTTTTATCTGTATTCAGACTCTATAGTGCTTTTTATGAAAGTGAACAGCATTTACTGTCATGAGTCTTTTGAATTTATCTTAGAACTTTGTATTCCTGAGAAGAGCTATCTATAGTTACCATCGTACAATGTTGTTGTTACTGAGTATAATATTCTCCTGGTTCTGCCCACTTCTCTCAGCATCACTTCATTTAAGTCTTTCCAGGTTTTTATGAAGTCTGCTTGCTCATCATTTCTTACAACACAATAGTATTTCATTGTATTCACATACCACAACTTGTTTAACCATTTCCAAAATGATGGTAATTCCTTCAATTTCATATTCTTGGTCACCACAAAAAAAAAAAACCTGCTATAAATATTTTTGTACATGTGTGTCTTTTCTTCATTTTTATTATCTCTTTGGGATAAAGACCTAGAAATGTCATTGCTTGGTCAAAGAGTATGCACAGTTTTATAGCCCTTTGCTCTCCAAAATAGTTGGATCAGTTCACAACTCCACCAAAAATGCATTAGTGTTTCAATTGTCTCTCATCTTCTCCAACATTTATCATTTTGCTTTTTTGTCATATTAGCTGGAGTGATAGACATGAGGTGCTACCTCAGTGGTTTTAATTTACATTTTTCTAATAGTAATTTAGAGCAATTTTTCTTATGACTATAAGTAGCTTTGATTTCTTCATTTGAAAACTGCTTCTTTATATCCTTTGATAATTTATAAATTGAGGAATAACTTGTATTCTTATGAATTTGACCCAGTTCTCTATATATTTGAGAAATGAGGCCTTTATCAGAAACAGTGGCTTTAAAAATTGCTTTTTAGTTTTTCTGTTGTTTTCCTTCCAATCTTGGTTGCGTTGACTTTATTTGCACAAAACCTTTTTAAGTTAATGTAATCAAAATGATCCATTTAACATTTTAAAGTGTTCTCTGTCTCTTGTTTGGTCTTAAATTCTTCCCTTCTCCATAAATCTGACAGGTAAATGATTTCTTGGTCTCCTAATTTGCTTTTGGTATCACCCTCTATGTCTAACTCATATACTCATTTTGACCTTATGTTGGTAAAAGGTATAAGATGTTGGTCTATGCCTATTTTCTGATGTGCTGTTTTCCAGTTTTCTCAGCAGTTCTTATCAAATCATGAGTTCTTATCCTAGAAGCTGTAGTCTTTGGTTTTATCAAACAATAGGTTACTATAGTTATTAACTACTACATCTTATGTACCTAACCTATTCCATGATCTGCCTCTCTATTTCTTAGCCAATACCAAATAGTTTTGATGATTGCTGCTTTATAATATAGTTTTAGACCTGGTGTGGCTAAGCCACCTTCCTTTACATTTTTTCATTAATTAGTTTTATTTTATTGATTTTTCTTCTTCCAGATAAATTTTGTTATTTTTTTCTAGCTCCATAAAATATTTGGTCATAGTTTGATTGGTATTCCACTGAATAAGTAAATTAATTTAGATAGCATTACCCTTTTTATTATATTAGCTTGGCCTATGCATAAGTAAGTGATATTTTCCCAATTATATAGATCTGACTTTATTTGTGTGAAAAGTGTTTTGTGATTGTGTTCAAATTGTAGAACAGTAACTTTTCTAGGCAGAAAAATGGAGTATATGCCTCATCTAATTACATACTAGTCAAAGTTAATGCTTGGTTTATAGATTAATGTATTACACAAGTATTAAGCTAAATAATGTTATAAGACCAGTTGGTGTGAGTGATCCCTTTCTATCACTATCACAATTTTAAAGTTGCTATTTTTTCCATGGAAATCTACCAATAAAGTGGTAGATTTAAAAACCAAAAAGGAACAACCTTAAAACTGTTTTTGTCCTTTATGTTACAGGTATCTCTGATATGAAAAAAAAAAGACTCCTTGATCTTTATATAGCTTTCTAAAGTTTCCTGCAAGTAACTCCTAATAATGCATATATAATAGATTTTAAGTCCCATTTTAGTTTAGTATAGGATCTGGTACATGGTAGGTCTTCAATAAATCCTTAGTGACTGACTCTCTGACTGGTTTCCCCCAGCTGTGTAGCATGTGTCTGGCTAACTTTCCCAATCATATATTTTAGTATGTGATCAGGAAATGAAGATTCATTTTACTATGAGAGCAAACTAAAAAATTTAGGAAGCTGAACTTCATGTGAAGAAAAATTAATAATGCCTGTAACAAAGTAGAAATCACTTTCAAGTGTCTTATTGCCTTATATTATCATGGTAATTATGCATTAGCCCAAATAATGTATTCTATTTACATTTCTAACATATTTGAATAATGGCAAAATAATTTGCAAACCACAGCAAAATTACATTGGCCACCGTAAAATGGTAAATATGGTGAATTAGTGAAATTATTGTGAATGATTTAAAAAACAATTTTACAAACATTTTTATGTGCTTACTAAGTGTAAGACTTGGGGCTAGATATTATGGAGATGCAATGCCAAAGTTAAAAAATGTATAGTAAAATTTCTGACCTCTTAGAAGGTGCTAACAGGCAGAGTCAATAAATATAAAGTATATACTAAGTAATAAAATGTAATTTTAGGTGTTAGAGTTTACCAGCTGCTCAAACATCAAGAATAATCTTATGCAGGAGGTTGAGGTTCTGAGCTTTTAAGGAAACTAGGGTGTCTCAGAGGTATAGGTTATGAGAGAATGCATTCCTGATGGAGTACAGCCTGTGCCAAATGATCAAGGTAGGTAATGGAATGCTATACATAGTGTAGAGTTAGTAAACCATTTAAGTGGAAAAAAATCGAATGTGGGAAGGGATATGATACTTTTGTATGACTAAAGATGGTGGGAACCAAACTGCAAGGGCTCTAGATGACAGGCAGAAGATTTTTATTTTATCTGAGAACAAATTGTGGCTACTGGAGATTTTTGACTTGACATAATTGCTATTGGAAAGATAATTTAACATGCAGCTAGGAATGTGCTGGACCTAACTCTAACCCTCTTCTTAAATATCAATTGTTAAATTTTCAGGGTTTTTACAACTCAGGAATTTGTCAGGGATTGATTTATAGCTTTGTGGATTGTCTTGACTTCCAAAAGTGATTGAGAAAATGTCAATAAAGCTGATCAAACTTAAATATATGTACATTCTTCTTTCTCCCCACTCCAGAGAACCAATTGTTAAATATTTTCTATGTTTCTGACAGTGTATTCCCTCTCTCTCTGTTTGTGTATATATACAAAAATATATACATATACACATTTTGGTGCCTACACATAGGTACATATGGGTATATATATGTATATGTACATACATGTGTGTGTATGGATTTCATAAGCAAAAATTGATCCCAAAAAGTACAATAGTGCTTCATAGATCTTTGAAGGTGCTCCAATCATATAGCTTAGTAGGAGAATTGGTAATGATGAATGAATATTAAAGTGTGTTAATCTTGGTCTACTATTGTGTTCCTATTTTCTTTTCCTGGCTGAATGTGAGTAAAGATTAAAATATTCCCTTCCAATATGACTATATTTGTATTTATGATGAGTACAGGACTTACTGACTGTAGCTTTATGAAAGATATGTGGCTAAAAACATAATGAGCAGAATTTGCATGCAAAAACTAGACTATAGAAGAGTTTTGTGTCAACCTGAAAGGAATGGAGAATATGGGAACAGACTTGTAGGAAGGAGGATCTTCCATCCCTCAGTTGTGGCAGGGTGGGGCAGGTGCCTCAACATCCCCTCAAAGAGGACTCAATATAGGAATAGGAAGGAAAATTAGAAAGGATAATTAATCATTAGGCAATACCCATTAATTTAGGCCCACCACACACTTTAAATTTTAATCTGTATCATTAGCATTTTCATCATCACTTTTTATATCTAGACAATCAATAAAACAATAAATCAATATTCTGATCCATAGTTTTGCCAATTTCTGAGGTGTAAATGCTCACATTGAATTTTTAACAATTAGCTCTCTGGAACCAGTTCAAGGTAGTGCCAGAACTCACCTAGCTGTGTAGTCAGTGTCCAAAGGCCTATGGACAGTGCAAAACAAAAATATGGTTATTGTCATTAAGGAACTCTTTCTGCAGAACAAGTATGCATATAGAACAAATTTCATATGTAAATACTAATGGGAAACAGTAAGAAGTGAACACACTGGGACTAAATAGCTCAGGTTTCCCTTCCTCTAGCAGATAGGTTACTGGACCTGGAGTCCAGAATTCCTGAGTCAAAATTCAGATTCAGACTCTTACTAGTTGTGTGATCCTGGGCAAGTCACATAACCTTTGTTTGCCTTAGTCTCCTCAATTGTAAAATGAAGATCATAAGAGTATCTAATGTCCAGGATTGTTATGAGGTTCTCATTAGATAATATTTGTGAATTAACAGATCTTAGCAAACAGATGGTATTTAATAAATGTTTGTTTCCTTCCTTTATCCTTCTTTACTGTGTTGTCTCCTTTCCTTTCTACTTTTGGTTGCTCCATTTCTTCCTTACCAGTCATGAATCATCCAATCTCACCCTTCCCTCATCATTTCCTGCTTACCTCTACCTCTTAGAATCCCTACTTTTTCCTTAAAATTTAAGGAATAAAATCATCCCAGCTGCTGGGGGCTAATTATAGAAGATTCTTTGGAGGAGTAAGTTTTTATATGACTCATGAAAGGCCAAGAGGGAGAAGGAGAGCAACGAAAAGTGGAAAGGAAAGGAGAAAAATCTGTTGGACGAGGAAAGGAATACATGCATCTACATGGAGTTGGGGAACAGTGAGTTGCACAAACACAGTTTGGTTTGTCTCAAGTGCAAGGAAGCAGAGAGAACAATAAGAGATTGTGTTAGGTACGGAAGGAATGACCTCAAATGCTAGAGAAGTTGAGATTTAATCATTTAATTGAAAATTTAAAAAAAATTAGTTTTAACTTAAAATTGTTAATGTTAAATACTAATTTTAAGTGTTAATATTTAATTTGACAGTTTCTAATTTTTAATAATACAAATAGTTAACATTGATACGATATGCTAGGCACTTTGCAAGTATCTTATTTGGTTCTCGCAACAACTTTGGGAAATAGATGTTATTATTCTCCCCATAATGAGGATACTGAGGCAAAGATAGGTTAAGTGGCTTGCACAAGGTCATACAGCTAGTAAGTATTTGATGCTAGATTTGAACTCAGGTTTTTTGACTGCAGACCCAGTGCTCTATCCATTACAGGGCCTAGTAGCAATCGAGAGAGTCAAGATTGTAGATGCTTCATAAAGCGCCGACAAAAGGAAGATCTTTTCTGTCCAGAGAAGTGGATAGGGTTGTAGGCAGCGTCTCTTTTTATGGTTTATATTTGCAAATCAGCAGAATAAATATTGACTCTGAGAAATGAATCTCTCATGCTCATAAATAAAGACCCAGGATGAGCAGGGTAGAGAAAAGGAAACAAGACAAGATCCCTTTGCACCATACAGTACTGAAAGTGAGTCTTAAATTCCTCGTCCCAGTCTACAGGTCCTTCCCACCTGAATGTGATTGGTGAGAGTCAGCATGGTTCACAGGCTTCCCAGATTTACTACATGTCCCTTTTGATGTGTTCCCCTTCCACCTCAAGTAACACATGTAAAAAAACCAATAATAAAATGGCCTTAACCCCTCCTTAGGGGCCTTAGAGTGGATAAACTTGAACCTTGTTAAGCAGGCATGATAATGGTGGTACTTAACCTTTTACCTATTGTGTCCAGGAGTCCCTCAGTCCTTTCAGTTCTTCCGAACCTTTTCTTTTAAGGCTTCATCTTTTAATATGGATATCTAGCCCTTAGTCTAACAAAGAATGTTGATTACACTCCTAGTTTAGATAGATAACCTTTGGCATCCAGTCTCAGGCTCTTACAACTCCCCATAAACATAGCCTTCAACCTAATAAGGAGTGTTGACCATATTCCTAGCTTAGTTCTGTGGAAATGAAAACCAGGCTGCTAACTTACACTGACTGGCTGGGCTCATCCTTTCCCTTCTCTCTCCATTTCACTTAGTGACTAGGTAGCCCAGGGCTGAGAGGGCTGGGAAGGATCTGCCTGTGTACAGACAACTTGGAGCTACTGGTTTTAAGCCTGTGAAAGCAGTCAGTGACTTCAGCTTGCCTTGTGCTTGTCCTTTCCTGCTCAGTCCCCTTCACAAGCTGCTAAGGTCTGACTCCTGGGGGAATGACATCAAAGATTCCCCAGGCTTCCTCTGGAAAGAAGCCTAGTTCCTATTTGCATATTCAATTCCACTGCCTTTGTACCTTGTTACTGATTCTTCCAAAAGCCAGCTGTCCTTCCCCTTCCCTGTGCAGCAGCAGCAGGCTTGCCTGGCCTGGGCTCCCCTTGGGGCCTCTCTTTCCTTTGCCTCAGTGCTGCTGTACCTGTCCAGATGACTCCAGCTGTCAGCGGGACCAGGTGTGGCAGTTTGGGCCCGCCTCTGTCCATTCTATTCAGGAATGCACTCTGATCTGGTTTCAGCTAGTCAGAATTTCACTTTGATCTCTGGCAGAATCAAGCTCAGTCTTTCCCTGAGTGCTGAAATAGGGAGAAGAGAAACACTCTCCTGGGGGGTGGCAGAGGGAGTTTTTATCTTTATCTTCGTTCGAGTGAAGTGGCTTTTCTGCTGTTGAGCTCCATTCCCTTTCTGTTGTGCAGGACAATGCCTGCTCCTTCCCAGACCAGGGAACACTAAGTGCACATTTCCTCTGGCATAAATCCTTTGAAGTTCAATGTTAGGGAGTGTGGTTTTTTTTTTTTTTAAGTTCTAGCTTCTGTGAAAGTTCTACTAGGGCATCAGTCCTCAGACGACCTTAGATTCTCTTTATAAAACCTCCACTGCCCCAACTCAGGAATCAACTATGTCTGTTTGTAGTTAGAATCTTTCCTGAAAGCCCTTCACTTTCCTATCTTTCCATCCTCACCCATATGTGAGAACTCAGATGCCCACCAAGGGTATAGTCCTAAAAAAAACAAAAACAAACCAGAAATAGCCTGTGAACTGCTGGAGACCAGGGACCCTGAGCCCTGGGCTTGTACTCCTGATTTCCCTTGGAAAGGGACAAAGAGGGTTTTTTGGGTTTGTTTTTTAAAGAAACCTTCAAAAGTTTGGCAGTGGATTAAATCTTGTTCCCACTACCTAATCTCTACTGGAGACTCTGAGAGAAGTTTCTAGCACAGGACTGATTTTGTAAGTCATTTAAAGGGGTTGAGTTGTTGCTATTCAGGTCTACAATTCTGTCTAAGTCTTTGTGATTCTATGGAGCATAGCAAACCAGGCCTTTCTATTTTCCACTATCCTCTGAAGTCTGTCCAAGTTCATAGTTGTTGCTTCCATGACACTATCTATCCATCTCATCCTCTGCTGTCCCTGTCTCCTTTTGCCTTCAACCTTTTTCCACATTCCGAGGTTTTTCCAATGAGTCCTACCTTCTCATTATGTGGTCAAAGTATGTAAACTTCAGCTTCATTACCTGTCCTTTCAGTGAATAATAGTCCGAATTAACTTCTATAGGTATTGACTGATTTGACCTCTTTCTGGTCCAAGAGACTCTCAAAAGTCTTCTCCAGTATCATAATTCAAAATAGTTGATTTTGAAACAATCAGCTTTCCTTGTAGTCCAACTCTTACAGTCATATTAGAAAAATAATAGCTTTGAATATATGGACCTTTGTTGGGGACTGGGACATAAACTGTTTTTTTTCCAGTTCATTGGACCCTGAGGAGTTTTCCAAATTTTCTGGCGTATAGAGAGCAGTACTTTAAAAGCATCTTCTTTTAGAATTTAGAATAGCTTAGCTGAAATTCTGTCACCTCCACTAGCTTTATTGTTAGTCGTGTTTCCTAAGACAACTTGATTTCATTTTCTAGGATGTTAAGCTCTAGATCAGCAATTACGCTATTGTGGTTATCAACTATGTTAAGATTTTTCTCATATTGGTTTGAGCTCCTTCAAAGAAATAAGGAGCAAATGAAGTACCTTTCAAGAAGAGTTTTCCCTTCTCCACCTCAAGACATCCCTACTAGCAACATGAACCAAAATATTTTGGGTCTCAGATCATGGGTCACTATTCATATCTGGAGAATTTCAGAAGAATTATCATCAAAAAATTTCAAAATGATGAGTTTATTGTGTATCTCTCTCTCTGTCTCTCTCTGTCTCTGTCTCTTTCTCTCTCTCTTCTTGATGGTTTTCTAATATCTAGGCCCAATTTCCAAAATCATTTTTGCAGGAAGGGGTGACATATTGGACTTGCCTCCATATTTATTCCAGTGAATGTCTCCAAGTTGGCTGGGGGCAGAAACTTAGAACTGGCTAGTCATTCCGTGGTTTAATTTTTTGGTTTTTGACCACTTTGGCTTCTCTCACATCAATATTTTATTTCAACTTCTACCAAATCTAGTTGTCATGGTCTTCAAAAATGAGGGATGAATACAACCTGTGAGTAGACAGAGCTGTCTGAGTGGGGACCCAGCTAACTGGGTAACCCAGCCAATATTCTGCCTTCTGTCTCCCACTCCCCTTCCTTTGGGGTTTACTGTCTAGATGTCCCTTTCTCCTTCCCTCCCTTCCTCCCTCCCTCCCTTCCTCCCTTCCTCCCTTCCTTCCTTCCTTTTTTCCAAAACCTTAAACCCAGTGCACTCTGAATCCCATAGGGTGGAAAACAAGAGTCTGCCCAAGCTCCACTTAATGGCTGAGTTAGAGTGATTATCAATAGTTTCTGCTTCCCTCCCAGTTGGATTTATTTTTTCTTTTGTTCATTAAAAGGGCCATTCCCTGATTACTTCTTAAAGAAGCCTATTCACTCAATGGGTATCACCTCCCTCTAAGTGAGTACCTGAAAAGGCCAAGGTCTCCCACTGCATTCTGAACCATCTCCAATCATCCTGATGAATATCCGGTCACTGGACTCAGATGGCTCAGGAGGAAAAAATGAGGTTGGTGACTTTGCACAGCCCTCCCTCACTGGAAACAAAGTCAAGTCATGTCATCATTTCTCTGATATTGTTGTTTTCTTGGAAAACAAAGGAAGAACACAACAACCAAATCTAGTTTATGAGAAACATAGCTGGCTATCTGAATTGTATTGTCTTTAGTTTAGAGTGTATTAAAGTATTTTTGTTAAAGATATCTTCTTAAGTTTTATCCATTCCATTTCAGGTCACTTCTTTTGGTATGTGGGCATGTTCAGGTGTGTGTAGTTCTTTTTTTAACTCTTTCTGATTTTTATGAAAATTTGAAAAGACTACAACTCTTATCTATCCCTAAGTAAATTATTTTTTCACTGGAATCAAGGAGAAAAAAAGCAAACCTTTTTTTTCCATTGGTTTTATTTGTATATTACAACTAAATAGTTTGTTCAAAAAAAGGACTTTAAGAATTGAAAAATACTTTCCTAATAACAACCCTGTAAGGTAGGTAGTGGGAATATAATCCCCATTTTATATATGAAGAAAGGGGAATTCTGAGAGTTTAAGGGGCATTTTTCACACCAGCAAAGTACTTGTGGTAAGATTCTATCTCAGGTCTCCTGACTATAAGTCCAGCAATGTTCTAAGGTGAGATGTCACCATATCTTGCTAATCTGATGTACGAGTGTTCCTTCTTCATTGCCAAGGAAGACCATGCCACTAGAGAAATAATGATATGACTTGCATTTGACTTTGTTTTGAGTGAGGGAGGACTATGCAGGTTACTAGCATCACTTCTCCTCCAGAGTCATCTGAATCTGGTGACCAGATATTCATCAAGATGACCGGAGATGACCCACGATAAGGCAATTGGGGTTAAGTGACTTGTCCAAGGTCACAAAACTAGTGAGTATCAAGTGTTTGAAGTGAGATTTGAACTCAGGTCCTCCTGACTCCTACACTGGTACTCTATATACTGCACCACCTAGCTGCTCTTTTAATCTGATATAATATGCCAGACTATAAGAAATCACAATATGATGAATATAGATAAGTGTAGGAAGACATATATGAATTGATGCAGAGTGAAGTAGCAAAGAGCAAAATAATATACATATAGATACAATGACTCCAACCATGTAAATGGAAAGAGCAACCACCACAAAACAATCAAAAGTGAATGTTAAAAAATTACAAAGCACCATAATTACAATGTGCCAAAGAAGAGATATGAGGAGATACTCTTACTCAATTCCCTTGCAGAATTAAGAGATCTAAAGGTATGGAGTATTGTACATATTTTCAGATTATTTTTTGGATATGCTGATTGATTTTGAAGAATTTCCTTCTCTTTTGTCTCCCTCATTCTACAATATTATTTATTAAATAGATTTGCTCTCTGGGAAGGGAGAGCAGGAGGGATTGTTGTTCAGTCCTTTCACACTCTTTGTGACCTCATTGAGAGTTTTCTTGACAAAGATACTGAAGTGGTTTGCCATTTCCATCTCTAGCTCATTTTACAGAGTAGGAAACTGAGTCAAACAGGGGTAAGTGATTTGCTCTGGGTCACACAGCTAGTAATTGTCTGAGGCCAGATTTTGAGCTCAGGAAAATGAGTCTTTCTGACTTCAGGCCTGGCATCCTATCCTCTGAGTCACCTAGCTGTCCTGCTCCTTACCCCTATCTTGAAGCTATTCTAAAGTGGCTTACTAAGAGGATATCTTGGCAGCAAAACAGCTGCTAAATCTTTTCATTTTTTACATCTTACGTTTTTTAACCTGTATTGACTCATTTATTTTTTTTAATGTCTCTGTAAGGTATTATTCATTTTTTACATATGAGTGTATCGAGATCCAGTATTACTGAATGACTTTTGACAGTAACAGAGGAAAGGCACTTATTGCTATATCTCCAGATTTTCTACCCACTCTTTTCTTCCTTGTACCATGTAAGAAATCCAGGCACAAAATTCTTTATTGTGCATCTTACTTGATGACTTTCAAAAATCTGATTATCCTCTCTCTGCTAAAATTTCTTTCCACATGACTTATAGCAGATGGTAAATGTATATTGATATAAATTTCCCTTTATCTGGAGATGCAAATGTATAACATACATCTCCCTGCTATTCCCCTGTCTCATATCCCCCCTTCTCTTTAACATCTGGACATCAGAACGATCAATTTGTCTCTTATTCCTAGGTCTTCTCCACACAGTCCTTGCCTTCGCACTGGCAATATTACTGCTTACCTGAAATGGATAACTGCTCTTAATGCATTCTCTTGAAAGTTTGCCCTGACCTTTCAGCAATGTGGAATTGCTAGATTGCTTGTAGACTCATCTGAGATTACTCAATCACTGTTGTCACCAGCCTAAATCAATGGTGCATGTGAACTTCCAGTAGAACAGAAAACTCTGTAAAAACCAATGGGGCCATGTGTTTATGTCAAGAGGATTTCTCACTTTATATTCACTTCTCTCACTTAAAAAATGACTTTGAAATTAAGATACATTGACCACTTTAATGGCAGTTCACTTACATATTTTAACTTGTGGAGAGTATTGAGAAATAACTACCTTAACTCTTCACTGACAAGCCATACTCTGAATGAAGATAGGGGCAGGTCCTTCTTTCATTTTCTTGGTTTCAAACATGCTTCATAACACCCCCAAACTAATTAGACTTCTTTCATTTCACCAGCATTTTTCTTTCAGAAGCCCAGAAGCAGCTCTGAATCTCCAAACAATTGCTCTCTGGGCAAAAGCACAAGTGAGATCTTCAAATAGGCTCTTATCTTTCCCTTCAAATGCCTATTTTTATTTTTCCAAATGTGAAAGAATGGCACCTGGCAGATATGTGCAAAGCAGACACGCTTCTGAAATATGTTCAAGATATTCTATAGTACTGAGTCCTTTGTGAACATGTTTCCATGAAGCAAAAACAAAAAATGGGGGAAGAGAAATACAATGAAATAGTTGTTTAGTGGTGATTCATAGTAAACTGAAAAAAGGATTTTTACAATGGTGTGTAGGAGAGTCTTTTTGAAAAAATACCCTTATGTCTTTTCATGATATTACTGGCTAAAAATACTTTCTTCCCTTTAGATTAAAAAAAGAAATGCAACTAAGCAAAATATTTGATATGGTGATCATTTCTGACAGAATATACAATTTGATGCCCTTATACTGAGAATATTATCCATCTGACATGAGAAGGAATATATGTTTCATTATTTATTCTCTGGGAATTCTTCTTCCCCAGGCCCTCTTGAAATGCTTACTGTTACTGAACTTTGCATTTGCATTGTTGCAGTTATTATCTATATGGTTATTTTGGTTCTCCTTATTTCATTCCATTAATTTATGTCTTCATCTTTCTTTTTTTTTAATTAATTAATTTATTTAACTTTTCAATATTCATTTCCACAAAATTTTGGATTCCAAATTTTCTCCCCATTTGTCCCCTCCCCCACCCCAAAACACCGAGCATTCTAATTGCCCCTATCACCAATCTGCCCTCTCTTCTAACATCCCTCCCTTCCCTTATCCCCATCTTCTCTTTTGTCCTGTAGGGCAAGATAACTTTCAATACCCCACTCTCTGTATTTCTATTTCCTAGTTGCAAGAACAATACTCAAGTTGTTCCTAAAACTTTGAGTTCCAACTTCTCCCCATTCCTCCTTCCCCACCCATTCCCTTTGGGAAGGCAGGCAATTCAATATAGGCCATATCTGTGTAGTTTTGCAAATGACTTCCATAATACTTGTGTTGTGTAAGACTAACTATATTTCCCTCCATCCTATCCTGCCCCCCC
>CM053771.1:326306956-326329118 GCA_028658325.1 Potorous gilbertii
CATACTCAAATGAGTGTGCATTTTATTCCTTCCTTTAGTCGAATGTGATGAGAGTAAACTTCATGTTTTTCTCTCAGCTCCCCTCTTTTTCCCTCCACTAAAAAGTATCCTGCCTGCCTCTTCTATGAGAGATAATTTGCAGCATTCCATTTCTCACTTTCTCCTCCCAATATATTTCTCTCTCACTGCTTAATTTCATTATTTTAAGATATGATCCCATCCTATTCAATTCACCCTGTGCTATCTATCTCTGTCTCTCCATCTCTCTCTCTCTCTCTCTCTCTCTCTGTGTTTGTGTGTGTATGTGTGTGTGTAATCCCAGCAACTACCCAGATACTGAAAAAAGTTTCAAGAGTTACAAATATTATCTTTCCAGTAGAAATGTAAACAGTTCAACTTTAGTAAGTCCCCTATGATTTCTCTTTGCTGTTTACCTTATCATGCTTCTCTTGTTTCTTGTGTATGAAAGTCAAATTTTCTTTTCAGCTCTGATTTTTTCATCAAGAATGCTTGAAAGTCCTCTATTTCATTGAAAGACCATATTGTCCCCTGAAGTATTATACTCAGTTTTGCTAGGTAGGTGATTCTTGGTTTTAGTCCTAGTTCCTTTGATTTATGGAATATCCTATTCCATGCCCTTTGATCCATTAATATAGAAGCTGCTAGATCTTGTGTTATCCTGATTGTATTTCCACAATACCTGAACTGTTTCTTTCTAGCTGCTTGCAATATTTTCTCCTTGACCTGGGAACTCTGGAATTTGGCCACAATGTCCCTAGGAGTTTCTTTTTTTGGATCTCTTTCAGGAAATTATCAGTGCATTCTTTCAGTATTTATTTTGCCCTCTGCTTCTAGTATATCAGGGCAGTTCGCCTTGATAATTTCATGAAAGATGATATCTACGTTCTTTTTTTGCTCATGGCTTTCAGGTAGTCCCACAATTTTTAAATTGTTTCTCCTGGATCTATTTTCCAGGTCAGTTGTTTTTCCAATGAGATATTTCACATTGTCTTCCATTCTTTCATTCTTTTGGTTTTGTTTTGTGATTTCTTGGTTTCTCAGAAAGTCATTAGCTTCCATCTGTTCCATTCTAATTTTGAGAGAACTATTTTCTTCAGTGAGCTTTTGAACCTCCTTTTCCCTTTGGCTAATTCTGCTTTTGAAAGCATTCTTCTCCTCATTGGCTTTTTGAACCTCTTTTGCCAGTTGAGTTAGCCTATTTTTCAAGGTGTTACTTTCTTCAGCATTTTTGAGGTCTCCTCTAGCAAGGTATTGACCTGCTTTTCATGCTTTTTTTGCATCTCTCTCATTTCTCTTCCCACCTCTCTAACTTGATTTTCAAAATCCTTTTTGAACTCTTCCATGGCCTGAGATCATTGAATATTTATTATGGATGTTTGGGATACAGAAGCCTTAACTTTTATGTCTTTCCCTGATGATCAGCATTGTTCTTCATCTGAAAAGATGGGAGGAGATATCTGTTCACCAAGAAATTAACCTTCTATAGTCTTATTTTTTTTCCCTTTTTTGGGCATTTTCCCAACCAGTTATTTGACTTTTGGGTCCTTTAGTTCCTCCAAGGTGACGCCATCAAGTGTGTGCTGGTTTGGGCCCAGGAAAGGATTTTTATGGCCAGAATCTTAGCAGTGTTTCCTCTCTACAGGCAGCTGACCTCCAGTTCCACCAAGTTAGCCCTGGGTAGTGGGATTCAGTCAAGCTTTAGGGGCAGGGCCTCCATTCAGTTCAAGATAAAGACCAGCTGCCTCAGGCCATCTACACAGGGCTGAGGTAAGGCTCAGCTCTTCAGTGCCCCCAGGTGTTTTTACAAGTCAGCTGTGGTCTCAGGCTGCTGTAGGGGCTGCTTGAGAAGTCCTGCTGCCTGCCCGATGTGAAGGCCCTTCTCCCTTCCTGGCCAGCTAAATAAACCCACAAACCTTTGTGGGCTGTGGGTTGAGGGATCTGCGGACCCTCTGCTGCTGCGACTGGGGATTCAAGGACTGGAGATTCTGGCCTGGCAGGCTGCTCATGAGCTATGCTCACCTGGCCAAGGCTGGGCTGGGCTCTGCACTCTGAACTCTGCTCTGTGTCCGGTGCAACTGATGTTTCCTGTGGGTCTTTGAGGTCACCCTGGGCTAGAAATCTCCTCCACTCTGTTGTTCTCCACTTCTACTGCTCCAAAATTTGTTGAGAGTCCCTCTCTGCAGGTGTTTTGTGGGCTGTATGGGGGCAGCCTCTGTATGTGTGTCTTTCTACTCTGCCATCTTGGCTCCACTCTCTTCACCTTTCTTTATGCAACAGAGAGACTGACTGATGAGAGGCCAGTTCTTATGAATTTATATAAAGCCTTTGTCAGATGTAATTCTCAACCTGGACCTTGGAGCATATGCAAAAACTCTGTAACTATATCTAGTGTTGTTACCATGTGGTGAAAAGATGGATTTTTGATTGGTTACTGAGCTAGAAGTAGATTTTTATTAAAAGGGAAATATCAAGCCAAAGTAAACCTCTCTCTTTCCTGCTTGGCTATATTTGAGTGTGGAGGCAAGTTGTGTTAAGTGTCTTTGGGACACAGAGAGCTAGCACCAAGCAACTTTCTCTTTCCACTCAGGCTTATGTATAGACTGTGTTCTTATTTCTGTCCCTGTTGTGTCCGCTTTTTTCTGCCTGCAGTGGAAGAGGACTGGATAAAGGATAGGAAAGTTTGGGAGAGCCACCAGTCCAGGAACTAGAGTCAGTGTCAGAATTTGCAGAGAGCCAAATACAGTCTGACCACAGAGTATTGAGTATCAGTTTGGGACCTTGTCCAACTTGACCCAGCTCATCTGTGTGAACATGAAAGGTAGGATAAAGATACTTACAGGTTCTTCACTGCATCCTGGGCCATTTCCAGTTGTCCTCATTTATATCTTGCTATTGAACCCAAAAGGCTCCAAGAGGAGAAAGTAAGGCTGGTGATTTTGCACAGCCTTCCATCCCTTAAATTCAATTCACTTGCATGTCACAACATCATCTCCCTGATGTCATGGTCCTCTTCAAGAACAAAGGAAAAACACCAACAATCTCTCCTTCAGTGTTTCAGGTTTGCCTCTGAGCTTTTGGGGTTTTCTTTCTAAAGCTTTTGAGTCCCCAGTATACTTGAACCAATTCACAGCAATTAGCTTTTACAAAGAATATTTACTGAGAACATGAAGCATGAACAAAAATTATAAATACATTCTCTAAGAACCAATTGCAGACTTTCCCTTCTACCACCTCAGTCCCTGAGGAGAGTAGACTGAGAGTTAAAGCAGTTTACTATAACAAATTCACTTCGAAATATGTCATAGATAATGACAGTCACATCCTTGCCTGTAGGACCAAGCTTCCTTGCTGTGAGTTCAATTTAACTCACAGATATACTATTATCTTTTTCCTCTCTTCTGTCTATGTTACTGTTCTATTTCACTACTGTTCATAATAGATGAGTTCTTGTCCCCTACCCTGCCCTTTTGTGTGCTGTTGCTATCTTTGGGTCAATACTTATTCAAGTTAGGGATCATCTCCTCATACTGTTTATACATACATACACACATATGTATATATGTATGTTTGTCTTTGTGTTCCTATGCAATACATATATATTGTTAACCAGTTATCTGTGTGTGTGTTTGTGTATATGAAATTAACTATATCTATCTGTATCTATATCTCTCTATATATGTATATATGGAAAACATGGGGAGCTCTGCTCACAGTCTTCACAGACAAATTAATAGTTCTAGGTAATTTATCACAACTATGGCTATAATTGGGTTGAGAGGGGAAGAGACCTTGAAATCCTTTGACATCTAGGGTACTGAAGGAACGGAAGGAATATTGGAAGAGTGTGACCTGAAGGCAACTGCTTCAGCAAAGGGTACTGGGAAGGGAGGGAAAAAACTGACCTGTGGGGTGAAAGCAACCAGGCTTCTCCCTGGGGTTAAGACTGCAAGAACCTAGGTGGAAGAGGGGCCCGATTTTTAGGGAACCTCCACCTTGCTTTGGCTGCAGAATATGTCTGAGAAACCTCTTTGTTTCTTTTCTCTTTTCCCCTCTTTCCAAAGGGAGAGCTTAGGGAGATCTGAAAAATCCCATTTGCTTCTTCTTTTGCTATTTGCCATGATTGGTTGTATTTTGTAAGCCAGATTCTCTTTATAAATTAATTCATTCACATCTACTGTGAATGTCATTACTTGAGATTTTACATGTAGGCATAACCCTGGGGAGTTTTATGTTTCACAAATTTTCTACACTAGAACACTGAAACTCAAGTGTGGGAGGTTAAAGATCCCCCTGAGGTTTATTGAGTCACAGTGTCACATTATGTATTATCTATTTACTCTTCCAAGAAGAACCTAAAACTTCAACTCAAGGCCTGCTTAGATTTTCCTTGGAAGAATGATCATGAGTGCTTCTGTAGGTATGAGAATAGGTCCTAGAGGCTAATGTTTGTCTCTGTTACCTGAAAGGAAGGGAAAATGAGGAGACCACAGACCCTCACACTCCATAATGACACCTAGTATTAAATATTGCACAGTATTTTGTGTATAGAAGACATCCTGTAAATACCTGACAATGTTGATGGCGAAGATAATAGCACCCAATAAAGTGCCTTGAATAAATATCAGATGCTCTGTAAATGTGAATTTGATTAATAGAAATGGCACACAAAAATAATTTGTAAAATTTTCCATAGAAAATTTTGGAAATTTGTGCATTATTGCCACGGCCATGAATATCTCGGCACAATTCTGAATCATGAAATACAACAGACCCTCCACATAGAAGACAGAACTAAAACATTTATTCAGACAACAGAAAGCCAAATCCATCATAGCAAAAAGAATCTATACAGTATAGAAATGCAGAGGACAACACCATTCCCCAAGCCTTCCCCCTGCTAGGCTTCCCAGAAACTAGGTCCCTTAAAAAAAATCACAAACAATCTCTTTCACTCACACTAGCCAGCAGTTCACATCTTTCCTAGCTCTGCTCTTTGACTCACTGCCTCTAAGTTCTGCTTTACTCATTCAGTAAACTCAGGCTTCCATGCGACCTAGATAAGTCACATGAGCCTATTAATGAATAGGAAAGATCTCCCTATTTTAAATTACCATTACATGAGCATAGATCACTCTCCATGTACACACACACACACACACACACACACCCCACAATTAGAACATGATAGATACTACTGCCACATGGTAACTTCCATACTCAAATAGTCACTTTGCCAAACTCAAATTTAATAATTGTCACCCCATGTTTTATTCAGTTCCATATTCTTTTTCGCAGTTTCTACATATACAAAGTACTACCCTACTATCTGTCATCCTTAAATAGTACAACTGAATTATCCCTGATTTTTCTTTTCCAGTGACCTAATATGTTCTCTAAATGAGTGCGAAAGTACTCTGGAGGAGCCAACACAAGGTACCACTTGTATTTGAACTCCTTTCTCAGCCTTGCAGTGTCTCATTCTTTCTTTACTCTGACACTAGTTATGTGACCTTGGGAAAGTCATTCTCAGAGCTTCTATATAATTATATTTTAGTTGTGAGTATTCATATATACACAATTCTGCAGACAGGGATTATGATGAAAGTGCTTTACAACCCTCAAAATTCAATAAAATCTAATTTAATATTGTGACTTTGAATACTTTGCTAGATCTCCATCAATATAAGCAGTTCATTCATATCTTGTCATCTTTTACATTTCTTTTACATATCCTCACATAAATACTGCATAGTCTAACTATCTAGTGTACCAGCCTAGTCTTTAACATTAACAGGTACCAACGTGGTTCTTGAGCTTTCTGTTTGTTATTCATACATCAGCCCACTAACTTTCCCCGATCATCCATTTCCCAAGTGATTTCTTTTATATCACTTCTTGTACCAAAGTCATTATTGAAAGAATGCTGCAGGCTATTTCCACCCACTGCAGATATTTCTATTGCCCTTTGGGTCACTTGTAATTCTGATTCTTTGGAAAATTATAAAATTCCATGATTTGCAGCAGTATGGCATCCCTAAGAGAATAATAGTGTTTCTAAGATGGGTTTTTGTTGCCAGAGAACATGTTGGGGTTGTTGAAAGCACTATGTTACCCAGCCCTCCTTTTCAATTCTGTATCTTTCTGTAATCTCTGCCTGAAATAAAGCATGGAGGTACCATGTCCTTAACATTAGACCTTTTTTTAATGCTTAGGTTATAAAGTCACAATATCCCAGAAGCATTCAAGATTATGCCTTTCTTAGTATCTAAAGAATATTTACCAAACATTCCAGTTGCATTTCATTTAGCAAACTGCAGACTATCTTTTGTACTCATTATTTTAGACTGTCCACTAAAATCTTACTCAAATACTTTGTTGTATCTTTGTGGTGACTGAATTCTAGAGGGACACAGCAATAAAGCTTAACCTTTGATGTCTTATTTCTACAGAGCTATTGAGGGATTTGGAATCAGAGGATCTGAGTACAAATCCCATCCACTGACGATACGTGTAACTTTGGACATTCCATTTAACTTCTCTGGACCTTAGTTTTCTCACATTTAAAATAAGGATATTAGACTAGATCCAAAAGACAACTTCCAAGTCTGCATCTGGAATACAAGAAGAATGATTGTGTGCTTTGGAGTAGTACATGAGGAAGAGCGGAATATGTCGAAGGAGTAAGAGAAGCCTTGATTTTGGCAAATGATGAGGAGTTGAGAGGAAGGGTGGGCTGAAGTACTTATAAACAGAAGTGAATGTAGAATGATGATTGCTTATATATTATGAAAATGAAGTACATCATTTGCAATATAATGAAATGGAGAGACTGTCCAATGAGGGAACAGTCTTGGAACCAAGCACAGAGGACCTATGTAAAGTTTTAGAGAAGCTGTGTCTGAAAATGCATGATGAGATAAAATGACAGGGCATTGTTCTTCACTTCATAGCTTGCACATGGATTCTGTCCCTGATTCTAATGCAATTGTTAAGTGATGAAGAAAATCCTCACGAGTGACTGCTGAGTCAGAAATAAATGTGCTCACAAAAGGCATTAATCAGTTAAGCTGATCTCTCTCCTTTTCCTGGTGGTGATTGAGGGGAAGCATCCTATAAGTCTCTGGGTGGGGAAAGAGACCTTGGGCTCTCCTCACCTAAGATTCCATGTAGCCCGGGAACTCATATCTCTACTGATCTCCGAGTTTTATCCACTTTAGGTCTATTTGCGTACTGTTCTTAGGTGGATTATTGGAGACAGGCTGACTTTGTGGACTTTGAAAGGCTGAAAGAGATAGCAATTTTCTAGCGACTATAGTTAATATATCCCTTAGGAGCAGCCTGCAGGATCCAGTACAGCAATGAATTGTTCCAGCAGTTGAAACGTGGTGTCCAAGAGCATGACTCTACCCATGAGTGATGTTGCATTTGGAAGTGAAATTAGTGGCACAAATGCTTTGTAGAAAACATTTAAAGTTTGAGTCCATTCTGCCCCAGTGACTAAGATTGTAAAGGAAAGATTGGGCCCCAGGTTTGCTGGGAAATTTTGCAATTTTGTTCTTGCAATATCTTCTTAGTAAATATCCATTTGTAAAAGCTAATTTATGTCATTTGATTGCATCATATTTGGGAGTGAAACACTAGAATCAATGATATTAAGGAGATGTTAATTGGCAATGATCAATTGATACACTCAGGAATACATGCTGGAACTAGAGCTCAAGGAAGAGTATGAAAGGAAATGATGGAGTATGGGATCTGCCCTGCCCCCCAACTTTAAACCAGTCCCTGAATCCAGGTCTTCCCCTTGTTCTCCTGAGACATTGGGCTCATCCCAGCATAATCCTTGCAACTATCCTTTCATTGTGACCTTCTACCCAACCCTTCCTTCATTCTCTTTTATCTCCAGACCATCCCAGGCTATTTGCCACTCCTTAATCCCATCCAAATCTTCCCACAATCTCTTTCTTTATGAAAATATTCATTTTATCCTCATCATATGTGTGTAGACTTACTAGGAGTCTGGTTCCTTTGTTTTGTTGTCACAAATAAAGCTTTCTATTTGGACTGAAAGGTTTGAATGGTTGAATTCTTGTGCCCTATACCCTTGCAGTTCAGAGTTCCCAGTACCCCTAGATCTCAACAGAAATAAGCATTTGTATATCATGTATTATGTGCCAGACACTGGCTTAACTTTTAGAAATAATACCTCATTTGATCCCGACAACCACCTTGTAAGGTAAGTGCTATCATTTTATAATTGAGAAAACTGAGTTAAATAGAGGTAAAAGAATTGCCCAGGGTTACTCAGTTTATAAGTGTTTTAGGCTGAATTTGAATTCAAGTCTTTCTGGTTCTAAGCCTGGCCTATTATTCTCTATGCCACCTACTCCTCTTCAATAGCTTTGGAAGAAACTGGCTGCTCAGTAGAGTTTCCCTGAGAGTGGAGATATAGTAGCCACCCTCTGGGAACTCAATTCACCATTATGAATGGGAGTTGGAATTACACCTCCCTGATCCCAGATTTATATGGATTATGTATTGGATCTCAAAATTGACAATAGCCAGACCACATATTCATGGGTTCCTGGGGAAGGTGTGTGAGAGGGCCTAAGGCTTCCTGCCTACTAAGAAATTTACAGATACTTTCCCTCAATGGCCACCAGAAAATGAAGAGCTAATTGGCCATTTAACGTCTTTTATATCTTCATTCAGTTGTAAAACAGCAGCCAATTAAAAAGCTTTTCTTCACAACTAGATTAAATGAATTAGAAGTAGTCAAGGAATACTTGTGTCTTCTTTGAAGTGGAGAGCCTGAATTCTCCTTTGCACTTCATAAATTTCCAAAGCAATTCCCCAAATCTCCTTGTGGGTCCCTGTTCTTGGTTCCAGGACTGTGCCTTATTGGCAAGTCCCTCATTACAAAAATAAAGAGAAAACAACACTTTTTTACCCAGACTGTTTGGATATTAATAGTGAAAATGCCAGAGAATTTTGCAAACTTAGGTAATTCTCAATTTAAAAAAAAGAGGAAGAGTAACTGATGAAATTTAAAGTTTCTTAAGAACTGTCTATTGGAAAGTACTTTATAGTTTGTAAAGTTTTTTATGACCTCATTTAGTCCTCACAACAAGTCTGTGAAGTACATATAATTTAAGTGATCTGGACTTGGGAATTCAGTCTAAGGATTTACTTGTTGAGAAAAATGCCAATGCAGATCAGAGCTGCTCTGCAACATGGCGACTGTGTCTTAAAAAGTTTCTTACAGTACTGAGAGGTCAAATGGCCAATAATTGACAGAACCTAAATAGGAATCTATGACTTTCTGACTCAAGACTCAAGATCCATTAAACAACATTGACTCTATTATAATTATTTTACATGTGAAAAACTGAGTTTCGGATAAAATGACTTAACCCATTTTTAAACAGCTAAGAAGTGTCACAGAGAAGATAGGAATCATGGTCTTTTCTGATTCAAAATCCTTCTCTCTACTACAATAAAGCATGGAAACATTCAAAGAAATGATATCATGACACCTTCAATTTCCTACGATGTCAACATAGTAATGTTTCTCCTAATCAGTTTAATCAGGAATCTATTACAGATGACATCTGAAAAAAAAAATTTAAAGAGTTGATACCTCATCCTGACTCGATTGTCCATCTCAACTTTGATATATCTTATTGACTTTAATGTTTTCAAATGTTAAAAATATGAATAAACAATACTTCTGCCTTTTTATTATTTTAGAAGCCATCAAAATGCACTAAGATGAAAGAAAATCACATAAGAATTTATTAAAGACCTATTTTTGAGTTCACGTGTCATTTGAATTTTGTTCCTATCTAAATGGAAATGTATTTATTTTCCCTTGTTTAATTCCCATTTTATATTGATTTTCCTATTAGTTCTGTTTCTGCATATAATTAACATTTTGCATTTCTTAATTTCTTTCCTGGATTTAAGTAATTTAGTCTTATTAGCACTTCAAAAATCAGACCAAGAACTCTGAGCTGATTGCTTAATTGCATGAGTAGCTAATTTGCTATTACAGAAAAACTCATACATACATAGTAAGCATCTTTAACCTTTTAAATTTTCATGTGAAGATTAGGTTAAGAAAGTCAAATTTTTTACATGAATTTTTTCTTTATATGCCTATGAAATGAATAAAAGAATGAGTTCAATGATTTATTTTTGCTCTTGTTTTTATCGAGGCTGTATAATAAACGGCAAATCTCTTATGGCTCTTTTTTACCCTAGGCATTCTAAAATCATGGCTATTTATCAAAGTGCAAATCTGACCATGAAATCTTCTAGCTGTAGTTTGATTCCAAGGCAAATATCCTGATGTTACCTCTTCTCTGACAACACAATGACAGTTTGAGAGGGATGTGAAAAGGATCAGTTCTGTAATTTTATTGGTATAGAAAGCTCCCTATGAGGACGTTTCCTTGGCAAAGACCTAAGGAAAACCTTTGTTACATAAATATATATATATGTGTGTGTGTGTGTGTGTGTGTGTGTGTGTGTGTGTGTGTGTGTGCAGATATACATATATATGTATATATGTATGTGTATGTATGTATATCTTTATAAATACTTTCACTTTAAAACTGTCAGCTCTGGCTTCTGGAGCATAGTTTTACATTCTTGGGTATAGGAATATACATAACTTGGGCTTTATCATCTGAAATAAATTTTAATATTCCAAATTAGTGGGTGAAAAACACTGACAATCCCATTTCTGTCTTTAAATAGTTGCACACTTTCCAACAGCATCAGAAAACTGCCCCTCTGTAGTCAATATTTTATGGCAATGTGTCATAGGACATAAAGTTCTAGGTTTAGAGCTGGATGGAATCTTAGAGGTCATTTAATCTAATCTGATTATTTTGTAGAGGTTAAATGATTAAACTAATGTCATGCAGGTCATAAGTAGTAGTAAGTAGAGTAGTAAGTAGTACAGCTGGTGTTTAAATTTTGGCACTTTAACCCCACATTCATCACTGTATCCACTATATCATAAAAACTTCTTTTTCCCTTGTGAGTATCAGAGGTTTAATTTTTGTAATTTTTCCAATTTTTGTTCTGGGCTTGTCCTGTTGAGATTTAAAGGTGCTGGGACCCAGAAATAGCATCACACTGATCCTGCCCAAATGAATTCGACCCAAGTGTTCTTTCAGCCAAAGAAAAACAAAGTTTATTGAAAATCCACCATGTTGGCCATGCTCTTAAGAAATCTCAGCATTGGCTATATTCTTAAGGAATCTGCATATTTATGAGCTTGTATTGTCAAGTGGTCCAGATTGAATCTGAGCACCTTAAAAGAGGCCAGGATGAATCTTATGTGGAGAAAGATTGTGGGAGGGATCAAAGGTTGGCCAAAGTTTGGGGTGATTACGGCAGGGAGAGTCTTGATGGGAGTGGTTCATAGGCTGGGGTGACTATAAGTCAGAAATCAGGAATCTAGAGAACGGAGTTTTGATAGGATCAAGGGTTGGAAGTAGGTGGAGGCAATCCGGAGGTAATAGACAATGGAGGCCCTGGCTAGGTCAACCATAGCAAAGAACAGGGCATAGTGACAATGAAAGGCTTATTGCCTCAGGTGAACACCAGGTTAAGTGGGAAGATTGAAAGAGAGTTCAAGATTGGGTTTTCCAGTACTCATAGACAAATGGGACCCAAATTCCTTTGGGGTATTGGGCAAAAGTCTCAGCTTGAGACTGGACCTGTCAGTCCCAGACTCTTTGAATCTACTCCTGGCTGCCCACCCAAACCTGGTACACTTGTCTTGGACACTCCTATCATTTTTGTCCTTTGGTTTCAAGTTGTCTGCACCATTTTTGACACCATTTTTGTCTGTAGCTCCTTCTTGGTAGCATAATTTTTACTTTTCAGTTCAGGTAATTGATTCATCAGGTTTCTGAAGTTCTCATAAAACTAACTGGCATAAAACAGTTATCTTCTCTCCTTTTAAAAGAAATTATTTATTTTGAAATCAATGTTCTCTCCAGTTTACCCCTCTTCTCCATTCCCAACCCTGCTAAGAAAGCAACCAAAACAAAATACTTCATTGTCCATGTTCAGAAAAAAATAATACCTCAGTCCATATTGGGAGTCAATCAATTATCTATCTGGAGGTGAGTAGATTGGTCAATCATCAATCCTAATGAAGTGTGGTTGATCACTGTGCTGATCAGTTCCCAAATCTTTTAAAAATATGTTTATCTTTACAGTACTATTGTCTAAATTCTTCTGGGTTTGCTCACTTTACTTTGTAATGGTTCATACAAATCTTCTCAGATTTCTCTGAAACCACCTCCTTCAGAATTTCTTACAGCAAAGTAGAATACAATCACATTTGTTTACTATAGGTTATTCAACCATTAGACAATAGATATCACTCTGTTTCCAGTTCTTTGACAACAGAAAGAAGGCTGCTATGAGTAGTTTCCCTCTCTCTTTGCTATAGAGTAATCTAGTAGTAGTAGTATTGTAAGTGCAAATATTGGCAGAGTATAATGGCAGAGAAGAGGTATTTTCACCAAAAGTGTTTGCCCATGCCATGGAAGATTTTCTATTCAAAGTCCAAACAGAAAAGGGATTCATTATAAATGGTGTTCCTGTTAGTGAATGACACTTTGCTGATTGCAAAAAGAACCAAAATACCGTGAAACTTCCTTAGCAAAACCTGTAATGATGCAAGAGAGTTTGGTCTAATCCTCCACAGAGGAAAAAATTAGTGAACAAAAGCTCCTTACAGGCTATATGTGAGAAACTTGGCTGTGAGGATCACAGGACTTTCCAGGCAGGGTCAGAAAGTTAGCCTCAGAGGAGTTGCCTCTGTCCATTGTTTTCCTGATAGCTTGCCTTAAGAGGGTCCAGGTGTGGTACCCCTTAGTACAATAAATACCTTCTCACTGAAAGAACTCAGAGACAGAGTGAGCAGAGGAAGGCATTTATTACTTTTCACGCAAGCAAGTGGATGATGCAGTCACTAGGAACACTCACATTGCTACAGAGGCAGGGGTTAGGTTACCCAGTTCTGTCTCTTCTGCTATAGTTAGGGTGAGTTAAATTTTTTTACATTCTTTTCCCTACATCCCCTTCACTATGCAGATTATGTAGATTTATGTAGATCATGTAGGTATGGTTATGAAGATACTTGCACTCCTCAGGTTTTAACTGGTTTTTCCAGTTCTCCTGACCCCTGATGGTCATTGTCTTGGTAAGATAAAGTAAACTTCCCCAGGAGTCCTGATTATTATCCAAAAACGTTTGTGGAAGCAAAGCAAGACATCATAATATCTCTTTTTAGAGACACACAACTGGATAAGCACCACTTTGAGTTAGTCCTTCAGTAAAAATATCTTGGGTGTTCATTTAATTCAATTCAGTTAAACAAGAATTTATTAAGGACTTAAAGTGTGTGAGGCTCTGTGCTTAGAAAATGATATAAAGACAAATTATAAAATCAAACCACTCCCTACCCTCAAAAAGCTTACATTTTACTAGGAGTGAGATTCTGAGTATGAAATGCTCATTCAAGTGAGTCTGTCTCTCTTGACTTCACTCTTTCAGCCTAATCTCCTTTTGGAGGGCTGGAGGTTGGAGCACCAAAGTTCTCCTAATGATATCTTCTTTCTTTTTTTTATTTTTGGTTGCCATTCAGTTATTTCATTCATGTCTGACTCTTTGTGACTCCATTTTGGGTTTTATTGGCAAACGTATTGGGAGTGGTTTATTATTTTTTTTCCAATTTATTTTACAATTGAATAAACTGAAGCAAATAGGGCTAATTGACTTAAGTGGTTCAGCTAGTAAGTGTCTGAGGAAGGATTTGAACTCAGGTCTTCATGATTCCAGGCCAGGCCCTCTATTCACTGTACAATCTAGGTGCTGTTTTTCTTTATAGAAGACAGAAACTGGAGTCTCAGACCAATTCACATTGCTTGTTCACCATTATCTGCTAAATCCAGCCATAATTGACTCAACCTCCTTCAGTCTCTTCTCTCCTCCACTTGGTCGGTCTATAGGGTAGAGCACCAAATTCCTAATGTTGTTCTTTAGAGAGGTCAGAAACTGGATTTTTTAGATCACTGCTCTGTCTGATTTCAGCTCCATAGAACAAGATACCTCTGAGCTGGGCACCCCCTGATCATCTCCTCCTGCTTCTTTCTGTGTATTGCCTTCTCTTTTATATTGTAAGTTCATCAAGGGCAGGGATTCCCTTAATCAGTTCTATCTCCAATGATTAACATAGTCCCTGGCATACTCTAGGTGCTTAGTAAATATATAAATGTCTATTGGATTGGGTATAAGTAAATGTAAAATAATCTGAGGAGGGATCTAGATGATCCAGGTAGATTTTCTATAGGAAATATTACCAAAAATGAGCCTTGCAGTGTTTTAAGCATTCCGAGATATAGAGGAAAGATTGAACCTAAGGGATATCAGATAGCCTGTGTAAAAATAAAAGCATAAAAGCAGACAATGGAACAGCCAATTCAGAGAAAAACATGTAGGCAAATTTTGCCTGAAGGGAAGCAATATAAAATGTCTAGAAAGGTAGATTGCAGAAAGAGTATAAAGAGCTTCAAAGGTTAACTTGAGGGCTATCTATCTCTCTATCACCCCCCTCCCCCCCGTAAGGAGTCACTAATATTTCTTGAGAAGAATAATGACATTGTCATATCTGACCTTTAGGAAGATTGGCTTGAGACAAGTTATGAATCACAGATAATGAAGTGTTGAAAACCAAGTTTCCAGAATCTATGCTAAAGGATCATGGGATTATTGATTTAGGCCTAGAGAGGACTGCAGAGGTCATTGAATTCCCCTTCCCATTTCACTGATAAGTAAATTAAGACCCTGAGAAAGCAACTTTGAAGATGGATAATGAGTTTGGCTCATAGAATTGCATCAGAGGAAGGGGACAAACAGGATTACTCTGCAGGGATTTTTGCGTTACATTCAATGATCCTAACTTCTCTCTTACATATAAAAACTGACATTGAATTAGCACCAGTATTCTGATGTTTTCTGATTGCATGATGTGAATAGTACAATCTCTCAAAAACAGTAATTGTGGATGACCCAGAGTAACTGAAAAACATTTCAATGGTAGTCATAAATTGGTCCTGAGCCTATTATTAATACTGATTTGCTTTTTTTTTTTGCAAGACAATCAGGGTTAATATGTCACTCAGCTAGTAAGTGTCAAGTATCAGAGTCTGGATTTGAACTCAGGTCCTCCTGACTCTATGGCCAGTGCTCTATCCACTGCACCACATAGCTGCGCCATTGATTTGCTTTAAGAAATAATGAAGAAAAATCATAAAAAAAAGTATGAGAAGAAAAGGTCATCTGGTCAGAGTACATCTCAGTACATCTGGTCAGAGTAAGAGACAACAGATAAGACAGATGGCGAGCTATTCTGGTACCCAGGTAGGGTCAGTTTTCTACTTATCTGGAAGATGTTCTATGAAGGGTTTGTGGGAGCACATGGATAAGAAGGGTACAGGATTAGGTATGGAGGGATTATAATCTGTACCACTGGAAAGATTCCTGACTTCAGTGAAATAATGGATCCACTGGAGTCTTGAAGCACTAAACACGATTAATTTTCTTTCCCCTGCAGTGAAAGCATCTATCAGCAATAGTGGAGCACCCCCAAACCACACTCTGCCCTGCCTTCCTGTGGTGGGGTGCTTGATATCTACTTGACCACTAAGACAGAGCCTGCAAATGTGATTCTCCTATTATGACTGAGGAAATCCTAGTGGCTTTTGTAGTTCTCGAGTACCATACCCGAACCACAGATAAGTAATTCAGGAAGTGAATGAGATTGTTTTACACAGCTCGTGTAAAACAAAGGCAAAATAAAAATCAAAGAAGTATACAAGTTTAATGCTTCATTTATTCTGAGATCATTCCTCTTCCTTCTGGTAGTCATGTGTTGCTCTAACATCTAAATCATGTTACATAATAATTAAACCTAATAAAATAATGTGCTGAATTCATCCAAGGATGAATTTATCTAATAAGCCTCTTCACATATCCATGATGAGAAAGCACAGATTTTGAGATTCTTCCTGATTAATCTCAGGAAAGGAAACAAAGCAAAACAAGCCAAAAATTAGAGTTGTATTTGTGAGTCTCTTGAAAAATTACTTAGAAAGAATTACATATTTGACTAAATTAAAACATCTATTAAAATGAAAGATCACTCCTCTTTGACTCATTTTGGCCTTTGTTTGTTTAATATTATATTGTGATTCCTCTCTTAGACCCAGTACATAGGATCATAACTTGAGAGGATGAACAGCTCTTAGAGGTCAACTAATTTTTTATACACACACAGTTATATAAATATGAATATATATATATATACATACACATATATATGAGAAAGGTTACATGACTCACATATTCACATAGAAACAGGATTTGAATGCATGGCCACTGTCTCCAAGTAATCTGGGATATTACACTACTTGTCCTTCCTATACCTACTGAGTTTTAAGACATTCCAATTCTTCTTAAACTGTCAAATAGTACATGGGATATATATGTTATAAATAAGACTGAAACAGTATCTGAAGAAATGGCATGAAATCATAGATTTAAAGTGGCAAGGGAACTTAAAAACCATTTAATTAAACCCCTCTTATTTTACATACGAGGAAATTTGGTCTGAGAGAGGTTATAATTAGCAAAAAAATCATATCAATATTAGGTAGTAGAGTAAGAATTCCGATTAAAGACCTATGCCTCCAAATTCAGTTCTCTCTGTACTTTATTGGGCTGCACCTGACCTCCACTTCTTCAATTCTCACTCGGTACTGGCATTGTTTTACAGCTTTTAGGACATAAAATACATAGTAGTCTAGAAAATAATTTATTAAATCTTTAGAATACACTCTAAGAAAGAGATCATCCATGCCAAAAGCTCAGTTTCACTGGGGAAAAGTCATAAGGGATCTTAGTTGTCAGAATTGTAGCATTAGGAAACCAAGAGTTTTATATGTAGGGTAATTCCAACATACTTCTTCTGCTATCCCATAAAGGAAGATTGAATGGGAAACCATGATTTCAAAGGATCATAGAATGATAGGGTCATAGCTTTAGAATTAGAAGAAACTACAGAGGACAAAATTAGCCCAACTCCGGCACTTTTCAGATGAGGAAATTGAAGCTCAGAAAGGTTAGTTAAGCTACTAGCTCAGGGTCACACAACATCATAATAGCCAGGAATTGTTGCATTTTTTTTGTCTTCGTGTCTGCAGAGTCTAGTACATAGAAGGTGATTAATAAATGCACATTGATTAGTTACATTGTAAGATAAAAAGGAATGGTTAAATAATCAGATCAGATAAGACATCAATTCAAAAATTTCAAACAATGTTATTAAAACGTCAACCTATATCCACAATTATTAAAAAAAACTTTAAGTAGACTCTGTGCCTTCAAGTATTAGCTAATGATTATATAAAGCCAACCTAATTAGCAAGACTTAAAAATACTAATTCTTGTTAGTTCAAATGGTATCACTTATTTTAAAAAAAGTCTTTCACATAGACACACTTAAAAAAACACTAGAAGAAACAGAATTTTCTAACATGCTTACAAATATTCCAAATGCTAAGTTTCAGTGAGTATTGAACACATTTGTTAAAAAAAGAAATAACCTCTTTAGTTTGGAAGAATGGTTTGACAGTAAGAATGATGGGTATTTACTAGCCGAGTTTCAATAAAACTTTTGCATAATTAGTGGATGGGGTTGAGCTATAAGTACCATGATTTATTAAGTACAGTCTGTCATGTGCTTTCTATATTCATGTCTTCGTGAGGTATCTTTTACAACTATCTTAAAAACAAATATTGAGGTATACAGAGCCTAGAACCAGATTTTCAAAATTATCTCACAATATTTAAGAAAATAAATCATATTCAATCACATTGAATATTAATCATAATTTTATGAAAACATTTTATACTTTTAATGCACAAATATTTTAAAATCCTTATTTTATTGATGTCTTATTTTTTGCCCATTTTTGTATACTTAATAGTAGAGAAAATATGTTATTAAGTAGTACATTATATATAATTTATATATAAACAAATGTTCCTATATTGGAGTTGTATGCTCCAAATCTTATTTTAATAATACAGAGACAAAATTAAACACAACTTAGGGATCATTTACTTACCTTATTATACCTTCAAACATCCTTTCTGGATCTGCTCATATGATCTTTAAAAATACTTTCAAATCAACTGAAGACCACTCAAAATAGTAGTATTCACACATCTGTGAACTTCATTGAGTCTATGCATTTTTCAGAAACTTGTCACTTAAACATTTTCTCAAGGAAATGTGAAATTAATGGACAATTACAGTCACTGACTGTTGCTGTCAGCCACCAATCAGATATTCCAAGTTTCCCAACTATATTATCATTGTGTAGTGTTGACTTGAAAGTTTGGTTAAAAGAGGAAAACAAACTAGGTGATATGTAAATTCATGTTGTTTATTCCTTTAAAGCTAGCTGATGCTTGCAAACTTGTTCATACAAGGGGCCAAAATGTAAGTTCTCACTGTTTGATACAATAATGACCAGCCTTAAATATATTTCAAAAGAAATCCCCACTCAGCATGTCTGCTTCATTCAAATTTATCATCTCCATATATGTTTAACCACATAACGAGAAAGGAATTTTCTTAATTGAATAGATAGTGATAAATACAATAGGATAAGAGTGGACAAAATGTCAATTGAAATCACAACCCAAGATATCTGTATTTTCTTTACCATCAACATGTCATAACATAGTATGCGTCCATAAAATATTAAGATAAGAAAAAGTTCCATTACTCAAGGTAGTGTCTCAGGTTAAAGGTCTCATCCTTAACCAGAGGGAAAATGCTTTAAGTCAGCCCCATCTGGCCTTGTTGACATAGGAAGAGGTATTCTCTGAGTTTACTTTCGAGAACAAAGAAGCTCTTAGGTCCAGGCTCTTCTTCGGGTTGATTAATTCAGGTTCTGGCCCTTATTAAGGATCAGAAATGATATTAAATAATTATCACTAGCAATCTTAAAATGGTGAGAAAAACTTAAAGGACCAATAACAATTCAGGAAATCATTAAAATTATTACTCATCATACTCAATCATTAAAATTATTTTTGAAGAAACAGAAGAGGATGATGGAGCAAGGTAAGTATTACATTGGTCTTGATACATGTCAAGATAAATGATCCCAGTTTTTTTCATGTTATGGAAAAACTCACCAGAGTGATCCAGAACAACCTGAACTTGTTCTAAAGGGTAAAAAGTAAATCTCACACTGACAAGAGGGGGCACTTTAAACTTATATATAGAATCCCAGCGTAGTGATGGACGCCTAGGGACTCAATGGTGAATCATTTACAGGACACAGATAATTAGATATTCCAGGAAGCTTGGTTTTAGGATAAATTATATTCTATTCACACCTGGAATGTACATGCATCTATATCAATATTTATGTCTATATATGTATATGCATATATGCATGTATGTGTGTATATATATATATATATATATATATATATATAGAGAGAGAGAGAGAGAGAGAGAGAGAGAGAGAGAGAGAGAGAGAGAGGACTAGGGGACTAGGTGGAAGCAGCACAAAGAATTATAGACATTGATAAATCTGTTCATTGCTACTGTCATGGATGACATTACTATTTTCTCCCATTTGCATTAGAGGAGTATGTGTATGGACCCCTAAATACAAAATATTTAATATTCATTTAGCTTTATTACACTGGCCAAAATTGGATATTTGGTTGGGTGTGGGATGGAAGGGAGAGGGGTGTCCTAGAACAGTAGTTGCAATATAGCATCTATAAAAGGACTTTTAATTCTTTAGAGAGAAGCGTCCTCTCCTCTAGGTGAGGTGATTTAATCAGAGAAAATAAGAGATAGATAATAGATGTGTTAATGTATATTTAAAAAGTGAAAAGATGAATCTATATCAAGTTGTTCCTTTAAAAAGTGTAAAGGAGTTCCCTTTGAGGACATTAGAGGAACAACCTCCCACTGATTATCTTTATCAAGGCAAGAAAGCAACTTTGAGAAGTACAGTATTTTAAAATGATAGGAGAAATTAATCATTTCTCTTTGGATCATGCTGATACGATAAAAATGACAATACTACCTAAATTAGTTTATGTACACATTATCATACCACTAATAAAATTATTCTGGGTAGGTAGAAGATCAAGAATCTCAAGGAGGAGTTTCTTTTGAGGGGGATAGCATCTTCCTTCATAAGTCCAGGTCTTTCCATGTGTTTCTAAATCAATCCACTCAGTATTTCCTATGCCACAGAAATATTTCTTTCTGGATTCAAGCAGAATCGTCCTTTATAGAACCTTTTGAGTTAATTTGGTCATTTATAATAGAATGTCCTGGCTGCTCAAATTTATTCTTAAAAAGAATACTTCTGTTAACTGTATAGAATGTTTTCTTAGGTCTACTTGTTTCATTCTTTACTGTTTCATGAAGGTCTCTCCATGCTTTCCATTACATATAGCAGAGTAATATTCTATCATGAGCATATATCACAATTTATTTATCCAATCCTCAACTGACAGGCATTCCCAAAATTTCCTGTTCTTCATCACTACAAAGTGAGCTGCTGTAAATATTTTAGAATATGTTGTTTCTTTACCATTTTCCCTATTCATCTTCAGAAACACACTTAGTAGTGGTATTACTGTATCAAAGGGTATAGGGAGTTTAATAACTCTTTGGACACAGTTCCAGTTCTCTCTCCAGAATGACTGGGTCAACTCACAGATCCACCAACAATGAATTACTATCTCAATTTTTCCATATCCGTTCCAACATTTGTCATCTTCACCTTCTCTTATTTTAACCAATCTGATAGGTGTGTAAAATGATATCTCAAGGTCTTTTTAAATTTGCATTTCTCTAATCAATAATAATTCAGAGCATTTTTTTCATTTGACTATGAATTGTTTTGATTTCTTCATTGGAAAACTGCCTGTTCATATCTTTTATCAATTGTGGAATGACTAGCCTTCTCATAGATTTAGCAAAGTTCTTTATATATGTGAGATATGAAATCTTTATCTGAGTAACCATCTGTAAATTTTTTCCCCCAACTTTCTGCTTTTCTTCTGATCTTGGATACATGTGTTTTATTTGTACAAAACCTTTTTAATTTAATATTATCAAAATTATCCATTTTGCATTTCTATCTCATTTTTTTTAAAGTTGTTCACCTTTCCATCAATCTGGTAATATGCTCTATGTTCTTCAAATTTTCTTGTAATATCTCCCTTTATATCTAGATCATATATCCATTTAGATCTTATCTTGGGAAATGTTATAAGATGTTAGTCTGTGCCCAATTTCTACCATACTGTTTTTCACTTTTCCCAATAATTTTCACTGGATAATAACTTCTTATCCGCCAAATTTAAGTTTTCACACTTTTCAAACACAGGGTAAGTATATTTGTTTGCTTCTGTAGATTGTATATTTATTCTGCTGCACTGATTTGCACTCCTCCCACCACATGTTGACTTAGCATTCCTTGTGAATTATATGGATCATATGGGCTTATTAATGAATGAGAAAGCTCTTCCCCTTTAAATTGTCCTTAAAGGTAAATACTTCTTATCAATTCAAGGAAAAGTTCATTTATGCCTATATTTTCCAGAGTTTTTAATGGACAAGAGTGTTACACTTTATCAGATGCCTTTTATGCATCTATTGATATTATCATATGATTTTTGTCACATTTATTATTGATATAGTTAATTATGTTAATAGTTTTCATTGTGTTAATCCATCCCTGCATTCCTGGTATGAATTCTGTTCCATCATAATGTATAATTTTTGTAATATATTGTCATAATCTTAATGCTAGTATTTTATTTAGGATTGTTTTATCCATATTCACTAATTAAATTTGTCAATAATTTTCTTTCTCTACTTATATTTTTCCTGGTTTAGGCATCAGAATCATATTTCTTTTTTTTTTTTTTTTTATAAATAAATTTATTTAACTTTTTACATTCATTTTCACAAGATTTTGGGTTCCAAAATTTTCTCCCC
>CM053771.1:326329618-326348166 GCA_028658325.1 Potorous gilbertii
GACTTTTGTAATGGAGCAGCGGTGGAGCTCCAGCCTGCTCTGCCCGTAGCTGCCTCTGCCTCGGCCGCAGCCTCCCAGGGGGTCCGAGTCCCGGAGATACCCCGCTCCCCTCTCAGCCTGTCTCTCTCACTGACTTGTGCGTCTGTGGGTGGAGGGACCTTCGTGGTCGCTGGAGATTCAGGTCCCTGATGCCTGCTGGGCTCTGCTTGCTCCTCTCAGTGCCGCGTGGTCGGTGCGGGGGAGGCGGGGAGCGCTCGGCAGGGCAGGACTCCGCTCCCGTGTCCGGGGTACCTTTGCGGTCGGCTTTTCAGGGCTCTCTGCAGCAGAAATCTCCTTCACTGTGTTGCTACGCTGCTTCCACTTTCCCAGAATTTGTCAGGAGTTCTTTTTACAGGAAATCTATGGGCTGTGGGTTCGGACCTAGCATAGGTGAGTCTTTCTACTCTGCCATCTTGGCTCCGCCCCCCTGCACACTTATTTTGGTATGAAAACCTATCTTACAATACAGCAAAGAGGGGGAGAAGGGGAAAAGCAGATTGGCAGGGATGATGGAAGGGAGGGCAATTGGAGAAGGGAACAATTTGAAGTCAACACTCTTGGGGAGGGACAGGATCAAAAGAGAGAATAGAAGCAATGGGGGGCAGGATAGGATGGAGGGAAATATAATTAGTCTTACACAACTTGACTCTTATGGAAGTCATTTGCAAAACTACACAGATATGGCCTATAATGAATTGCCTGCCTTCCCAAAGGGAATGAGTGGGGAGGGAGGGATGAAGAGAAGTTGGAACTCAAAGTTTTAGGAACAACTGTCAAGTACTGTTCTTGCTAGTAGGAAATAAGCAATACAGGTAATGGGGTGTAGAAAGTTATCTGGCCCTACAGGACAGAAGAGAAGATGGGGACAAAAGAAGGGAGGGATGATAGAAGAGAGGGCAGATTGGTGATGGGGCAATTAGAATGCTCGATGTATTGGGGTGGGGGGAGGGGACAAATGGGGAGAAAATTTGGAACCCAAAATTTTGTGAAAATGAATGTAAAAAGTTAAATAAATAAATTTTAAAAATTATTTTATTTGTTTTCAGTGTTCTACAATCACTTCCATATATCCTAGATTTTTTTCCCTCCTTCTCCCTCCTTTCCCCTTCCCTCCCCTCTCCCTTCTCAAGATACTGTGCAATCTTATATAAGTTCTACACATCCATTCCTATTTAATATACTTTCACCTTAGTCATGTTGAATAGAAGAATTAAAATGAAAAGGAGAAACCATAAAACAAAACAGAACATAATACAAAGAAAATAGTCTCCTTCATTCTGCCATCCAGTTCCATAGTTCTTTCTCTGGATGTGGAAGGTATTTTGCCTCAAAAGTCCATTGGGAATATTTTAAGTCGTTGCATTGATATGAGGGGCTAAGTCCACCAGAAAAATTCTTCATACACTGTGGTTGTTGCTGTGTACAAAGTTCTCCTGGTTCTGCTCCTTTCACTTAACATCAGTTGATATAAGTCTTTCCAGGCCTCTCTGAAGTCTTCCTGCTCATCATTTCTTATAGCAAAATAGTGTTCCATTATATTCATATACTATAACTTGTTCAGCCATTCCCCAGTTGATGGGCATCTCCTTGATTTGTAGTTTTTGACCACCATAAAGAGAGCTGAAACTCCTATTTTCTGTAGCAGTGGCAAGCCCTATTTAAGACCCTGAAGAATGGCAGCCTATACTGAAATCTTCTTGCCCCACTGAATAATCTGAAAAGAGACTACAATGAATTAGGTAGTTCATTTTATGGAAATTTGTCCTAGAGTCCTATAGATCTCCAGGCAGTCATTTCTGATAAAGTGATTATGCTGACTAGGTAGATTCAAACGTGGCTTGAATTACTTGGCTAAGCAGGTATTGATAATTCTGGATTTAAATGTCAAGCAATAAAAGACCTGAAATCAAGAGAGAATTCCTTATTCATCCTTTCTTTCTGTATGTAGTCTTTCAATAAATTCCTTGTGTTCTACATTACTATCCCTGAATCAAGGACTTTGGATTTTCAGTCCCCTAACTAGAGACTATGGAATAGAAATTTACATGTGCTAAGACTTTCTAACCAGTTGGAGAATTTTTGTATGCAGCTGGTTTTCAGGCATAGCTACAAGCACGTTTTGCAGATGGATCTCCAATCTTGAACTTTCAGGGCTTCTCCTCAGGCATGGCCAACATCTTTTGAACATTCTAAGGTATGAGGTCTTAGAAAAATAACCTAATAAGATGAAAATAAGTGAGAACTTCTTTTCTCCGGATAGATCAAGCAGCATTCCCTTGTCCCTGACCTAGCCCCACTAGGAATTCTTAAGAGTAAAACTCAGTCAAGAGAGCAAAACAACTACTACTCTAATACAGCTGCTATAAAGATCCCTCTATTTCTATCTTAGATGTGGCATTTCATGTGGAGACAGGAACCCACACTCACACTATGCACATTTTAGCCTTTGTGCAACATTAGGAAATCCTTGTGGTCTGAGAATACTCTCTGAGGGCCCGCTTCATGTTAAAGGCAAACACCCTGTCCTCTTCTTCCTTCATCTGCTCAGCTATCACCACAGAAGCAAACCTTTTATCTTCTTCATCCTCCAACTTCTCAGCTTTCATCAGAGAGGCATTCTCTGTTATGACTTTTAGCTTCTGGAGAGAATGCTTATGAGTGCAACATTCCAGATTTCTTCCTATAACTTTGCCAGACCTCCATATTTCTACTGAATCTCTTGTTGATGGTCAGGGTAGGGAAAAACAGGGGTTGCAACTGCTTATAAATCAAGCATGGCCTTGAGTACATGAGTCCATATCAGTCACTCAGGGGTACAAAAAGTCTTTCTACCCATAAGCTAGCAGCTGTCATTGCTAAATGGCCCTTTCACTGCATGTCCATGTTTCAGTTTATTGGATGATTTTTTCCTCTTCTTTTTTTGCTCTAAATGTAACATGACCTTGGACTGGGGGCCCTACTGTGACTATGTCAAGTGTATTCTGCACAGTGTGTGGGTTTGAGTTATAGGGGCTTCAGGGAAATGAGAACCCACCGTGGTATCAAAAAATACATTTTATTAACAAGAGATAAACTTATGTTTCTAGCAAAAAGAAAAAAGTCATGAAAAGACTCTCGGAAATGATACACAGTAAGGGAATTTTGTAGCATCATTGAATTGATCTGGATGGAGGCTTTCATGAAATTAATTAGGGTATTCTCCTTTATTCAGACTATCCTTAGTTATGCAACCCAAAGAGTCACAGGTCTTTAAGCAATTACGACAGATTATTGGTTCTGTTGGTCATCTGAGGTCTAGTCAAGGTTTTTACCTTTATGATGAACTTTTGAAAGTCCAATTGGTTGGGTTCAGACAGCAGTAACCTTTATAACTGAAACTTAGAGTCCCTTTGTTCACCTTGGCTTTCTCTATAAAGCCTTTTGCAAATTCCCTAACTTTTAACTATCATTATTTAAAATCTATGTGATTTCATTGATGTAAAAACTTATGCCTTATTAGATGAAGTGTTAGATAGCTACATAAGGCAGAGAGAAGTTAATTCACTTATTCATGTTTATAAAGTGAGAGGTGAGGATTGAAAGTAGACCTTAACTCCAGTTCATTTCTCTTATAGAATGTTGCCTCACTGACTGCAAGCCAATATAAATAAATACAAAATTTTCTAACTTTATCTTCAGATTAGCTGAATAATAACAAAATGCAAACTTTAAATTTTTTTTTTACAGTTGATGCTACTAATGGTGTAAAGGGCATCAATCATCAAGGATATAGATGGAAATGTAATGAGTATGAGAGAGCAATTAACCTGAGTTACCTCAATGTGATAGAATTGTCAGAGAGGAAAACTTCAAGTCCATGGGAACATCTACAAAGGAATTATCAGGGAAAGAAAGGGAAATTATCAGGGAAAGAAATTCTTATAATAGCACTTTTGTAGCAATAAGAAGCTTGAAACAAATTTTATACCTAGCAATTGGAGAATGGACTCCTTTTCCTCTCTTTCTCTTCTTTAGTGCCATTTCTAGTTCTTACAGTACAGTGTACCCGACATATTAGAATTTATGGAGATGGAACACTTTATATGAATGTTAGATGTTACAGATTTCTAATTTTATTTATAATAAATTCAGTCAAATTTAGCAAATATATATTGTGGAAAGTATTATCTTATACACTGGAGTATCTAAAAAAGGCATTACTTGTCATCTGAAAAATATACTTTAGGCTGTGGTTTGGAAAGAAAAGAATTAAAATAACACTGATATTGGTCAGAATAAAAATGCATTTTAAGTTTGAAAGCAAATGTCATGGATATTCAGAGGAAAAGTTGATATGTTTTTTTAGGAACAGCTAAAGATCCATAAAGGAAATGGACTGGACCCTAACAAGGGCATTGAAGAGTGCGTAATAACTTACATTTATGTAACATTTTAATGTAACAATACCCATATACCATTTCAATTGATCTTTCTACAACTGCAAATTAAGTAACATAGTTTGTTATACACATTTTCTGATGAGGAAGCTAAATAGCTTAAGTTTGGGCAACTAGACTGAGATAAAGGTTTATATGACAGAGATAATGGGATTCATATAGCTCTAGGTTCTTCTGATTCTAATTCAATCAGTTGGAAATGGGAGAGATGGCAATTCAGATTAAAAGAAATCCAGGAGTAAAAATATGAAGGTAGTAAAACTCAGGGTGTGTTAGAGAAACAACCAAACAGAGAATAAATCAAAAACAAACAAACAAAAACAAGCAAAGTCCAGTGTTAGGTAAACCCCAAAGCACAAAATTCTAGGGAAAGAATTTCCTCATTCACAAAATACTGCAAGGAAACCTAGAAAGCATTCAGGCAAAAAGAAAAAATGAGATATAAATCAATATATTACACTATATTGCAAAAATTTCTACACTGATACTTGAGCTATACATAAGAAAAGAGATCATTAGGGAGAGAGAAAGAGACAGACAGAATGAATAGAGATAACTTGAATAACTTTAGCCAGAGGGATTTTTTTTTAAAGAGATCTTAGTACTTTATTACTCAACCACAATGTAAGGAAAAAAGCAATGAATCAGTCATTGCAGTACCAATAACACATATCAGTCAACATTAAGCTGGAGGCAAATGTTTAGCTAAACTCTATGTTTTTATGCTGTATTCTCCCAACCTACTATATTTAATAGTATTTTGGTTTTTTTCCAATTGCACGTAAGGATAGTTTTCAACATTCACTTTTACAAGGTTTTGAGTTCTATGTTTTCTCCCTCCGTTCTTTCCCTCCCCCTCCCCAAGATGGCAAACAATCTGATATAGAGTATACATGCACAATCATATTAACATATTTCCACATTGTGCTTGTTATGAAAGAAGAATCAGAACAAAAAGGAACTACCATGAGAAAGAAAAAGAAAAGAGAAAATAATATACTTAAATCTGCTTCAGACTCCATACTTTTTTCTCTGGATGTGGATAGCATTTTCCATCATGGGTCTTTGGCAATTGTCTTAGATCATAGTACTGCTGAGAAGAGCTAAGTCTATCAAAGTTGATCATCGAACAATGTGGCCATTATTGTGTATGTTGTTCTCCTGGTTCTGCTTAGTTCACTCAGCTTTAGCACATGTGAGTCCAGGTTTGTCTGAAGTTCAACTGCTCATCATTTCTTATAGAACATTAGTATTCTATTACATTCACCCACCACAACTTGGTGAGTCATTTCCCAATTGATGGTATCCCCTTAGTTTCCAGTGCCTTCTCACCACAAAGAGAGCTGCTATACTTTTGTACATGTGTATCTTTTTCCATTTTAATGATCACTTTGAGATACAAACCTAATAGTAGTGTCACTGGATCAATGGGAAGGCACAGTTTCATTGCCCTTTGGGTCCAGTTCCAAATTATGCCTTAGAATGATTGGATCAGTTCATAACTTCACCAGCAATGCATTAGTGTTCCAGTTTTCCTACATCTTCTCCAACATTTATCATTTTTTGTCATATTAGCCAAGCTGATAGGTGTGAGGTGGTACCTCAATTGTTTTAATTTGTGTTTCTCTAATTAATAGTGATTTAGAGCATTTTTCTATGATTAGAAATAGCCTTGATTTCTTCCTCTGAAAACTGTTTATATTCTTTGATGATTTATAAATTGGGGTATGACTTGTATTCATAAATTTAACTCAATTCTATATATATTTTAGAAATGAGAGTTTTATCAGAAAAACTGGCTGTAAAAATTGTTTACTAGGTTTCTATTTTCCTTTTAATCTTGGTTGCATTGGCTTTGTGCAAAATTTTTCAATTTAGTGTAATCAAAATGATCCGTTTTGCATTTCAAAATATTCTCTATCTCTTGTTTGGTCATAAATTCTTTCTTTCCCCATAGATCAGAGAGGTAAACTATTCCTTGCTTTCCTAATTTGCTTATGGTATCACCCTTTATACCTAACTCATGTATATAGTTTGACTCGTATCCGTACATGGTATAAGATGGTGGTCTCTGATGTGCTGTTTTCCAATTTGCCCAGCAGTTCTTGTCAAACAGTGAATACTCATCCCAGAAGTTATAGCTTTTGGGTTTAGCAAACAGTAGATTATTACAATAATTAACTACTGCATTTTGTGAATGTAATATGTTCCATTTATACACCCCTCTATTTCTTAGACAGTACCAAATAACTTTGACTATTGCTACTTTCATAATATAGTTTTAGACCTTGTATGGCTAGGCCACCTTTCTTTACATTTTTTTTCATTAATCCCCTTGATATTCTGGACCCTTTGATCTTCCAGATGAATTTTGTAATCATTTTTGTCTAGTATTATAAAATTTTTTTGGTAGTTTATTTTGGATAAGTAAATTAACTTTGGATAAGTAAATTAACTTAGATAGAATTGTCATTTTTATTATATTAGCTCAGTCTAGCCATGAACAACTGATATTTTTTTCCCAGTTATTTAGATCTGACTTCATTTATGTGAAAAATGTTTTATAATTATGTTCATATAGTTCTTGGGTTTGCTTTGGCAGGTAGACACCAAAATATTTTTTATTGGCCATAGTTGTTTTAAATGGAATTTTTCTTTCTATTTCTTGCTGATTGGCTTTGTTAGTAATATATAGAAAATGTTGGTGATTTATATGAGTTTATTCTATATACTGCAACTTGCTAAAGTTGTTAATTATTTCAAGCAGATTTTAGCTGAATATCTATGATTCTCTAAGAATATCACCAACTTCAAGGAGTGATAGTTTTGTTTCCTCCTTACCTACTCTAATTCCTTCAATTTACTTTACATCTCTCATTGTTCAATCTAACATTTCTAATATAATATTGAATAACACTGGTGATAATGCACATCCTTTTTTCACCTCTGTTCTTATTTGAAAAGCTGATCCTGTTACATATAATATTTGTTGATGTTTAGATAGATTTTACTTATCATTTTAAGGACAATTCCATTTATTCCTATTAATTCTAGCATTTTTAGTAGAAATGGGTGCTGTATTTTGTCAAAAACTTTTTCTGCATCTATTGAGACAATCATAATTTCTGTTAGTTTTGTTACTGATCTGGTCAATTATGCTCATAATTTCTCTAATATTAAACCAGTCCTGCATTACTGGTATAAATCCCACCTATTCATAGTATATTATCCTCATAATAAATTGCTGCAATCTCTTTGCTAATATTTTATTTAAAATTTTTGCATCATACTCGTTAATGAAATTGTTCTATAACTTTCTCTGTTTTGGGCTTTTCCTGGTTTAGGTATCAGCACCTTATTTGTATCATAAAAAGAATTTCATAGGATTCCTTCTTCACCTAGTTTTCCAAATAGTGAAGTATTGGAATTAACTCTTCTTTAAATGTTTCTTAGAACTCACTTGTAAATTCATCTAGCTCTGGAGATGTTTTTTTCCTTAGGGAGTTCATTGGTGCCTTTTTTCAGTCGCTTTTTCTGAAATGGTATTATTTAAGTATTTTATTTCCTCTCCTGCTAATGTGTGCAATTTGTATTTTTGTAAATATTCATCCATTTCACTAAGATTCCCAAGCTTATTGGCATATAGTTGGACAAAATGGCTCCTAATTATTGTATTAATTTCCTTTTCATTGGTGGAGAATTCATCCTTTACAGTTTTGATACTGGTAATTTGTTTTTCTTCTTTCTTTTTTTAATATCAAATTAAGTAATGGTTTATCTGTTTTATTGGGTTTTTCATAAAGCCAGATCTTAGTTTTATTTATTAATTCAATAGTTTTCTAAATTTCAATTTTGTTCATGTCTCTTTGTTTTCAGAATTTCTAATTTCATATTTAATTGGGGATTTTTAATTTGCTCTTTTTCATTTTTTTTAAATTGAATGCCCAATCTCTTCTTTCTCTATTTTATTTATGTAAGTATTTAGAGATTTAAAATTTCCCCAAACAACTGCTTTCTCTGCATCCCGTCAGATGTTGTCTCATTATTGTCATTCTCGTTGAGGAAATTATTAATTGTTTCTATGACTTCTTGTTTGAACCACTCATTCTTTAGGGTTATTGAGTTTCCAATTAATTTTTAGTCAATCTTTCCATTACTCTTTATTATGTATTCTATTTATTTATTTATTAAATATTTCTGCCTTTCTTCATTGGATTGTGAAGTTTTTAATGCCCTAGTACATGGTCAGTTTTTATGCAGGTGCTGTGTACTGCTGAGAAAAGGTACATTCTTTTCTATTCCTATTGAGTTTTTTCCAGAGGTCTATCATAGCTGGTATTTCTAAAATTCTACTGATCTCCTTAACTTCTTTTTTGTTTATTTTATGGTTAGCTTTATCTAGTTTTGCGAAGGGGATGTTGAGTTTCCTCACAAATATAGTTTTACTGTCTATTTCTTCCTAACTTGCTTTACTCCTCTAAGAATTTGGATACTATACCACTTGATGTATGTATGTTTAGTACTGATATTATCTCATTGTCTGTGGTATTTTTTAGCAAAATGCAGCTTCCTTTCATATCTCTTTTAATTAGATCTATTTTTTGCTTTTGCTGTGTCTGAGATCAGGTTTTCTCCCCTTTCCCACCCTTTTTTTGCTTCAACTGAAGCATAATATATTCTGCTTCAGCCTTTTGCCTTTCTATCTGTGTTTCTGCTTCAAATGTGTTACTTATAATCAACATAGTGTAGGATTATGTTTTTAATTCATTTTGTTTTCTGCTTTTGTTTTATGGGAGAGTTCATCCCATTCATATTCACAGTTATGATTTCTAACTGTATCTCTCCATCCTATTTTTAAAAATCCTATATTCTTTTATATCATACACACACACACACACACACACACACACACACACACACACACGTGTGTATATACATCCTGCATACTTTTCTCTCTGGTTTCACTCTTTCCTTCCTCACCAGTGCTTCAGTTGTGACCACTGCCTCCTTCAATCTGCCTTCCCTTTTATCAGCCCCATTTCCTTTTCTTTCCCCATTCCCCTACTAATTCTAACCTCCCTTCTGCCCTCCATTCTATCCAGTCCCTCCCTTTTCTTTCTCTTTTGTCCTCCTACTTCCCTATAGGTTAAGATAACTTTCTGTGCCCAACTGAATGTGCATATTATTCACTCTGAGTCAAATCCAATCTGAGTAAGGTTCAAGCAATGCTTACCCCTCCATTCTTTTTCTCTGTTGTAATAGGTCTTTTGTGCCTCTTCCTGTTATATAATTTACCCTATTCTGCTTCCCCCTTTCTTTCTCTTCTAGTACAATCTTTTTTAACCCCTTAATTTTTTATTGTATCATCACATTGAATTCAATTCATACCCATACTCTCTATCTATGTATATCCCTTTTAACTGCTCTAATAAAGACATAGCTTGCAAGAATTACAAATATCTTCTTCCTGTGTAGAGATATAAACAATTTAATGCTATTGAATAATGTGTTTTTTCTTTCCTCTTTCCTTTTTAAATGTTTCTCTTGAGTCTCGTACTTGAAGAATTTTTCTTCAGGTGTGATCTTTTAATAAGGAATGATTGAAAGTGTCCTATTTCATTGAATGCCAATTTTTTCCCTCTAAAAGATTATGTTCAATTTTGTTAAGTAGTTGATACTTGGTTGTAACCCAAACTCCTTTGCCCTTTGGAATATCATAGTCTAAGCCCTCCTGTCCTTTAACATAGAAACTGCTAGGTCCTGCCTAATCCTGACTGTGGTTCCACAATATTTAAATTGTTTCTTTCTGACTACTTGAAGTATTTTCTTCTTGACTTGATAATTCTGGAATGTAGCTGTTTGCTTGCTTGAAAGAAGATCTCTTTCAGGAGGCAATTGGTGGTTTTTTTCAATGATTGTATTACCCTCTCTTTCTAGGACAGCAAAGCAGTTTTCCTTAATAATTTCTTGAAGGATAATTTATTGAAGGTTTTTGATCATGACTTTCAGGTAGTTCAATGAATCTTATGTTATCTCTCCTGGATTTATTTTCCAAGTGAGTTGTTTTTCAAAAGAGGTGTTTCACATTTTCTTCATTTTTCATTCTTTTGATTTTGTTTGAGTCTTGATATATCATAGAGCCCTTACCTTCCACTTATACAATTCTAACTTTTAGGGAATTATCTTCTTCAGTTAGCTTTTGTACCTCTTTTTCCATTTGGCTAATTGTATTTTTAAATGAGTTATTTTCTTCAGTGAATTTTTTTTTAAAATTTAGCCAATTGCATTTTTCAGGGAGGTTTTTTCTTCAGTTAATTTAATTTTTGTACTTAACTTTTCCAAGCTGTTTACTCTCTTTTGTATACCTCTCACTGTTTTTTCTAATTTTTCTTCCACTTCTGTTATTTTACTTTTAAAGTCCTTTTTGAGCTCTTCCAAGAAGGCTTTTTGGGATTAAGACTAATTCATATTCCCTTTTGAAGTTTCAGATGTACGTATATTGAGAATGTCCTCTTCTGAGTTTGTGTTTTGATCTTCCCTGTCAAAATACTAACTTTCTGTGGTCCATATTTAGTTTTGTTCCTTACTCATTTTTTTTGTTTATTTCATGGTTTTTAAAGTTGTGCTCTTCTCCTGGGACACAAGGGACATTTCTCAAAGCTTCTTGAGCTGGGGCCTGGTCACTGGCTTTGTGTACTGAGGCACTTGGTCATTGTGCTGGGGTAGGTTGGCCTAGTCACACCTGTTGTTGCCTGGTTTCTAGGGCTGGCAACTTGACTTCTGCACTGGGACTGAAGGTCTCACAAATGGCTTGATATACCACTGGCCTGCTGAGCCAAGACAAAGGAGCCTTGGTTGTTGATATTTGCTGTGAGTAAGAGTCTTCTTGTGGGTTGCCTGGACACCTTCTGCCCTGGACTACACTCCTGTTTTACCTAGCGAGAAAGACCTTTCTTGAAGTCCTTCCATGTTATCTTAAGCTAGAAATTGTTTTACTCTATCTTTTTTGTAGTTTCTGTCACTCTAGAATCCATTTTTAAGCTTGATTTAATGTTGTTTCTAAGGGAAATGGGATAGAGTTCAGGTTACTTCCTGGTTTCTCTATGTCATCTTGACTCAACCTCTAGTGGGAGAATTCTTTAGTAAATAAGGGATAGATATGATTACAGAAGGTAAAATTGTTGTTAGTTGGAGTCTTCCACACTAGCCTGACCTCCAGTAGGGAGGCAAGTGAAGATGACTGGACTATCATGTGGGGAAAAAAAGGAGTATCCTGAGAATTGGTTCTATAGTAGGTCATCTACTTAAATGAAGCCCATGGATGGCAGGGCCATATGCTTCCTAGCATTTTCTACTGCTCTTATAAATTAGTTGAACCTGCAATAAGAGCAACAATAAATTAACCCATGAAAACTTTACTATAATGTTATCCTAGCTGATTTTAATGAAAGATAGGTAGTTGATCCTCAATTGGAAATTTACTACTACAATTGTAAGTCTCTGTTTTGTTTTGTTGTTTTTTACTGTATTATCTTAAAGCATAGAATTCAGGTTCAGTGTTACTGGGATGATACCTGGCTTAAATACTAACAAGTCTATCACAACAGTCTTACTCTGCTCAGAAAATGGAAAAGGAATTTCTCAGAATTTAGGTTTAAACCAACTTTTTGCACTTGAATGAGATGAAAATGAATACTTGACCTTATTTTAAAAGATTAAATTATCAAAAAAGGAGAAGATAAACATATCAGATTCTTTTCACCACTATACCTAGAGAAACTATTCTTAAATAAACTAGGAACAGTGAATAATAGAAGATAAAACACTGAAAAGTTTAATGAGATAAAATCAGTCTAGCCAGGAGAAGAAAGAAAAAATATTTGGCGAAATGTTTGCATCAAATATGTCTGATACTCACTGAACAGATGAAATATATAGGGAACTAACACAAATACAGAAAAAGAGGCATTTCTCAAAAATAAAAGAATGTGAAAAATTTATATTATCAGCAACTACATATAATTTTGCTCCAAATCACTAATAAGAGAAATGAAAGTCAAATAAACCCTAAATTCTTACATCATACCCAGTAAATTGATAAAAATAACAAAAAACAGGAAAAAATCAAAATCAGAAAGAGGCAGAAAGACATATACACCAATACATTGTTTGTGGAGGTGGGAATTCATTTAAATATTCTAGAAAGCAATTCAGAAGTGTAATTTCAAAATGACTTAAATTTCCACAATTGAGCACCCAGAGACTCTACTCTTAGGCATATATCTCAAAGAGATCAACGTCTGAAAGAAAGGTCCTATGTGTACCAGACATTGATAATAGAAATTTTGTTATAGCAAAGTAGGCACCAATGATTGGAGAAAGGTTAAACAATTTGACACACATGGATATACTGGAATAATATTACAAAATTACTAATGATGGGTATGAAGCATACAAAGAATCATGGAAAGACATAAGAATTCATGTAGAGTAAATTTGTAATAATAGAAATAGGCTAAGAACTGAATTTGTAAATAGTATAAAAGAGTTACAGATGAGGAAATTCCTTTTACCACTGCAGGTCCATGTTTTCTTTGCAACTTTCTTAATGGAATGATTACCTAGGTCATTAAGAGGTTAAAGTATTTATCTATGGTCACAGAGACAGTCAATGTCAGAGGTGATACTTGAATATGTCTTTCTAGCTTAGATGCCAGCTCCCTAGCAATTATGCTTACTACCTTTTTTAAAATTTTGGATTGGTGAGGCAGAGTCAAGATGGGGGAATAAAGAAGCACTCAACTGAGCTCTCCTAAATCCTCCCCCCAATCCTTCAAACAATTGTGAATTGAATTCTAGAGGGGTAGAACAAACAAAAGGTAGAGGAAAACAATTCTCCAGCCTTAGACAACTTAGGAGGTTCACCAGAAAGGTCAGTTTCATCATGGCAGTGTTGGGCCACAAGAGTGTATCAGACAGCACAGACTGCACCTTGTGGGTCAGTAACTGGGAGCTCTCAGTCCAGGAATAATGTGGATTGGTGGTTAGACAATTGGTGAAAAGACTTTAGGGAACCCTTTGATAGGCTGAGTTATGGACCCTGTTATATTACCCACACACAGTTCCAGGTCATAGTTGTAGGGCCCAAAGGAGCAATAGCACTTGTGTATGCAGGGTAACAAGGGACTAATTTGCTTTTCCAAGATATAAGGGAAGGCTTATGGTCGCTGATGGGGATGCAGTGACTCTAGTCTTAATTCTAAGACAGAGTGGAGCGCTAACATTTGTGGCTGTAGAAGGAAGGGAGACCTGATCACAGACCCAGGGCTAGAAGGACTGCTAGCATTTATGTCTACAGGACAAGAAATTAGAATTAAGTGGAAGATAATACTTCAAGAGACACCAAGAAATATACTTAGTTGGGTATGGAAATCTTTCTTACCCTATAGAAGAGTAGGAAAGGAAGTGAAAAAGAGAAGGGGAGGGGGCTGATAAAAGGGAGGGCAGATCAAGATATATAGGTATAGAGTAGTTAGAAGCAAAATATACTTTTGAGGAAGAATGGGAGGGGGAGAGAGAGAGAGACAGAGAGAGAGAGACAGAGAGAAAGAGAGAGGAGAGGGAATGGTAGGAAAGGAGAAGAGAGGAGAGGGGAAGAGAAGGCTAAACAGGGCAAAATAAGATGGATAAGGTTATAGTCAATAGTAATAACTGAATTCAGTTGAAATGAACACACATATAAAATGAAAATGGATAACAATATGGGTTACAAGCCAGAGCCCAACAATATGTTGTTTACAAGAGGCACATTTGAAACAGAGACATACAAAGAATAAAAATGGGGGCTGGAACAAAATCTATAATGCTTTATTGAAATAATGCCCAAACTAAACACATATGCATCAAGTATCATAGAATTCAGATTCTTAAAGGAAAAGTTCAATGAGTTACAGGAAGAAATAGACAGTAAAACTACACGAGTTTGCAAGCTCAACTTTTGTCTCTCAGGACTAGATCAGTCCTACCAGAAATAAACAAGAAAGAAGTTAAGGAGGTGAAAAGGATTTTTTACACCTTGGATGTGATAGACTTCTGGAGAAAACTGAATGGGAGTAGAAAGGATTATATATTTTTTTCTCAGTGGCACATGGCACCTACACGAAAATCAACCATATATTAGGGTAAAAAAAAAACAGACCTTAGCCAAAGTAGAAAATATTAAACAAATATTTAATATTTATTAATAAAAAAGTAGAAATATTAAATAGATCATTTTCAGACCACAATGCAATAAAAATTGAATTTAATAAAAAGAATATGGAAACATAGATCAAAAATCAATTGGAAGTTAGTGAGTAGATCAAAGATCAAATTACATAAATAATAAATAATTTCATTAATAATAATGACAGCAGTGAAACAACCTAACAAAATTTATGGGATGTAGCCAAAGCAGTACTTAGGGTAAATTTTATATCTCTAAATGCTTTCATGTATAAAATAGAGAAAAAGCAGACTAATGAATTGAACACACAATTAAAGAAACTTTCAAAAGAACAAATTAAAGATCCCTAGTTAATCACCAAACTGAAATTCCTGAAAATCAAAGAAGAGTTTAATAAAATGGAAAGTAACAAAACCATTGAACTAATAAAACAAGAACTTGATTTTATGAAAAACAAACAAGCAAACAAAACTATTCTTTTATTTGTTCTAAAAAACAGAAAGAACAAAACCAAATTACCAGTACTAAAAAAAATCTCGAATTCAACACCAATGCAGATGAAAATGAAACAATTATTAGTAGCTATTTCACCCATTTATATGCCAAATAAATCAGACAATCTTCTTTTTGTGTGACCATTCAGCATATATCTGCATTTATTTTGTAATTTTAATTTTCCCATTTAAACAAAAAAAATTCTAGTAAATGTATACGTACACACATGGAGCAGGTGTTTTAGAAAACAACTTAAAATTTTATTCTGTTTTTTGTTAAATACTCATTATCTCTTCACAAGTAAGCAATACTGGCAGGATGAATCTATTAAAACTTTTAAAAATAACATTTTATTTTTTCCAATTACATGGAAAGACAAATTTTAGCATTCATTTAAAAATTTGGAGTTCTAAATTTTCTCACCTCCCTTATTGTCCCTCTTCCTAAAATGGTAAGCAATTTAATATAGGTTGCAAATGTGCAATCATGTAAAACATATTTCCATATTACTCATGTTGTAAAAGAAAGAGATCAAAAGAAAAAAAACATACAAAAATAAAGAAAGTGAAAATACTTCAATCTGTCTTAAGTCTCCATCAGTTCTTTCTCTGGGTATGAATAGAATTTTTCATCATGAGTCCTTTGGAATTGTCTTGGATCACTGCATTCCTGAGAATAGCCAAGTCATCCATAGATGATCATCATAAAATGTTGCTTTTACTGTGTACAATGATTTCTGGCTTCTGCTCACTTCATTTTGCATCAGTTCATGTAAGGTTTTCCAGGTTTTTCTGAAATCAGCCATCTTATCATTTCTCACAGCACAATATTCCATACATTAATATACCACAACATGTTCAACCATTCACCAATTGATGGACATTCCCTCAATTTCCAGTTCTTTGCCACCACAAAAAGAACTACTGTAGGTGTTTTTTGTACAAATAGGTGCAAATTTAAAAAAAAATTCTTTGCAATACAGACCTAGTAGGGATTATCATTCAATCAAGGGATATGTACAGTCTGATTGCCCTTGGGGTATAGTTCTGAATTTCACATGAGAATCGTTGGATCACTTCACAACTTCACCAATGATGGAGTTGGAACATTAGTGTTTCCATGTCCCCATATCTTCTGCAATATCCATCATTTTCCTTTTTTTTCAACCAGCCAATCTGATGGGTGTGAGGTGATACCTCAAGAGTGGTTTTAATTTGCATCCCTATTGTCGATGGTGATTTAGAACAGTTTTTCATATGACTCGATAGTTTTTATTACTTCATCTAAAAACTACTATCCTTTGACCACTTATCAATTAGGGAATGACTTCTGATCTTATAATTTTAATTCAGTTCTCTATACATTTAAGAAATGGGGCCTTTATCAGAGATATTTGCTTTAGAGATTATTTCCCTGCTTTCTGTTTTTCTTTTAATCTTGTTACATTCATTTTGTTTATTCAAATACTTCTTAATTTAATATAATAAAATATTCATTTTACATTTGGTAATGCTCCCTACATCTTGTCTGTTCCTAAATTCTTCCCTTATCTGTAGATCTAACAGATACACTATTCCTTGCTCTTCTAATTTGCTTATGGTATCAACTTCTATGTCAAAATCATGTATTCATTTTGACCTTATCTTGGTATATGGTGAAAGATATTGGTCTATACATAGTTTCACCATACTGTTTTCCTGTTTTTCCAGAAGTTTTGTCTAATAGTGAGATCTTGCCCTGGAAGCAAGGGGTCTTAGAGTTTATAAAAAATTTAATTACTATGGTTATTGTATTTTATGTACCAAATATATTTCATTGAATAAGTTAATTAATTTAAGTAGAATTTTCATTTTTATTATTTTGATTTGGCTTCTACTTAAGCAATTGATATTTTTCCAGTTTAGTTCTGACTTTATTTACATGAAGCATTTTGTAATTGTGTTCATAGATTTCCCGAGTATGTCTTGGCAGACAAGTTTTTTACATTGTTTACAGTTATTTTAAATGGAATTTCTCTTTCTATCTCTTGCTGATAGACTTTCTTGTTTCTATAGAGAAATGCTGATCATTTGAATTGATGTGATTTGATGATATGAGTTTATTTTGTATCCTGTAACTTTTCTAAAATTGTTAATTATTTCAACAGCATTTTAGTAAGTTCTCTAGGATTCTCTAAGTATACATAGTATACATATACTAAGAACAATAGTACTGTTTCCTCACTGATTATTCTAATTCCTTCAATTTATTTTTCATGCCTTATTATTACAGCTAACATTTCTATTACAATATTTGATACCACTCATTATAACAGGCACCTTTCCTTCATCCCTCATATTACTGAGAAGGCTTCTAGTTTATCCCCATTATAGGTGATGCTTGCTGGTAATTTTAGACAAATGCTATTTATCATTTTTAAGGAAAGCTCCATTTATTCCTATGCTCCTTAGAGTTTTAATAGGAATGGGTGCTATCTTTTGACAAAAGCTTTTTCTGCATCTACTGAGATAAATATATTATTTCTATGAGTTCTATTATTGATCTGGTCAATTATACGGATAGTTGTACTAATTTTGAACTAACCCTCCACTCCTGGTATAAATCCCAAAAGGAAATAGTGTGGATCTTTGTGATGTATTGCTGTAATCTCTTTGCTAGTATTTTATTTACACTATTTTTGCATCGATATTCACAACACAAAATTGTTTTTTGCTTTTCTTTCTTTGTTTTAGCTCTTCTTGGTTTAGGTATCAGTACCATATTTGTGTCATAAAAGGAAAGGAATTTGGTAGGACTCCACCTATTTTTCCAAATAGTTGGTATAATATTGTGATTAATTGTTTTTAAATATTTGGTAGAATTAACTTATGAATCCATCTGGCTCTGGGAAATTTTCTTAGGGAGTTCATTATTGGCTTGCCCAATTTCTTTTTTTCTTTTTTTAATATAAATTTATTTATTTAACTTTTTACATTCATTTTCACAAAATTTTGGGTTCCAACATTTTCTCCCCATTTGTCCCCTCCCCCACCTCAGTACACTGAGCCTTCTAATTTCCCCTATCACCAATCTGCCCTCTCTTCTATCATCCCTCCGTTCTCTTGTCCCCATCTTCTCTTTTGTCCTGTAGGGCCAGATAATTTTCTATCCCCCATTACCTGTATTTCTTATTTCCTAGTAGCAAGAACAATACTCAACAGTTGTTCCTAAAATTTTGAGTTCCAACTTCTCTTCATCCCTCCCTCCCCACCCATTCCCTTTGGGAAAGCAAGCAATTCAATACAGGCCATATCTGTGTAGTTTTGCAAATGACTTCCATAATAGTCGTGTTGTATAAGACTAACTATATTTCC
>CM053771.1:326348666-326459045 GCA_028658325.1 Potorous gilbertii
CTCATTTCTCTTCCCAGTTTTTCCTCCACCTGTCTAACTTGATTTTCAAAATCTTTTTTGAGCTCTTTCATGGCCTGAGCCCACTGGATATCTATTTCAGATGTTTGGGATACAGAGGCCTTGACTCCAATGTCTTTCCCTGATGGTAAGCATTGTTCTTGCTCATCAGAAAGGAAGGTAGGGAACATCTGTTCACCAAGAAAATAACCTTCTATGGTCTTATTTTTTTTTCCCTTTTCTGGGCAGTTTTCCAGCCAGTTACTTGACTTCTGAGATGCCTGTCCACCCCCACCCAGATCCTTCCAGCTAGTGTTTGGGGTCTGAGATTCAAATGCTGCTCCCCAGCCTCAGGGCTTTCAGCAGCCGGCAGGGCTGCTATTCAATGTGAGCTTAAGTTCTTGTGCTCAGGTGGGGGCAGGGCCTCCTCCCAGGCTCAGTTCCCTCAGGGGGTTTATGCAGAGACCTTCAGTAATGGAGTTCCTGCCAAGCTCCTGCCTGCTCCAGGAGCCTCTGGCAACCTCCTGCTTCTGCTGCTGCCTCCCGAGGGAGCCTGAGTTATGGAGACACCCTACTCCCCTCTCTTCCAGCCCAGAAGTCTCTCTCACTGACCTGTAGTGCCTGTGGGTGGAGGGACCTTTGCTGCCATCAGAGATTCCGTCCCTGAAGCCTGTTCGGGTCTGCTCCTCCTCTCTTTGCCATGTGGCCAGGGCAGGCCTGGGCTCCGCTCCTGTCTGGTGCACGATGGACCTTTGGAGTCAGTCTTTCAAGGTTCTCTGGAACGGAAATCTCCTTCACTGTGTTGCTGTTTGGCTTCCACTTATCCAGAATTTATTGGGAGTTCTTTTCACAGGAAATATATGGTCTGTGGGTTCGGAATCTTTCTACTCTGCCATCTTGGCTCCTCCCCCTCAATTTCTTTTTCTAAGATGGGGTCATTTGAATATTCTTCCTTTTCTTTCAGCCAGGGCAGTTTTTTTTTTTTTTGTAAATATTCATCAATTTCACTTAGATTGTCAGATGTGTAGGCATATGATTGGACAAAATAGCTTCTAGTAATTGATTTAGTTTCCTTTTCCCTGATGATGAACTCTCCTGTTTTGTTTTTTATACTGTTTATTTGATTTTCTCTCTTTTTAAAAAATCAAATTAACTGTTTTTATCCATCTTACTGATTTTCTCATAAAACCAGATCCTACTTTTATTTATTAGCCCAATTTTTTTCTTACTTTCAATTGTATTAATTTCACCTTTGGTTTTCTGGACTTCTAATTTGGTGTTTAATTGGGAAATTTTTTGTTTTATCTTTCAATATTCATTTTTTGTTAAATTTTAATTTCCAAATTTTTTTCCTCTCTGCCCCCATATCCTCTCTCCCTAAAAGAGCAAGCAATCTGATATAGATTATAGATGGGGAATCATGTAAAGCCAATTTTCACATTAGACATCTTGTGAATGAAGAAATAGAACAAAAGGGAGAAACCATGAAAAAAGTGAAAATAGTATGCTTTGATCTGCTTTTCAAACTCTATAATCCTTTCTCTGCATGTGGACCATTATGAGTCTTTTGGAATTGTTTGGATCATATTGTAAGTCTATCATAATTGGTCATTGCCCAGTGTTGCTATTAGGGCATACAGTGTTTTTCCTGGTTTTGCTTGCTTCACTCAGCATCAGTTCATTTAAGTCTTTCCAGGATTTTCTGATACCCACCTACTCACCATTTCTTATAGAACAAAAATATTCTATTGCATTCATATACCACAACTTGTTCAGCTATTTCCCCAATTGATGAGCATTCTCTTAATTTCCAATTCTTTGCCATCACTAAAAGAGTTGCTATAAATGTTTTTGTATATGTAGGTCCTTTTCCCTTTTTTATGATCTCTTTCAGAATACAGACCTAGTAGTAGTATCACTGGATTAAGGGAGTGTACAATTTTGTAGCCCTTTGGATTTAGTTCCAAATTACTCTCCGGGATGGTTAGATCAGTTCATTCTCTACCAAAAATGCTTTTTTTTTGTCCCAAATTTCTCATATCTTCTTCAATACTATCACATTAGCCAATCTGATTGTTGTAAGGTGGTACCTCAGAATTGTTTTAATTAATTCTTCCTCTAATCAATAGTGATTTAGAGTATTTTTCAAGAATCTAGATAGCTTAGATTTCTTCATCTGAATATTGCCTGTTCATATTCTTTGACCATTTATCAATTGGAGAATGACTTGTATTCTTATAAATTTGACTCAGTTTTCCATATATTTGAGAAATGACCTCTTTATCAGAAACACTGGCTGTGAAAATGGTTTCCCAGATTTCTACTTTTCTTCTAGTCTTCATTATATTGGTTTTGGTTGTGCAAAACCTTTTTAATTCAATGTAATCAAAATTATCCTGTCTGCATCTTATAATGTTCTCTATCTTTTGGTTGTTCATAAATTCTTCACTTCTCCATAGATCAGACAGGTAAATGATTCCTTGCTCTCTTAATTTGCTTATAGTATACAATTGAGGATTTTAATTTGTTCTTTTCTATTTTTTTTGCATGACCAATTAATTGAACTTTTCTTTCTCTGTTTTATTATTGTAAAAATTTTGAGATATAAATTTTTGCCCAAACATTTCTTTTGCTGCATCCCATAAATTTTGATATGTTGTCTCATTTTTCCATTTCCTTTAATGAAATTATTTTATTTTTTTTTGTGATTTGTTCTTTGACCCACTTATTCTTTAGGATTAGATTATTTAGTTTGTGGTTAATTTTAAATCTATCTTTCCATTGTCTTTTATTGATTTAATTTTTATCGCATTATAATCTGAAAAGGATACATTTAATATTTCTGCCTTTCTGCACTTGATTGTGATGTTATTATGCTCTAACATGTGGCCAATTTTTGTGTAGGTGCCACGTACTGCTGAGATAAAGGTCTATTTTCTATCCCCATCCTATTTTCTCCTGAGGTCTATCATATCTAACTTACATAGTATTCTTCTCCTTAACTTTCTTTCTTGTTTACTTTGAGGTTAGATTTATCTATTTCTGAGAGAGGATAATTGATGCTCCCCCCCGTCCCTGACCCCTGCGGTATAGTTTTGCTATTTCCTTCTGTAAGCTCACTTAATGTCTTTAAGAATTTGGATGCTATACCAATTGGTATATATGTGTATATATGTATACACACACACCCAATATATACATTATATATATATATATATATATATATATATACACACCAATATATGCTATATATATATGTTTGTTTACTATTGATATTACTTCATTGTCAGTGGTACCTTTTACAATGACAATAACCTTCCTTATCTCTTTTTTTGGGTTTTAAATTTTATTTTAAACTTACATACAAAGTAAGAAGAGAAAACAATTTCCATATGCAGGAGAACATGATAAGATTCAATATAAAATAATAAATTTCCATTTCAACAAAACCTAAATGACAAATGCCATACTTTTACAAAGCTGTCCAGCTTTTTTTTGCTTCTTTGGAGGTCTTTTCTTTTCTTTCTTTCCTGCTGTACATTTTTATTTTTTTCTCCTCACTCCCCTGGTCTGTAAAGAAGGGTACAATTAAGTGTGTACATATCTACATATCTATATCTATAAATCTATACATATGGATGCCCATGCACTTTATATGCATACATATACACCTATAAAATGGTTATCTATTAACACATATATACACATGTACAGTCATACACATATATGTAAGATTGTATTATGCTTATTTCCACTTGTCATCTGTTTTTCTGAAAGTGGATAGCATTTTCCTTTGTGGATAGCATTTCCAAATCTTTCCATGCTTTTCTAAATCAACTAGCTCTTCATTTCCTACACCACCATGATATTCCAACCCAATCATATTCTATCTGAGAGACTGTCTGTGAAAGGTTTTTCTATGTTTCTTCCATTCTTCTCTGAATATATCTTATTTATACAAGAACACTTTAATTGAAAACAATCAAAATTTGCCATTTTTCACTTCATCAAGACTCTCACATTATAATATAGTTTGATAATAAAACGTCTGCTAATAAAGAATTGACTTCCTTTACATCTTTTTCCCCCTGATTTCTATGAAGTTCTTGACTTTTTGTTATTCCAAATGAACTTTGTTATAAATTTTTTCTAACTCAGTAACATTTTTTAGTAATTTTATTGAGATAGCATTACATAAATTTTTTTTAAGGAAAATTGTCATTTTTAAAAATTGTATTGGCTTTACCTACCCATGAAGGATAGATACTTCTTTCATTATTTAGATCTGACTTTATTTACATAAAAATGTTTTATGTTTATATTCATATAGTTGCAGGTACTTCATACTCTTTAGTTATTTTGAATGATCTACAACAACCTTATCTCTTTTAAATCGATCTATTTTTGATTTTGCTTTGTCTGAGATCATAATTGCTCCTCTTGCTTTTTTTTTAACCTCAGCTGAAACATAACAAATTCTGCTCCAGGCCCTTACCTTTACTCTATGTGTCTCTTTGCTTCAAGTGTGTTTCCTGTAAACCATATATTGTAGAATTCTAGCTTTCAATCCATGGTTCTATTCACTTCGATTTTTGTTTTGTGTTTTGAGTGAGTTGATTCCATTCCCATTATATTTGCTGTGTATTTCTCTCCAACCTATTTTTTTCTCCTGTTTATCCTTCTTTCTACTTTTAATTTTTTTTCTCCTTACCAGTGTTTGCTTCTGGCCACTGCCTCTACCAGTTTGCCATCCTTTCTGTTAGTTCCCCCACATTCCATCTTACTTTTCTACTGGGAAAGATAGGTTTCTACATTTATTCTATTATTCTACCTCTCCTTTGCTTCTTCTCCAAGTATAATCATATTTCTTGCCCCTTCCTTTTTTTTATATCATCCCATCAGAGTAATAATATACCTGCACCCACTGTCTGTGTATGCACCTTCTAACTGCACTGTGATACCAATCTTAAGAGTTACAAGTATCATCTTCCCAAGCAAGGATGCAAACAGTTAAGCCTTATTGAATATCTTATTTTTTCTTTTCTTTTTCTTTTTTATGTTTTGCTTGAGTCATATTTATGGATCAGGTTTTTTTATTGTTTGGCTTTTTTTTTTCCATCAAGAAAGCTTGAAAGTCCTCTGGTTCACTGAATGACCATTTTCCTTTGAAGAATTGTTGTAGTCCTAGTTCCTTTGTCTTCTGGAATATTATATTCCAAGAACTTTGATCCTTTAATTTGAAGCTGCTAAATTCTGTGTAATCCTCACTGTGGCTCCATAATATTTGAATTCTTTCTGGCTGCTTACAGTATTTTTCTTCTTGACATGGAAGTTCTGAAATTTGTTTATAGTGTTCCTAGGAGTTTTCAATTGGGTATCTCTTTCAGGAGGTGATTGGTGGGTTCTTTCAATGTGTATTTTATACTCTGGTTCTGGAATATGAGTATTTTTTATTTTTTGCTATTTTCTTAAACATTGTCTCAAGCTTCTTGTGTGGAGGACTGTTAGTCTTTGCTGCTAGCTTGGTACTATAACAGAGTCACAGGGAGCCCTGATGCTGAGCTGGTGCTTTGGAGGATCCTAGCCAATTATTTGGGTTGTGTAGGGGCATTGCTGACTTGTGCTGGGTTGGGTCATGGGAGGGAGGAAGAAGAAAGGAGTCTAGTGCTACACTAAGACACAGGGATGAGGTATGTGTGTGTATGTGTGTGGGGGGCTGATGACATTCCCAGGATGTAGTGGTGTAGGTTGTGGGGAGTGTGATTGGTTATTAGTCTGGGGCTACATTTAGATAGACTTTTCCTGCTGATCTTCTAAGTTGTTTTGGGCTGGAAATTGTTTCACTCTATCTTTTTGTTGGTTATGCCTTTTCAGAATTTATTTTGAAGCACTATTGTATAGTTATTGGATATATATTTGAATTTCCTTCTTACTCTGATATTTTGACTCTTTGAGGTCTAAATCTGTCAATCTAACTAAATATTTGTAAAATATAAATTACTCAGATTTACAGAAGAGGACATAGAATGCTTAAATAACCCAATCTTAGAATAAAAAAATTGAAAAGGCCACAAATTTTTTCCCTAAAAAAAATCCCCAGGACAAGATTGATTCACAAGTGAATCATATCAAGTATTTAAATAGTTAATTCCCTATTATGTAAACTATTTGGAAAAATAGGCAAAGAAGTCGTACCAAATTCCTTCTATTAAAAAAAATGTTACTGATACCTAAACCAGAAAGAGAAAAAGCACAGAAAAATAACTATAGACAAATTTCCTTAATGAATAATGGTGCATAATTTTAAAATGAAATACCAACAAGGAGTTTACAGCTATATATTATGAAGATCATATAAAATAATGAGGTAGGGTTTGTATCTGACATGACAGGCTGCTTCAATATTAGAAATATAATTAGCATAATTGACCATATCAATAAGGAAAACAACAGAAACCATATGATTACCTCAATAGATTCAGAAAAAGTTTTTGACAAAATACAATACCCATTCCTTATAAAAACACTAGAGAACACAGGAATAAATGACTCTTTCTTTACAGTGATAAGTAGTAACTATCTAAAAGCATCAGCAAGAATTATCTGTAATGGAAATAAGCTGAAAGTCTTCCTAATGAGATGACAGGTGAAGAAGGATGCTTATCATCACCACTATTATTCAATACTGTACTGGAAATGTTAGGGGCAGCTACATGGTGCAGTGGATAGAGCACCAGTGCAGGAGTCAGGAGGACCTGAGTTCAAATGTCACCTCAGACACTTGATACTCATTAGCTGTGTGACCTTGGGCAAGTCACTTAACCCCAATTGCCTCAGCCTGGCTCATTTCTGGTCATCCTGATGAATCATTGGATTCAGATGACTCTGGAGGAGAAGTGAGGCTGGTGACCTACACAGGCCTCCCTCACTCAAAACATAGTCAAGTGCAAGTCATGTCATCATTTCTCTGAAAGCATGATCTTCTTTGGGAATGAAGGATGAATACACACAGAAATGCTAGTTATAACAATTAAAAAAGAAAAAAAGCTTAAGGATTAGAACAGGCAAAGAGAAAATAAAACTGTCACTCTTTGCAGATGATATGATTGTATAGAGAATCTTAGAGAATCTACTAAAATTAGTTAACATAATGAAAAACTTCAGCAGTATTACAGGATAGAAAATAAATATATATAAATCATCAACACTTCTATCTATTACCAACAAAGCCTAGCAAGAAAAGATAAAAAGAGAAATTCTATGAAAGGTATCTGTAGACTATCTAAAATACTTGGGAATCTACATGTCAAGACATACCCAGGAACTATATGAATAAAATTACAGAATGCTTTTCACACAAATGAAATCAGAAAAAAAATTGGAAAATATTAATTGCTCAAGGGTAGGCTGAGCCAATATTATAAAAATGGCATTTCTACTTAATTTATTCAGTGCTAAATTACCAAATTATCCAAATTACCACAAAATGTTTTGTAGAGCTTGAAAAAAATAATCCATTTCATCTGGAAGAACAAAAGATCAAGAGTATCAAGGGAATTATTGGGAAAAAATGTAAAGGAAGATGATTTAGCAGTAACAAGTCTCAAACTGTAATAGAAATTGATAATCTTCAAACCAATATGTTAATGGTTAAGCAACAGCGTCGTGTTTCCGTGGAATAGATTAGATATATAACATTCAGTTGTGATTGACCATAGTAATTCTGTGGGGGAATTGCCTTAAAAAGTCATAGTATATCATGTTACTATTGTGTTATAAGAAATGATAAGCAATATGCTTTCAGAAGGGATTTACATGAACTAGTTAGATGTACATGAATTGATACAAAATGAAATGAGTAGAACCAGGAGAATGTCATACATGTTAAGAACATCATACATATTAACAGCAATATTGTACAATGATCAACTATGAATGACTTAGGCATTCTCAACACAGTGGTCCTAAACATTTTAAAAAGACTTATGATGAATAACTCCATCCATCTTAAGAGAAAGAATTGATTAACTCTGAATACATATTGAAGCACACTTCTTTTTCCTTTCTTTATTATTTTTTTGATCTGTTTTCTTTTGCCACATGGCTAAGGTGGAAATGTTTTGCATGATTATACATGTATCATCTATGTCAAATTACTTACTTTCTCAAGGAAGACAGAGGAGAGGGAGGGAGAAAGAGAATTTAGAACTCAATGTTAAAAAAAAACTATGTAAAAATTTTTGTTTACATGGAATTGAGAAAAAATTAAATAAAAAATGCACTGGGATTTGAAGTCAGATGACCTTGGTTTGAATCCTACCTATGTTGCTTACTATTTGTGACCTTGAGCAAGTCACTTATCCTCTCTTGGTCTCAGTTTCTTGATCTACAGAACAAAAGGACAAATGGACTCCAGGGTTCTAGATCATAGCTATAATATTAAACATAATAACGGCACTTATATATCACCTCAGGGATGGTAGAAAAAAAGATTTATGACTGTCAGCTCATATAATGTCACAGCTGATATGTTAAATCAGGGGTGTCAAACTAGAAAAGAAACAGGGATTATTAATACATACATATGGATCCCTTTGGGCTGCCTATTTTCTTAGTTTTAAAATGTAATGTTATCCATGCTTTATTGCATTTTTATTTTTGTTGAATATTCTTCAAATATATTTTGATGTGGTTGGGCCACCGGGGCCACATATTTGATGTCTCTGTGCTAGATGATTTTGCTAAACTCTGTCTAGTTTTCTCCTAAAAAAAAAATCTTTGTTATAAAGGATGGTTCTTGGATAAAGGAGGAGAAGGGACCTTTTGAGGCATGAATGTGAGATAACAGCCAAGTGTTGATAAGATAATTCTCAGGTCAACAACTCCTACCTTTTTGTTTTTAATTCTAGTATTAATAAGAATCTCTCACCTATCTCTACGTTTTTCCATATATTTATATGTTCAATAAATAATGCCCATCATTCTATGATCTCAATTATAAAACAGTATTGTCTTAAAAGTAATAAAAAGTGAACAAGAAAACGCCCTCTTTTCTTTCCAAAGTTCCTTTCCTCACCTTTAGAAATTCCCATGAAACATTTGTGAAGGTCCAAAATATTATCCTTAGTATGTTTGTTTCAACTATTTTCCACCTCTCAACCTCTTAATTTCTAAATTCATGTTGATTACCATTGGGAGGCAAACTTTTGCTCCTCAAATGAAAACTAAAAAAGTTATTCTAATCAGTTGTTTATTTCATAGCTCCAGTAGCAAGAATGGTTGTTTTTGTAGCAGGAACAAAATGGTTAAACTCCATCTCAGTTAGAATTAGAAATTTACACAATTACTTTATTATACATTTAAGGGGAGAAGAAAGCTGTATATAGTAGATTTACAGTTTCGTGTATAATCATCTTTTTTCGTTATGTTATGAAAATGCTTGCTTTATTCCATACAATAAAAATAAAATAAAATTTAAAAAATAATTAGAAAGGTGATAAGAATAGTGGAGAAGGGAGTAGATAAAAGATAAAATGGGCCACTCACATCCTGGAAGAGAGGTGATGGACTCATAACAAAGACTAACATGTCAATGTTTGAAGCTGGGCAATGTTAGGAATTTGCTTTGCTTGATTATGCCTATTTGTTTTGAAGTTTTGCTTTCCTTTGTTTTAAAATAATAATAACCATCTTTTATATAGCACTTTAATTTTTGCGAAATATTTCATGAATGTATTGCCTCATTTTATCCCCATATCAGTCCTGGAAGGTAGATACTACTATTTTCTGCATATTACTGACAGACAGAAGTTAAGTGACTTGTCCAGGGTCACATAACATGTGAGTGTCTGAGGCTTGATTTTAATTAAGTTATTTTTATTAACCTCTAACTGAAATATAGCATTTCCTTATATTTTGAATGTAGGCAAAAAATGAGAGTATTATTAGGCTTTACCAGATCGGCAAAAGAAGTGTCTAATACAACAAAAACAACCGCTTCTGTGTTGAATTGGTGTTATTTTTCCTTATATTTTGGAAATGACATTTGCTTCTAACTGGGATATTAGACATTTCTTAATTACTTTTCTCAGTTCTCACCATTTACATAATTTGATATTTATTGTTTATCAGATGTGATTTTATTTTAAATTCATATTGATAGAAATCCTGACAGATACTAGGAGGGAGAGAAGTGTTAAAAGCATTAAGTAGAGAAAAGTAGTTTTGCGACTTTTCAAATGATCTAATTTTTCCCATAGAATTAATCTTTTATATTTAGATTTTCCATTCCCTCTTTCCCAGTCTGTCACTTTTGAAGGAGAAAAATGTCTTTGTCTTTTCAGCAAGAACACTCTAATTATTATAATTAAATCATTTTTTTATAATTATTTAGATTAATTTGTAAAACAGTTGGTTTTTCATTAAAGAAATTCACATTCTTTTAACTTACATCTATAAAAAAGGTTTCAAGATCTGATATCAGAAAGTATATAACAGTAAGTGTGAAATGCAAATTAGGTAATGGAGATAAAGTACTTTGCAAATCTTAAAGTGCTATATAAATGCCAGGAGAATTGCTATTATCCTACAGTAACCAATCTCCAGTCTTGTGATGATTTCATTCATTTAATCTTCTACTTCACTCCTGCTAAATTCAAACAGGATTTTATGGAGCAATTCTAGGGCACGCTGGTAAATGTTTACCAGCAGGTTCTGGTGAGATAGAATTATTCAAGCATACTTTTATGTGTAATCTGCAATTTGAGCACTTTCTTAATTCTATACAATCAATAAAACAATAAATGGACACCTGATTTTTAGTGAGTCATAAATTCTAAATTATAAAGGCTCACCTTGAAAATTTAACAATCAGCTCTTTTAAATCATTACAGCTGACTCTCTGAACACAATAATTCAAAAATCATCTGACTTGGACAGAGCATTATAGTTGTATAATGTCATCTCTCTACTTCTGGGATACTATACTTCTTTTAAAGTCGTCTAAGAAATCATTAGCTTTTTTGTTGGTTCTATATCACATTATTTATTCATGTTAATTTTTGCGTTCACTAAAATCCCAGATCTTTTCCTCAGGTAATCTGTCTAGCCATACTTCCCCAATCTTGCAACTACAAAGTTAATTTTTTTGAACCCATGAGGTTTGTATTTTGTAGAATTCACTGTTCCTTTACCTCTTTATTTTTTTTAATTTGGTAAAAATTTTGGTACCTCTTCAGATCTGTTTTACCTTTCCTATTTGTCATGATCTTTCAAAGATCACTGAGATCATATCAGGTCATTCTTTCAGCACTTTCAAATATAGTAAGAACTGGTCTCATGTCCTGAATTCATCAAAGTCACCTAGGATCACTCTTAACAACTATCTACTATTACCATATTGATTCTATGGTTTGAGGAGTTCCTTATCTGGGAGTTCCCTATAAAAATGAAATCACAGCTCTAGACTATATCCCAATAATTTTCTTTAGCATAGCATGCAAAAGCAAAATAAAACATGAGCAGTATAATATCCATTCCAAATGCCAGTGTTCCAAATATTTGCATATGGTGAACAAGTTTCTACTAAACATTCTCTTCACTATATCCGATATCTCTAGTTTTTCCCAACTATTCATGTGATTACATGCCAAAAAGAGTCTCTAAGTCATTTTCTCAACTTTTTCTTTGCTTCTAATACCGTATTTTTTCTAGGGAGATAGTGGAGTAAAGGGTAACAAATATCAGATCGGTTGATTGTCTGCAAGTTTGATTCTTAGATCTGATAATTCCTTTATGCTAACACTCTAAGACTTGAGTTATTCATGAATAAAAGAGGATTAACAGGACTTGTCTTATCTATCTTGTGCTGTTGAAAGTTGAAATTCTATGTGCTGTTTCAATAAGAATTATTAGCTGACATCTGAAGGTTACACATTTCCCATTCTCCTTCAATTGCATCCATGACCTCACCAATTCTGCCGATCAGGAGTGGGATGTGCTATTTGTGTCTATGTGTGACAATATTGGCTATTTGTGTCTATGCGTCATTGGCAAATCTTTGTCACTGCTTCTAATCTCTTCTATATATTTCTGATAACTTTGTTACTTCTGAATTCCACTTTTTTCATATATCCAAGGTTTCTTCTCTTTTTACTTTTTTTCTCTTTCTTATAGCTTCTGTCTTATTTCCTGGCTTTGTATGAAGAGACTGGTATTTTATTGGTTTAGGAAAGTTAGAGTATTCTTTTTATTCCCCTCAATTAATCAGCAGATCAGTTGATCAGTACATTGACTGCAATCTTCATATCATCAACATTTTTTCTCTCATTATTTCTGGGTGGTTAGGGATTTTTTATTTATTGATAAATTATTTTTCTCTCTCTCCTTACCTTTTCCCTATTTCTTATCTTTCTAGCAAGTTTTTCTTCCTAGTATATCTGCTTTTCCAGTTCAAGTCCTTTTTCATATGTGTGTGTGTCTATATATATATATATGTATATATATATATATATATATTTCTTACATAGTCTTGTTTTTTCACCTAGTTATCATAATTCTCTCCCCCTTTTAAGCATTAGTTGATATCACCTTAAATTATCAGATCTTTTAGAGGTCTTTGTATTTGATGGAAGCCCTTTCTCTGACTAAGAAAAAGTCTTCCAGAATGAATAGAATGGAATTGTACTGTCGGAATTGTAGGTACTCTGATACATTTCAGAAGGAGATTTTTTTTGGAGGATATTAATACCTAGCATATTTCAAATAAGTGGTTTCTTGTTCTGTTTGCATCAAAGCTAGCTTTATTTGGAACTATAATTTTCTATCAAGACAAGTTTGTTGAGGTGTCCAATGAACTTTTTTTTTTAAGTTAACATGTTTTACAGAAACACTGGACCTTGAATATGTAGGAGACCCTGAATGTATCAAGGACAAAGCTAGCTGTGAACTGACATAATTTGTTGTTTGCAGCTCAAGCTGGACTCTCCATGGGTACTTAAGAGTAAAGGTAGGTGCTAAATAGGCTTCACTAAGGTGAGAAAATGTTTGTGCATCTGGGATTCTTGTAGATAAGCACATTCTATCATCACAGTCTATCAGGTCCCAAAGGGAAAAGAATGTAGTTTTTGCCACCACCTTGCTCATCTATTTTGGGAAGGGTTTTGTCCTTTTCCTCCCCTTACTGCACCTCTTCCCCTCCCATTCCCCTTTAGGAGAATTATCTGTTTTCTCCTTCTTCCTTTACTGTACTATCATAAATATGCAAGCTTCTATAAGAATTGTGAACTCTTAGCCCTGGCTTAGGGTTCCATGTAATAAATCTAGTTGCAATGCCATATCATATGGACTTGTGATATTGTTTTTGGTTAACAAGTCCATAGAATTCTCACTTACATAGTGAATATACATATAAATGAAAATCATGAAAAAATAGTATTGATTTAAGCCAAGAAACCTAAACTCAAAGCTGTATTATGTGCAAACACATAGATTCCATGTGTGTGTGTGTGTGTGTGTGTGTGAGAGAGAGAGAGAGAGAGAGAGAGAGAGAGAGAGAGAGAGAGAGAGAGAGAGAGAGAGAGAGAGAGAGAGAGAGAGAGAGAGAGAGAGAGAGAGAGAGAATCTAAATTCCAAGCATCCAAGCATAAATAATTAAAGGGAAAAAGATGAAAGAGAATGCAAGATCTCAGAGATATAAGAAAGAACTCTTTGGCACTTGTTGGTTCAGTGTACATATGTGTATAAAAATGGGTTAAAGCATTAGAAGTCAAACCCTTCCTGATACGACTGTTTATTAATGCCCCTTTCTGTGTTAAACACAGATTTTATCTTATTTTTACTTTTAGCTATTTTTTCTTGGAAGTTAGTGTTTATTGGTATACGTATTTCCTTACTTTTAACTTTACTTTTAACCTTCTGTCATCACTATTAATTCCTTTCAGAGAGCTCAAGTCAATACAGCAGAAAGTATGCAATGAACAGAGGCATTTAAAAAGTCATAAAATCCTACAGGTAGAAAGGATTTGCAGTCCTCTACTACAACTCATTTCCCTTCAGGGATGTCCTACAACATCTCTGACAAATGGCCCTTCAACTTCTACTTGATATCCTGTATTTATCCAGATTATTCAGTTTTTTTTTAAAGTGGTCTATTTCACACATTTACTTTTTAATTTCAATTGTAGTATAATCAAATAAGAGTATCTGTAAAACACTTAGCACTGTGCTTAACATATAGTAATCAATAAATGCCGGTTCCTTTCCCCCTTTCTCCTCTAGAGCTCCTTTATTCTATCACCTGTCTAGTTTTCCAGGTCATGGAGTTGTTAGTTTCTCTATAACCTGGGGTTTTGTTCAGATCTTTTTTTTATATGACCTTGGGTCAATCACTGAGACTTGCTGGGGCTCAGTTTACTCATCTCTAAAATAAGCAGTTGGACTAGATGGTCTCTGAGGTCCCTTTCATCTCTAGATTTATCATCCTATGATCTTTTCTCCCATTGCCAAGCCCTCATCCCTGCTTTGCATATAGATACTTCATCATAGTGAGTTCTTTCTGTCTCTTTCTGTTTAGAAATGTAATTGAAGAAGCATGCCCTATTTTCAAATGTTGGCATAAGTGCTCTCAGTGTGTGTCTCAACAGATGCTTGAAGATTAAGTGGCTGACTCTAACCTAGTATTCAATCAAACATGGCCTTATTGAGCATTTCAAGTACAACCTGCTTTACAGAGCAGCATCATTTTGTGCCTTTCCACAGATTCCCTGTGGATTGAAATGTAGAAGAGATTTTTCACTCCCATTGGAAAATTCTCATCATACAAAACCCTAAATTCCATTCAGTGCATTAGTTTCACTGAGCAACTCTATGTGGCTTTTTTCAGAAATACTTTCAGATGTTTATTAATATTTATTGGCATTTTTAAAATCCTGGATGTGAAATGCAAAGGGTGGGTTTAATGAAAGCAATTTCATCCAACCATGACAGCATATGAAAATAAAGTATTTTCTTTGCACATAATTCTATATATAATAATTGTGATTGGCAGCATGAGAAAACATGGTGTATTGGAAATTATACTGGACTTGAAATCAGAAGACCTAGGTTCAAATCCCAGTTTCGTTATTAACTGTAGAAATTTGGATGAGTTATTTAACAATTTTGAATCTTAAGGTCCTTATACACAAAATGAGTATAATTAGCTATACTTATATTACTTAACTCAAAGTATTGTACTTATAAATCTTATAATCTTATAAATCTTAAATCACTACAAAAATGTGAGTTAGTAAGATAAGGAGATGGATTTGTAGACTTAGATGCTATGTAATTTTTTCTTCTCCTTCTTCTCCTCCTTCTTCTCCTCTTCTTGTTCTTCTTTATCTTCCTTTGCTCCTTCTCCTCTTTTTCCTCCTCCTTTTTTCTTCTTCTTTGACTACTTTCACTACCATCCACATCACTACTAAATTTTTATAACTGACAAACTTATAAGCATATAAAGTTTAACAAGCAAGATTTCATAGATTTTTAACTAGAAAAACTCATTGAAAGTAAGGACAGAGACAACATGGATATGCTAGACAGTTTAGCAAAATGCTGCATTTTGTTTCCTGGTTCTTGGGAGATATTTTTGATAATTATTAACAGCTGAATACATTGGCATCAGAGTTTTATAGAATTAAACATCTTCAATATAAGCTTTGGACTGTGTTTTGTAGCCTTCTAATTTAAAGTCAGAATATAATGTGTCTCCTACTTATGTATTCTGATAGTAACAATTTGATCATAATAACTTCAGCAAAAAAAAAAAGGTATGACTTTTTGTCATCCATACTACAACTACAACAATATTGATAAAATGATGTAATATTTGCACAGTGCATTATGTATAATATTTCATTTGATTTAAGCAATTGACTATATTTCCCAGATGAGAAAATGAGCTAAATAGAGTTAGATAACTTATTTAGAATTAGATAATAAGTATTTGGGGATAGAATTCAAATTCAGGTCTTTCTAATTCTACGTCCAGCCTGATATATATTATAATAATTTATAACCGATTAATTCTTAGTTATCAAGCTGGTGATTATACTATGATCCTTCATGTTTTTTTTTCCAGTTTCATTGGTTATTACATCATGTCCAGTAAGGAATAAGTAGGAAACTTTTTTTTTAAAGTAGATCTAGTGTCTTCTTATTTGTCTATTTGTCAGCAATTTAAAAAAATGTGTTATTTGTAGGGATATTTAAATTAATGTTTTAAATTAGTTTCTCAGACTTGATTTCCTCCTATCCTTTAGTATCATGGATAATTGAGAACATATTGTATAATTATTTAATCTAGAAGAAATATCAGTGGATAAAATAATTCTCATCACACGATTTCTCCTGGAAAATTTAATGAACTATTTATGCTTCTTAATGGAATTAGGAAGCATATTTACATGAAAATGAAGGTTGAGAGTGAAAAGTAAGTGAAACTATGCACAGGGCTAGAAGTAAAATTAATTGCTTTAATACCACCATCAGCTTTGACTAGCTTTGTATATAACCTTAAGCTAGCTAGATAACCTTTCACATCATTAGACCAAAACACAAAATGAGGTTAATTACACTAACACCCATAGTCCAACTGCCTATAATAATTGTGAAATCATCCTTACAATGTACTTTGAGTTATTCAAAGGATATTAATGCGAAAAGAAAATACCAACAAAACCGCTCATACATTCGGAATAAATTTGATATATTGAAACGCAATTTTGGGAAAAGAACATGGTATTTGAAAAGTTGAAAATTATTATTTTTTTAACTTTATCTTCCACCCTTTGATTATTGCTTTATTAATTGGAACAAGGAAAACATCGACTTTAGTGCTGATTGGAAGATCTTTCCATTCATAATCAGATTCCAAAGGCCCTAATGAGTGAGTCGGAAAAGGTTAGCATATTACAAACACGGAGTTTCTTTTTTTTAAGCTACAGCCAGTAATTGAAATAAGAAGAAATTTTAAATGTTAAAATACTGTCCCCAGTTCTTATTTGCTTTCTACAAAGGGAGTCATTTAGGTTAATGTTATCCCCTCTAACCACTTTGTACAGTATACACTAATAACTTTTTTTCATTTCATTATGTATCTACCCTTTTGTTTTCTGCCTCTGATGTAAAGCGGGATAGCTAAGACCCAACTGCAAAAAGTCAGGTGAGAAATGATGAATATCAAAAATTAATATGGTTGCAGTGGGAATGGAGAAGAAGAGATAGCTATGAAAAACTTTAAAAGAAAAATTGGCAGGGCTTCTGTATACTTTAATACAGTTAGTGAGGTGTGGGGCAAAGTAGGTGAGACTTTTGCAGCTGGTGTAAAGGACTGGAATTAAGAAATTGGAGGAAATAAAATATGTGTTTATATGAATACATATACAAAACATGTGAATGTGTATGTATACACACACACACATATATATGTATGCATGTATGTACTTATATACTTAATATTTACAAACTACTCCTAGACCCAAAAGTCTGGGGTACTGTACTCTCTTCCTCTCTAGGTCATTTTGCTGTGAATCCATGTATTGGATTCATATGACTTCAGTGCCTAGGAGATCCAGAGCACCTAAGGGAAAGTCTGAGTTCTTTGTTGCCCTGTTTTGCCCTTTATATCCCACCCTGGCAACCTGGGAAAGATTTACTTAAAGTCTAGGTTTGGCTCACATATAGCGTATCTCTAAAGCGGAGTAGAAAGGCCTTCAACGTGCAATATAAATCATGTATGAGAGTGCTAAAAACAACTGCTACACATAAAAAGAAAGCTTAGCACAAAAAGCTCCCACAACTGCTCATTGACATTCAATAGCTAACAAAAGGAGATTTATTTAGCAGTAGCAGGGAAAGGATATTCAACAAAGATATGCATTAAAGAATTGATTTCAGCTAAGCAAAGCTCCTATGCTTCTGAGGAGCACATGGTGCTCTGAAAGCTAAGCATCAGAGAAGGTCCAGAATTCTTTGGGGCTCTTTTGTACCCAGAAGACCAGAAAGTATTGTTAGCAGCCTGAGCCCTTGGTCTCCTGAGTCAATTAATTATACAAGACTTTCCTTGTAAGGAAAAATTAGCAAGTTACATGAGGGCAGGTGGATTGGGGAGGGCTAGAGGATATTTCTATCATGGTATATACAGATACATGCATGCATGTACGCACATTTGTGCACACACATATATACATGTATCTGTAAATGCATCTATATATACACAGATATTTTATATGTTACTTATTTGCATACAGCCATATTTTAGGTGCAGCAGTTTCATGCAACTATTCATAAAGCTGTTTTATCATATTCCCCCCATTTTGCACAATGAGTACTTATTCTTTATGCTTATTTACTCTTTTAAATAAGATATATAAAGATATATAAAATAAATAGCATAGACATATTAATTCTGATTGCACATGATTTTTAATTTAGTCACATATCATATATTTTAATTAGTTATTTCTAATACTTTTTAATACTCTCACTGTTAGCTTTTTTTTTCTTATCACATTAAACAGTTTTAATATTTCCCTAGAAGCTAAACCTTCATTTTCATTTTCTTATGTTTCAGGATTTCATTTTTGGTAGTTAAACTTTCCTTAAAACATAGAACAAAATTTAATTTTTTAGACTTGACCTGTTCATCTTTCATCAAGTTTACTTGTTGGTATACCATCTTGGCACAAAAAAACCTCTGGGAACCACTGCTTGGGTGGAAGACAGATAATTTATGAAGTATATTTCCTCTTCCTTTAGGATATTTATTCATGTAGCTGCTCAATTAGGGCAAGAAATGCAACTTCTATAATGACTAAGTCCACTTTACTACACCTACAAATGTGTCTAATTTATGTTCAAGGAATATTTTTCTAACTTGTATTCAGTAAACTGACTTCTAACTTAAAGTGTGTTCTAGTAAATACTCAATTTGGCAGACAATATTTACTATCTGGATACTAACTGCATTTAAAGTTTAAATATGTGAACCATAGATAATGTTATCTCAGTGAATGGATTAGAAAGCTGTACTTCAGGCCCACAAGACCTGGGTTGTAGTCACTTAATCTTTCAGTATTCTAGTTCACTCTCTGAAACAGTAACTTGTAAGTCAAAATGACCTAAGGAAAAACTTAGCACATCTAAGGAATTCCCTACACCAGTGAAATTGCTGGTCCCATCCTATCTCTATGTTTTCATTTGAGAGTTCAGGTGGAATAATAGGTACTGAGTCAACTTTGTTGTCAGGAAGATTTTTTTTCTCAAAATTTTGTACTGATGCATATTAACTGTGTGACCATAGATGTATCATCTAACTGCTTAGTACCCCAGGCAATTTTTGTGGCTGTTACTGCCTGCATATAATATTGGTAGAAGAAATTTGCTCTCACCCCTTCCCACATTCCATGTGAGATGAAGTAATAGGTCTTATACAAAAAAGAGAAAAAAGGTTACTATATCTAAATGCACACCTGTGTGCCCATGTGTGTCTGTGCCTTTGAATCATTGATGAACTCTCTTACCAGATGAGAAGCTTGACTAATAAATATCTTATAGATATGGTATAAGATCTTTGAGGGCAGGAACTGTTGACTTTTTGCCTTTATTTCCACAGTTTTAAAAAATATTTACATTTAAATAATATTTAAAAATATTAATTTTACAATAATGGTAAAACTAATTGTTAAATAAAAATTTGAATAAAATTACAGTTTCCAAAACTACATAAATGTAATGAGAAAAGTGATAGTGATCTACATTTTTTTGTAAATCTCTTTAATTTCTGCTTTAATAGATGATAACTGGTTTCTCATATCTGCTTTTGTACTCAATCTGTTTTGACATGCTGTTTCAGTTGAAGAACTTGAAGGAAAACTGGCATCACACAGATACATAACTGGAAAAGGAAGGAGTATTTTAATCAGCAAATCCTTTTTTGAGTTTTTAAGGAAGTGGTTTTGATCTATTTGATCCCTGAAAAAAGTCTCTGGGAGGGAGTTCCAGGAATCTCTAGTCTACACTATGGGAAATGCTGGTTGTTGTGAATGGAAATTTGACCTTGGAGTTATTAAGACCTGGGTTCAAATTATACCTGTACCACATGTAACCCCAACCCAAAAGCCAGTTGATATTACTGATAAAGATCAATGTCTCATGCCTCTGTGAAGGAAAGGAAGGAGTTGAAAGAGGACTGTTCTTCAGTCTCTCAACTCCCTTTAAGTTTTGAATTCCTTCATATTCTGAATCTGAATTCCACCTTTTAGAGGAAAGATGGATGAAATCAATCCCACTTTCAGGTTGCAGAAGGAAAAATCACCGGTAAGACATGAGAGGAGCTGGCAATTTCCATCATATCCCTGTTCCTAGCTTTCTACACTAAAGAGTCTGAGGAACTTCCTAGGGATGAGATCTAGGACTATCTTTCTTAGTTAAACTAAGTTATCTCATTCCCATTTGGAGACCTCCTTCACTCTTTATAATCTGGTTTACATTTATATATGTGTATGTATATGTATATACATGTATATATATATACATATACAAATATGTGTATATACATTATATGTATATCTTCTTTGATTTCTCTTTTGCTATGGATATTAAGTGAATGTTCTTGACTAAGGGCTATGTGTATTCCTTGTGGAACAGGTATTTGGTGAGAAATGGGTTGAGTCCTTGCATACAAAACTCATGTTCCCACTTCTCTCCAATAATGAACTGCAGTCAGAAGTTAGTTTGAATCTGAAAACCTCATCCCCTGGACTAGAAACATTTAAGGAAACAGATAAATAAAATTCTAGACTGATATCCTTTCTTTCTGAGAACAGAATGGTGGCCATTCACCTCAAATGCCTGCTCCCTCTCCTGGTAGAAAATAATCTGTCTTGGAAAAGACTGGTGAAGAGTAGAGTTTAGAGATATTTACTCTGTCTCCCTTTGAGTCACATATGATGCTACGTCTCTCACCTCTCCACCTTTGAAGTGACTATGTCTTATACCTAGAATCCTCCCCTACATCATGTCTAACTCATAAACGTCTTTCTTTCTTTGGAAGATTTATTTATGTCATCTTCTTCATGAAGCCTGATGGTATAAAGAGATGACAGTAACAAAGTGGTCTGGGGAAGTATTTTGAGCATGCTGAATTTTGGAACCAAGAAGTAAAGTTTTGCATTAGTTCCTATGGTGATGGAGAAGGCAGGAGGAATTAGCTCCTTCTAGGGAAAAGTAGAAGAAAGCTTTTGTGATTCTTAGTCTATATCCTTCCATTGGGCAAGGAGAGAGGAATGATCCAAAAAAGTTGGTTCAGGAGTCAGAGGAGTTCACAGCTTACTTTGTAATGCTTACTACCTCTGTGATCATGGTCAAGTTGCTTTTTTTTTTCTTTCAGTTCAATTACATAAACATTTATTAAGCATGTACTGTGTGTCAGGAATTCTTCTAAGTGCTATAGATTCAAATGAATGTCCATTTTTCCCCCTGAAGAATGATACTTAGTTTTGCTGGGTAGGGGATTCTTGTTTTTAATTTTAGTTCCTTTGATCTCCAGAATATCATATTCCAAGCCCTCAGATCCCTTAATAGAGAAGCTGCTAAATCTTGCGTTAGCCTGATTGTATTTTCACAATACTTGAACTGTTTCTTTCTGGATGCTTGCAATATTTTCTTCTTTACCAGGGAACTCTGAAACTTGACTGCAAAATTCCTGGGAGTTTTCCTTTTGTGTTCTCTTTTAGGAAGTAATTGGTGGATTTTTAAAATTTCCATTCTACTCTCTGGTTCTAGAATATCAGGGCAGTTTTCCTTGATAATTTCCTGAAAGAAGATGTCTAGGCTCTTTTTTGATCATGGATTTCAGGTAGTTCAATACTTTTAAAATTCTCTCTCCCCAGATCTATTTTCCAGGCTGGTTATTTTTCCAATGTCTTTTGGTCAAATTGTCTTCTATTTTTTTTTCATTCTTTTGGTTTTGTTTTAGGATTTCCTGATTTCTGATGGAATTATTAGCTTCCATTTGCTGTATTCTACTTTTTAAGGAATTATTTTCTTCAGTGAGCTTTTGGACCTCCTTTTCCATTTGGTCAATTCTACTTTTTAAGGCATTCTTCTCCTCATTGCTTTTTTGGATCTCTTTTGCCATTTGGGTTAGTCTAATTTTACCAGTGTTGTTTTCTTCAGCATTTTTTTTATTTGGGTTTCCCTTGGCAAGCTATTGACTCATTTTTCACGATTTTCTTACATCACTCTCACTTTTGTATCAGTAAGCACCTTGTCATATACAGGGCAGACTGCCATCACAGGTTCTTAGATCTACACTTATAAAAGGAAAAGAAACTTTTGAGGGGTCAACAATCACTTTAATTGGTTAAACCAAATGCTTCCACACTTGCCTTTTTATCTTTTACATTTTCAAAGCTACCAAGCCTACTATCTATTCAAGAAACAGTGAAAATACAGAGAAATAAAAACCACCAGAAAGAGTTCCAATTGTCTGACCATTACACACATACATACATATGTACATACATAATAGATAGTTACCAGACTGGGAAGCACCAGCATCTGGGTTTTCAAAGCTGAGGAACTACTTAGTGGCTTCCCAGAGTCTCATCTGGCACACAAATCTTCTTCCAAAATCAAAACTCAAAACAAATCCTCCCCTCAAAATATATATATCCTCTTTTCAGAGCCAGAAGATATGACCCCTTGTGACCCAGTCACTCATTAGCAATCAGCAAAAGGTATGGGCCTTCATAGGAAACAAGCCTCCTCTAATCAAGTCTCCCTCAATAGACCCACCTGAAGCCTATCAATGGGCAGGGAAGACTTTTAATAACCATTAACCATCTTCCCATTTTTTCCTCTACTTCTCTTACTTGATTTTCAAAATTCTTTTTGAGCTCTTCCATAGCATGAGTCCAATTCATATTTTTCTTGGAGACTTTACATATAGGATGTTTGACTTTGTAGTCTTCTAGTTGTATGTTTTGTCTTTCTTGTCACCAAAGTAAGATTTTTTTTACCCACTGTTTGCTCATTTTCCTAACCAATTATTTGACTATTTAGCTGTTTGCAAAGGTAGGTCTTTTCTTTCCAGTGTAGAGGATGTACTGTCCCAAGCTTCAGGGGTTTTGTGCAACTGTTCGGACCTGTAAATTTTCAGTTCTTCCAAGGTTGTATGATGAAAGGAGAGGTGTTTATTCCTCTTCTGGTCTGTGTTTTGGTCTATGAGTGGACACAAACACTCTTTTTCTGCCTTGGAACTGCAAGGAGGAGTCCCTTTCCACCAGTGTCACTAGCTTCGCTGTGCTAGCACTCCTCCAGGACCGCCACCCAGGATTATGATCCAGATCCAAACAGGACAAAGCAAGAGAATCCTGCTTTTGTGCCACCAAAGAGACTTTTGCAATCTTGTGATCAATCCCTTTGTCTGGGGGCAGAGGGCTCTGGAATCAGTCGCTGCTCTAGATTCAAATGAGAAAACTGAAAATAGTCCCTGCCTTCAGGGAGTTTACAATCTAATGGGAGAAGACAAGAAACAAAAGGGAACTGGAAAGCAGGGGAAGGGAAGGGAGAAGCACCAGGAGTCATCATGTTTTGTGGAAAGCAGCAGAGTTAAAGATACAAAGTAGAGTGAGCTGGAAGTTTCTAACCTCTATAAACGAAGACTTTGGGAGTAGTGAAGTAATCTAACCTCAAGCCCTCTGATCAAAGGAGAAAGGAGGCTGAGGAAGGTAGCATCCAAGGCTTGAGTTAGCAGTGAGGTGATAAGATTAGACGTGATGAACTTCTCCTGGATGAGGCATCTTGTTCCATGGAATTGAAATCAGGCAGAGCTTCAGTTGCAAATGAGTCTCAATATTCCTATCTGTCAAATGAAGGGATTGGATCTGATGACCCCTGAGATCTCTCCAAACTTTAAATCTGCTATTGTCATATTAATTTTCTTTGTAAACCCTGAAGATTTGGTAGCTACTACTGTGATTTTCTTTTAATCTTTCAGTGCAGGGAGGACAGCTCTAATGGAATAGAGAATGCTTCCACTTTCTAAGCCAAGGATCCTAGACCGCAGTGACTTCCTAGCTCTAACTCCTATTAGCTGAGTAAAGAATGTCCCTAGAACTTTAGACTCACTCTTCATACATACAAGGAATTTCAGTGTCCCCTCAAAATAACTTTTTGCGTTGTGCAGTTTCTTTTTCCTTACTCCTGCCTGCTGTCTCCAGAAATGCTTAGTTTAGGTCTCTAAATGCAACAGTAATGATACATATGTATCCATGCTGAAGAAGTTACACTTTGAGATGATAACAATGCCCTTTTTTGCCACTGCTGAGGAAGAACCACTGATTCAGTAAAAGTTAAAAGGAAAGACAGCTTCTGCTCTCATTCTCTTCTTCCTCCCTACTCAACTTGTAAGTGGCTTAGAGTTCTCTGGAATGGAATTCATAGGATGGGCGTACATCTTTCCTCACTACATCCCCAATCCCCCCTACATAGTTATGGCAGATATTCACATATGGCGTCAAGCACCTACGCTGCCTAGGAAAGCCTGGTCCTGGGCTTTGTATCTTTCCCTGAGCATATATTAGGAGAAAAGAATCAAGAGATTTCAGAAATAGCTACCTCAGTGGTTCAGGAGTTCCTGGGTGCCTTAGGTAATATATATTGAAGTTTGGGGGTGGCTGTGCTGCAGTTACTACAATAATTCATAGAGGAGATGACTACCCACAAATATATGAACCTAAACATGGTTTGCCAGAAGATAGGTACCCTCCAGGGAGATGTTTAAATACTATTGAGCTAAGGTAAAGTGAAGTGGCTATTCAGTATTCTTGCTAATTATTTTATTGTTTAATATTTTCTATATTGTGCATTGAATGCCATTCCAATCCTTTTTGAGTAGGCTTTTTGTTTAGATTTCATTGACTTCCATGGGTTCATTTATAAGCTGTATAATGAAGATTTCCAGATCTATATAACTAACTCCTATTCTCTTTTGAACACTACTTGTGAATGACTAACTGCCTATTGGACATTTTAAATTGGATGTTCTAGAGGTATCTTAAACTCAACTTGCCCACAACTGAATTCTTATCTTTAGGCAAAATATATCCCTCTTCCTATCTTGTTTATTACTGTCAAGTGCATCACCATCCTCCCACTCCAAGTTAAAAAAAATCAGTGTTATAATAAGCAATTCATTCTCCCTCATCCTATAAATCCAATAAAGTGACAATTTTTTAAAAAAATATTATTTTTATTCTAAAAATTTGTATTTCTAAAAAATATCTTTTGTATATGTCTTCGTTTCCACTCACATAGATATGACTGGCTCACCTTATGACTTCTTGCCTATTGTAATAACTTACTCATTGCTCTTGTTGCCTCAAGTCTCAGCAATCCAATCATTCAGCTTTCAAAGTGGTTGTCCTAAATTGTAACACTGCCTATATCACCTTGCTACTCCATAAAGTCCAGTGGCTCAAAGATCTCTCTGGTATCAAAGACAAAGTCCCAGCTTGGCATTTAAATACTTCACAACCTTCCCCATTCCTATTTATTTCTCTGTATCTTTATGGTTGGTATTACATCACTTAAATGCTGTTTTGTTTCTCATACTATGTCTTTCTTGACCTAATTTAAACAACATGATGGCTATGATCCACTTAACACAAACCAAATGTATAAAGTGGGTTAATAAGGGAAGATTAATCACAATAGACAAGGATTTCATTGTAGCTGTTGTTTTTAAAAAAGATACAACCCTGGTTTCTCTTAACAGTGAATTCCCTAAAACATTTAACTTATAGTTTGCTTAGAAAAAAATAGAAAGAACCCATGACATTTTGGAAATATGTTTCTCATATGAAGCAAGTTACAATCTTTCCTGTTTGGAGCAATCTAGAATGTGACATTCCGATCATATGTTCAATCCAACAAAGCTGATGGTTAACCATTAATACCTCAATGCTGCTATTATTCTCTTAAGAGAAGTACATTTGTATTACAATGACTTGTAATAAAGTATTCAAGGAAAATTTTTCTTTTAATTTGTGTAAGGTATTTTTGGTAGCACTTGAAAGTTAACATTTTCATAACATTCTTTTTTGAAAACTTTTTTAAAAGAAAGAAATCTCTCTTTATAATTTACTCTTTGCCACAGTTAAGGATATGTATTTATCTTAAGTTTAATCAATTATCTTTGTTAGCTACTTAGATACTTAAATGTATGATAATTTTTTTTTTCTTTCTTCAGGATGCCACTCTAGCACTAAAGATTTCTCATTTATTGTCTGCCCTGATTACTTGAGCAACGAACCAATCTCATTTTTCGGTTAAATATTTTGTGGATCATATGCTTTACATCACTTCTTGTATGTAAGTAATTAATGACAACATTCTCCTTTCTTAGTTCAACCATGTGTTTTTCCATTTTATTTGAACTGTCTACAATTCTGATTTTTCTAAAATGATTTTCCATAGCTCATTCTCATATAACTTCACTTTATTTACATACATGGTTAAAATTTTGAATGTCATTAAGCAATATGTATTCTTTTCACTGAACATGACTTGAATATACTGTTTCCTTTAAAACAAATAAGTGCTTTGTGCTCTTGAGATTCCTTTATTCCAAGGCACAGCCTATGTTAATAAAATAAGGCATTTTTGCTATTTAGTTGCTATTATGTTTAGAAAAAGATTACAAATCAAATAATCAATTTGCTCTGGCCACCAAGACCACAAAACCAAATGAATTCAGTTCATAGTTAACTATGTAAAATGCTCACAATTCACTTAATTGCCAGGTCCTTGACATACTAATATTCTAGTCAAAGTAATCATGGAGTATATTGGCCTAAGACTGACACATTCTTTTTGACCATTTAAGCATCATATATGGGCAAGAAAAAAGATCACAAATCAGACACTTGTCTATAAAAACATATGACATTTTGAATATTTGCTCAAACTCTTCTATGTATGTATTATGCATTTTATGATGAGAATGTTGACTTTTTTAAGAGGAGTGACAAAATCCATAGAAGAATGTAATCAGGTGCTATTGTATTTTTTGTCTTGGTATGTCAGGCACCTCTCACAGTGATAGCCAAACAGCAAGAACTTAATAAATGTTTCTTCAATTGGATTGAATAATAGCTGACATGTATATGGTACTTTAATGGTTTCATAATGTTTCCCACTAATGTTCCCCATGAATTAATTTCCATATTGATTCCCATCATAGACTCTGAAGTTGAAATACAGGAAAGTATGAATCGAATCTCTGTTGCTTGTGCTAATTTTGGCTTAACAATAACACCAAGGAAACATAGGTGCTCCATCAGCCAACATCATACCATTCATACATGAAACCATCATGGCAAATGGAGAGGTTATGAATACTATGGGTAAGTGCACTTACACTGGCAAGTATACTTTCCAGGGATGTAAACATTGATAATGAGGTGGATACAGACATTGCCAGAGTTAGCTCAGTGTTTGGCTCCAAATGAAAATGTAGGAGAGAAAAAATGATAGATTGCCTAACAAACTGAAGGTTTATAGAGTGGTTGTACAGATTTCATTGTTGCATGGCTGGAGAGCATATCAGTGCAATACCAGAAAATGGAATCCTTTCCACTTGAATTTTCTGAGGAAGATTTTGTAGATTACCTGGCAAGATAATGACCAGACAATAAAGTCCTTTTTCAAATTAAACCACCAAGTTTTAAAACTCTACTACAGAGAGCACAACTCCAGTGGACTGGACAGTTGGTTTGAATGCCAAGTGTATGTTTGTCTAAAAGACTATTTTACAGAGAACTTACAGGAAGCAGGATTTCATGTGATAGAAGAAACAATAAAAGTACACTCTCAAGGTCTTTCTGAAGAACTTTATGAGACATGGGACACACTAGCAAAGGACTACCTACCATGACATGCCTTCATCACAGAAGGTGTTGTGCTCTATGAGCAAGGTACTATTCTCTTATGACCAAAGCAGAATTTCAGTGGCTCAAAAGAAGCACATGTGCGAATTTAGAGACATCTCTGCTCCAAATGTTCCTATGGATTATTTGTATCCAACCTGTGATAGAACCTTCTGAGTTCATATTAGTATGATAAGCCCCAGTCAGACGTGCTGTGAATTTACTCCAACATAATGATGTCATTTTAGTCCTGTTCCAGCAAGAAAAGCAATAACCAAAATTTGCCAAGCATCTCAATTATTTCCATGACAATGTTATGATATCAGTACTATAGATTTTCTTTTGTGGACAGGATTTGTAATTTCTTTGGTCTGGGGAAACCTCAGTAAGAAGATTCTCAGTTTTCTCAACTTTAAAATGGAAATAAAAGCATCTACCTTGCAGGGTTGTTGTGAGCATCCGAGGAGATATTTGTAATGTACACTTAGCACAGCTCCTGCTATATAGTAGGTGCTATGTACATGCTTATTTACTTTCCTTCTCTAAACTTATTCAGTGTGTATCAGAAGATTAGAATGCAGACTAGATTTAATTAGATCTGCCTTTTGTGCCTTGTTCCTTTATATTTAGTGAAGCAGTAGAGAAGTCTGAATATCCATATTTGAGACACAACTTTGACACTTTATAACTCTATCATCTTGGATAAATCACTCAATCTCTTAGCTTCTGTTTCTTCATAAGCAAAATAGGATTGCTGTAGGAATTAAATGATCCCAAGTGCTTTAAAGCACTTTCTCAATTGTAAAGCTCTCCAAGTATAAGTCCTTATTGATGCAGTTATTTCTATTTGAGGTTTCCATTTTTTAAGTTGTTATCTGTTTCAAAGGTATACCAGGGAAAGAAAATAAAAGGGAAAACAGAAATACTTATCTCCCTTTATCAAGGTGACATAAACTTCCAAATAAAATATTCTTTACTTGTTGAATTTTGATTACTTTGTTTCCCTTATAATACAATAACGAATGTATTTGGCAAAGAAAATATTTATAGAATTGATATAAAATGTTCATATTTTTGAAGTGTGTCATGCAGCAGAAACATTTACATAAGTCAATTCTCAGCTTTCATTTCCTTGGAATTTCAAAGAGCTTCCTAGTCAGTAAATGCCTCATCAAAAATTCCAGTCAAGCAGGTACATTATTTGTCAACATCAGTGTTTCTCCTGCATTCATCTTGTTTAATGGAGACGCTTAAGGCTTTTTTCAAAGTAAGCATTTAAAAGGTTTACATCACTTCTTAGTATATTGCTGTCATTAGAAAACATTAGAATGATCATTCTCATAATTTTGGTATCAAAATGGAAATTTTTAGTATCTATTACATGTTTATTAAAATAAAGTTGAGAAGGGCTGACTTGAAATATTATGAGTCTAAAAATATATTGCAATAAGAGCACAAAGATTATTGGTGGAAGAGATCAGATTGTAAACACAAAGAATGACTATGAAAATCCTCAGTGATTGGCATGTATCATCATATATTTAGGGAATGTTTTTATATCAACTCCCTCAGCAAACAAAATTAAACACAAGAAGCATAACTATAAATAGTACAACTTAACAAATGGCTGGGGGGGAAGGTAGGAGGAGGGAATGCCGAGGATTACAACATGCCCATCCAAGTTCAAAATGTTATATCATATGGCCATAAAAATCAGTTTGCAATGTTTTTTTCTTCTATTGATACTTTGGTTTTTTAAAGCCACAATTATTCCCCAAGTGTTCTTTCCATAACCTCACCAGTTGAGCCTTCTTTTTTCTTTTGGCGTTGTTTATTGCAGCATCCTAGAAAAAAGGGGCCCGTATCCCTGAGAAATTGGAAGGTAGGTTGATTGGTTTGTTTTAAGTAGAATGTAGTCTCTTTAGATGCAACCTGAATTGTAAGATGATGATCAACACATATAAACAGTGAGCAAGCTCATTTTTACCCAGGAATGATACTTGAGATAGAATATTATTTTGCAGCAAAGGCTGTACACTGAGAAATGACTTTTGATCAGCATGATATATCAGAAAACAAATATTGATCAGTTTTATATGGATTCTGTGTTAAAAGTATAAACTAACTCTTAAATTCTACATTTGAATAATTGTATATTTTCTATTTATCTACTGGTGTTCTTTAAAGTCTCATCATAGCACAGAGACAAACTTTGCTTAGTGAGTAGAGGTGGCACATGCCAGTTAAGTCAAATCAAACTACCTTAATTAACATATCCCTCCAGACTTTGATGGAGGTAGCCAAAGGTATTCTTGTAAACGGTTAACAACTAGCTCTCCAAGGGGCAAAATGTACAGAGGTAGGCTTTTAAGCTTAATCTACATTATTAGCATTTTCTATAAGAATTTCTTAAATCTAAACAGAACAATAAATCAAGCCTAGATTTGTAGTGTTTGCTAATTCTGAGGTGCAAATACCCATATTTGGAATTTAACTATTGACCCTCCCCAGTTGGTCTGAGTTGACTCCAGCATACCACTGGAGATAAATCAGGTTCCTGAACCCAAGATACTTAAAAATAGTCACCTTCCTCATGCATAGACCTGTTTCTAGCATCACCTGAAAGCATCCATCGAAGCAAACTTCCTATGAGCTTTGACCTGACCCTCTACGTGCTATAACACCCCACAACTGCTACAGTGACTGGAGCCCCATAAAATAAATTTTTCACTATTAACTCCTTGACAATGTCACATGGTTCAACATCAGACATGCATGTGATTTTCTCAGGAAAAATGACATTAAATAAGCTGCATTAGGCTATGTTTTGATGCTGTATTCTAACAGCAGCTGATGCAGCTAAAACCTTTTAGTGAAATTGCTCAGTTCATCAGTTTTCTTTCCATAGTGGATATAGCATTTTTTCATCATTGGCCCTTTGGGATGGTCTTGGATCATTATATCGCTGAGAACAGCTCACTCATTTGCAGTTCATCATTGTACAATATTCCTGTCACTTCACTTTGCATCAGTTCATAGAAGTCTTTCCACCTTTTCCAGAAACCATTCAGCTTGTCATTTACTATAGGAAAATAGTATTGCATCACAACTATGTACTAAAACTTGTTCATCCATTCGCAAACTGATGAACATTCCTGTCATTTCTAATTCTTTGTCATCACAGGAATGTTACCTTCCAGGCTTGTTGTAAGGGTTAAATGAGGTCATAATATAATAATAAATGAGGCAGTAATTGTAAAGCACTTAGCACAGTGCCTCACACATAGTAAATGTTAAATCAATAGGTATAATTAGCTACTATTATGAAAGAAAGTATTTCATAAACCACAAAAGGCTACATACATGTGGACTACTGTTGTCAAAATGAATCTTACATTCAATGTTGAATATTTCTCTTAAAAACATATTTAGGATCAAAATTATACCCTTGCCACAAAACAAGGTTTTTACTTTTTTAATTTTCTGCTGGGAATTTTTAATCAGGTTTTGAAATTTTAGTCCCATGTCTAGTTTGCAATTAAATATTTTGTGTACCTGAAAAGCTTGAACACAATTCAAGAAAAAGTTACTAAGAATATTACAAATATTTGAATCTTATAAACAGTATAAACTTGATATAAGAATAAGAACCTATAATTTTCAGAAGAGGAAATACTAATTGTTAATAATCACTTCAAAACATATTAGATCTCACTGGTAATCAGACAGCTGCAAATTAAAATAACTTTGAGGCATCATCTCCTGCTCATTAAATTGGCAAAAATAATTAAAGGGAATGAAATTAAACCATGATGGGATTATGGAGGAAGCAATATATTCATTCATTGTTGATATGATTGCAGACTGGAAGAATCTCTTAAAAAGCAATATGGCAGTGCATACTGCAGGCTACAAAAATATTAATCATTCCCTTTGAACCAATAATTAAAGTGTTTAGAATATGCCCTGAAAATCTTATTAAAAATAACTTTAAAATTTTATTTATTTAAATATTTCTATAGCAAAATTTTTGTTCCATTGAAATAGATGGGAAAATATATAAATTTCCAATAAAAGAGTGGGTACTGAGAAGTGTACTGCCTCAGAAGTCAAATTTTACATCTGATGCTTAACCTTCCTGTGTATCAGTTTCCTCAAATGTAAAATGAGGAAATTTGCCCAGGTGGTGGTTTCTGAAGTCCCTTCTGGTTTTATATTTATGATTCTATGATAGGGAATGACAAAATAAATTATGACATATTAATGACATGAAATAATATAGAGCAATGAAGATTTCTAAGTATGAGGAATACATAGAAATCTTGGAAATCTAAGTGTTAAATTCAAAGTGAATCAGAATCAGAAACATGAAGTGCATTATTAATTTTGACCACAGAAGAGGAAAGTGAATGGCAAGGAATTATAAGAATAATTTAGAGGAAATGACTAAACATTTAATTAATTAATTTATTGAACTGATTTAAATGAAGAGTAATTAAGTTTAGCTGATTGCATTGATATCCTACGTTAATACAAAATGACTTTGAAACCCATGAAAATAACCAGTTGTTTCACAATGTCCTTCCCAACTCTTCTGCAAGAACACTAAATATTCAGAAGGAATCTCATGACAGGGACCAGATTTCAGAATCTCAAAACTCCAAGATAAAATTAAAATTTTGAATAGTTGACTCAGCATTCATCTATAGCAGGAGTTCTTAACATTTTTGATGTCACAGACCTTTTTAATAGTGTGATAAAACCTAACGGAAATCCTTTTTCTTTTAAATTACAAAGAGTGCATGGGATGTTCTGAGAGGACTAGCCCTGATATTTCTAGTTCTTTACCAGCACAAAGAGAGTTGATATAAACATTCTAGAATCTTTTTTCCTTTTCCCCTAGTCATCTTTGGAAATAGACCTAGAAGTGGTATTGCTAGGTCAACGGCTATAGGTAGTTCAGTAATATTTTAGGCATAATTCCATTTTACTCTCCAAGACGGTTGCATCAGTTCACAGTTCCACCAACAATGAATCAGTGCACCAATTTTTTTACATCCCCTTCAACATCATTAACTTCCCCCTTCAAACATTTTAGCCTAATAATTTTTACATTAATAATTGAATGATATGTGAGATTTCAGTTAGACATTAGCAAAAATTAATGATTTTATTATATTATTATAATTATATTATTATTATATTACCAGGAAGGTCTGAGCCTTCACTCCTTTGAGGCTACAAAGACTTGATCTGATGGATTGTCTCAAGGAAAAGGAAGACTAAGTAAAACTAAATCTCACTTGCATGAAGGACTGAAGGGAGAAGGTAAACCATTGCTTCTATCACAGAAGTCTGTAGCTTCCAGGTAAAGAATTGCTGATGCCTAGAAAGATATAAACCAACAACCAAACTAAATGGCTAAGTATAACCTAAAAATTGTTTTTCCATCAGTTTAAGGAAAAGGCTAATTTATTTGGATCTGAGCAGTCTGAGGAACTGAGTGGAGGAGTATTCCCATATTTTATCAGTAGTGTAACGTAGATATAAAAAGCAAAATTCAGCTTGTAAATGTGAAGGAAATTGCCTTATAAAAATTCATAGTACAGATCAGTAGAGGGATGATCTTATTGTAGTTGGTACTGGTGAGAATAGATCCTGGGTAATTCCAGATATTCTGTTTCAAAAGGAACATTGGAAAATTTAATAAGATAAGTTCGATAATAAAACTGGAAATATGCCAAATGAAGAATGGTTGAAAAAAAAGTAGGGTGTTTAGTAAGCAAAGAAAACAGTGGGACATATGATAGCTGCCCACAAATATTTAAAGTTCTGTCATGTGGAGCAAGAATTAGATTTTGTGCTATATATATCCAGGCTCTAGAAATAGATACAATGAGCTACAGAAACAAAGGTTTAGAATGTAACAGAAAGAAAAAAAATCCAAAAGTAGAATTCCTTAGCACATTAAAAAAAGTTATTTTCTCATGAGAATGTACAGTGAATTTTGACTGTTAAAATGAACAATATAAGTAACTGACACAAGAAAAATTCAATGCCTTGAAGGGATACTAAAGTTTACAATAAATGTCAGGTAGCTATGATTTGGTAGGTCATCTTAGAACTCTGCTACGTATGCCATGTGTCTTGACCTATTTTCAAGGTCTTATAATCTGCTGCTATGACGCTGTGGTTTGTTACTTCCTGCAGTCCAGAAGGGTTAGCCCACCAGAAGTCCTTCACTATGTTCAATGTACTCTTTTGTGAAATTAACAAGAACAAGATGAAAAGGCATGGATGAGTTTCAGTCTGTAGTTTTGGAGAGAATATCCATATTGATTAAATCAAGGATCCACTTGGTAAAATTGACTACAGCCTACTCCAGAATCTTAAATATTTAAATCATTCAGATGCTGTGATAAATACCTAATGAGGAAAATGAAACTGAAGTAGAAATATTAAATAAAATTAGGAAAACTACATAAGTAAATCATTTATCATTGAACTAATTCCATGTTTTCCATAATTATGACTTCAGTTATCATGAATATGATCATGACATACAAGAAAATACAGAGTCAATGGAAGATAACCTTTGAGCACTAGTGGCTATAGGTACTGTTAAAACAATGAATTTTTATTTGAATATGTTTAATTTTCTGTGAAACAAATGATTTCTTCATAGAACAAGAAGCTTTAATACCCATAAGCAAAGGAAAACTGAGATTTGATTGTATGTAGTGAATAGGATGTAGTTCACGATGTATTAGCAATGCTTTGTGTAGTAGTGATCACAACATTCTAAAGTGTAGAGATAATTAGGGGAGTAAAAAGTCACAATTAATAATCACAAATATTGCTCAAGTTTATAGACAGCAGCTATATACCTAAAATTGCATGTATTACCTAGGAAAAAAATAAAAACTAGGGATGGGAGAGTTAGAAATTAAAAAAAAATTCACAGATATCCTGGAGGCTACCTAAAACTTATTAGAAGTGCAGGAAAGATATATTGGAAGTCCAGGAGAAAAAATGTCTTCTATACATCAAAAAAACTTTCCACTCAAACAAAAAACTCTGCATGGCTAACAGGTAAAGTAAAAAAGGCTATTGTACAGAAAAAGGAATTTTTAAAATGGAGAGATTGAATGATTGGCCAAGAAAAGGGAACTTAAAGGGACACCAAAGAGAGTAATAAAAGGAATTTTATATGTATTAAAGGCAGGAAACCTACGAGAAAATCAGTGGACCCACCTGATGATGTCAAAGCAAAGAGTACATCCAGGGATGAAAAAGAACTAGTGGACGTTAACTCACTGAATTCATTGCTTCACTCTTCACTGATCATGATATTAGAATTCTCATCCTCAGTCCTTGTTTTTTATGAAGCAGCTAGGTAAGAAGCATAAGATCAAAAAGAGGTTTAAATGTACAGAATAGTCCAGATGAAATGGACACATAAGATGCACATAAATCTCTAGTGAACCATTTAGAAATGAGAAACATCCTCTACCTCACCTTTGTCATTCTATGAAAGACTAGATGACAGATGAAATCTATAAACAGTTGCTGATAGAGTGACCAATCTATAACATCAGCTGCCTTTTCTGCCATATGTAGTTGTTTTGATGATTAAATGATATTATGAAAATGCCATAAAAATATACAGCAATATAATATGCAAAGTATAATTAGTACAACATGGAATTTTTGGGGAATAAGATGGAGAGTCTTTCATTTTGAAAGATGTACAGTATTTGAGTTCCATAATGTCAATGTACACTTTATTTTCACATATACCACCTGGGTTTATGTCAGAGAAGGGAACATTTTTATTTCCTGTACGCAGAGGATAATGTGTTAAAATGTATTTAATTTATTCAGTCTTTGAGGAAGAAAATTCTGGAAATTAGTTGGTAATGTGAGATCATGTTTTATGATTTTAAATATTTAGTAACTTAAAACAAAAGAGAGGAATCATAACAGAGCAATTAAGAGAAGAGAAATTTTAGATGTGATAAAATAGCTTCATAGATCTCCCTGTCATTGGCTTCCTGAAGAAAGATAATTGATCGTGAATGCCAAAAATGCTTGTTATAAAAGTCAGATTCTAAGGATGGAGTGAAGTGGTTCAAAGTGAACACATTAAGAGTAAAAAGGAACTTCAAGATGATTCTTGTGGAGAAGGAAGTAGTCTTGTCCAACTAGAGCCAGAGGCCTTTTGGACTTCAGAATGCTGCATCTCTTTACTCTGACTTCCTATATAGTTCCAGAACCATGCCCTTGGTTTAGAAGCCTGAGGCTAAGGGAAAATGAATGCTAACACATTTTTTTTTCTTACTGGCAGGAGTGGTAGGGAGATTTGAATCGAATATGCAGTCTGTGCTACACTTGATCAATGCTTCTGCTTTTACTGTACATTTGCTAATTTGATTAAACTGTGCATTCAAATTGCAACCTTAGTAAAGGTAGATAAATGAAGTTTCATTAAGGAGAGAAAAAGAAAAAAATGAACATATATTGTGGATTAAACCATGCATTGAATATGTCATACTAAAGTTGTTTTAAAAAGGGAAGAGTTTGAGCCTTATCAATGGGTGAAGTGGTAGTGATAGTGGTGGAGCTTTAGCTAAATGGCCGTCATATGTACAGGGTTCCTAACTTTGATAGTATCTAAACTGCTGTTTTCTTGTTACACATGAATGATTTGCATGCATGTTTGTGTGTGTATTCATGTTTTATAATTACTATATGTAGTAATGCATTTTATGCAAATAATGAATATCTTTTAAAGTGAATTAAGCTGATAACTGCAAATTAATGTCATAATATTTCCACTCTATGATGACAATAGACAAGACAAAGATTATTACAATAAGCAGGAAATATACATATTCAGGTGAGAAAGCCAATTACTAAAAAAAGAAGGATGGAAATCTTCAGGCAGGCCCTTTCCAAAAGGAATCTGCTAGTAACAAATGCATTCTGAGTCTTTTCTTAGAAACTTTTCCTGCAAATCTGGAAGGAGAAGTCATCCAGGTGATCATAGAAACTCCCTGCTTCTTATTGACAGTTATGCTCACCATAATATCATAATAGATTCATTTTTTTACGATCAATTAATTAAATTTTTAATACTCTGGTCCTTTTTTTACCCTTCATCTTCTGTTCCACCCCATTTCTTATGACATAGAAAAAAGCTAAGTAAAACTACTTGGCCTATGCCAGGACACAGTTTTTGATAATTGTGAAGTTGACAGGACCAACTGAGATGCAATATAAAACATTTTTTATCCATAGGAGTACTGCCCTTGAGCAGAGCATTTATTTTAGTGAAAATATTGTCCAATATATAAAATAATTCTGGCACTATTTATCAATCCATTAATCAATCAAGGGCTATTTAGAACCCTAGACACAAGAGGAAATAACATGATTACAGTACTTCCTTTTTGAGTTCTTCAGCTTTTCTCCTCTGGTTTTCTTAATTAATATTCTAATCTAGTTTTAACCTCCCTAAAGCTGTACTTTGTGGAACATATGTAGCATATGGATGCTTTCCAGTCCCTCCCTTTCCTTTCATTCCTGAGCTTCAATTTATTAGGACTAGCTAGAATTCCTTCTCTCTCTCTTTTTTTTTTTTATCATTTTTCCCCTCAATTTTCTTTCATTGGAACCTATCTACTGCAATTCATTCTTCATTTGACCTGCCAGACCTAATCCTAGATAACCAGTAATCAATCTTAATGTTGCCACATTCTCTTCAGAGCACCATCAAATGAGATAATATCTCTAAAGAATTTAGCACAGTTCCTGCCACAAATCAAGTGCTTAATAAGTGCTTCTTTTCATCCTTTTCTTTCTTCCTTTCCTTTCCCTTTCTTTCATTTCCCTTGTCTAAGCAATAAAGTACATCTTTGCACTAAAAAGAACTGAACCTGTCTTTGCCTAGTCCTACACTGCTCCATTAAACCTCCAGTCCATTTAATCCCTTGGCTTCTATATAATGTCATCCTTTAAGAACTGTCACTTCATAGGCTGCTTTATGTGAAGATGAGATTGAAATGAAACAAAACAAAATTTATTTGATATCACTGTTATCTTTTTCACTTTCTGGAGTTATTCAATATTATTTGTTTGCTCAGATGTTGACAACCAGCTCATTACAAGGGCTGACATCATTTTGGCTGTCTGAGAAACATCATAGTGTAGTAAAAAGTTGACTGGATCTGGAAATATAAGACCTGGGTTCTAATCTGGACTCTACTATGTACTGCATCCATGACCTTGTCTTTAGGCTGCAAAGTCCTCATCTACAAAATGGATTAGACTAAATGACCTTTATGACCTGTTCTAACACTAAATGTATAGTTATTCAATTTGGGTCTCCATTGGCCTGTTGCAACTTGTATTTTCTTCCACTTCTGTGTATTGTTATTTTCGCAGCACCCCTGGTTGCGCTTACACTGATGGAAGATGGAAGTTTCTGATCTCTGTGACTTGTGTTCATCACCAGTGGTATAACCAGCTGAGTGAAAAGGTCAACCAAGCATGATCGAAAGGTGCATACTTGAGAGTAAATAATTTAGGATTAAAGGTTTCAATCTGTCAGGATCTCAATGCCAAGACTACCCCTCTCTTTTTTTCCTCTCTCTTTTTTTTTTACTATTAGGAGACAGACTGTTTTCCTGAACTAAGGTTCAGCAAGCAAACTATGCCCTGAGCTTGACATAACAATCCTTTGCACTGACTCCCTGGAAGAACTATGTCAGAATTGCTTCACACCAGCACTAGGTGGACCCTGAACTCAGAAAAACACTTGTATGGTCCATGTTCTGGCTCTGCTATGATTCACACTTGGCTAATTGTTGCTGTTAGCCCATACTGTCAGGGCTGTGACTCACTGCATAGACATTGCTATATGTATTAAGATTTGCTCTCATTAAGGTAGATTTCCTCCTACTCTAGGCCCTAGCACATGCATCTAATTTCCTTCCCCTGAGGGAATAGAGAAAACTTTTTGCTTATGACTGTTATTATCTATTTGTTTTTATTTTATTTTGTTTCTTAGAGTTAACTGAGGTTGTGATCATCTGTGTGAGCTTTTGGTATTTTCAGAGTTAATAGCAGTTGCAAAACCTCTGTGATTTTTTGGTCATTCATTTTTAGATTCGACAGATCCATAGAACTATTCTTTAAAAGAGAGCTAGAACACCAATTCTGCCATCTACCAACAGTCAATCAAGAATCATTTTTTTGGTGCCTACCATGTGCTGGGTACTGTGCTAAGTGTGGGCAAAAGATGGTCCTTGCCCTCAAGGAACTCATAGTCTAATGGGGGAAGCAATATGCAAATAACTATGTACACAAACCATATATACAGGATAAATAGAAAATAATCAATAGAGGAAAGGAACTAGAAATAAGAGAGATTGTGAAAGGTTTTCTGTAGAAGATGAGATTTTAGCTGGAGCTTGAAGGAAACCAGGGAAGCCAGGAGATGTAGATGAGAAGGGACAGAATTTGACAGATAATGAAAAGGCCTGAAATTGGGAGATGGAATATCTTGTTCAAGGAACAGCAAGCAGATAGTATAGTACATGATAGAGGGGAAGGACAGTTGTAAGGTATAAGACAATTGAAAAGGAATGAGAGTTGAAAGGGAGGGAGGCAGGTTACAAAAGGCTTAGAATGCCATGCAGAGGATTTTAAATATGATCCTGGGGATGACTGCGGAGCCATTGGAATTACTGAGCGAAAGTGGTGATGGTGGTATCATGGCCAGACCTGCACTCTAGGAAGATTCCTTAGAAAGTAGAGGAGAGGATGGACTGGAGCAGGGAGAGACCTGTGTTAGCGACCTAGTATTTCATGTAAATATACCATGTTTTGTTCACTATGCAGATGAATAAACAGGAAAAAAAATCAATAGTTGGAGTAGGGGGCCATTGGATTGGTCAAGAGATACAGAGACCCACACCTTATTAGCTGACATTCTCATCACTAGAATCAGTTTTAATGTCTTCAAGGGTCTTGGAAATTCTAAGTTGGTAAAGGTTAGAGAGTAGTTTGAATCATGGTTTGAACGACAAATGAACAGTAGTTAAAACACATTTAAATCGGATATATTTAGTTATAATTGAATTAGAAGTAAAGGTTAAGAATATGCAAACTGAACATTTGATAATGAACAAGAGGATTTTGCTATATCATTGAATATCATTTAAGTGATTATATGTTGTACAACTAAATTAGCAAAATGTTAACGTTTAATGGAACACACCAAGCACATTAAGTAAACTTTGAAAATGAAAAAGAAAGTGAATGACTTGACTGTGTGACCTTTTTATGATCTATACTTAGGAAAGAAAGGAGATGAAGCTGATGAAAGTAAGAAAAATCATTTAAGTAAAAGGTTAAAGTAAAGAAAGTGTAATGTATATGTGAACTTCCCCATACCAACCCCCACAAAAAGGGGTCTTGGGAGAGGAATGTGTGAAGAATAAGCGATTCTTGGAAAGGTCAATGGAACATTTAGTGCAGTCTCATAAGGAATGGGAAAAAATAGTGAGATGTACCAAAAATTTTATTCATTGAGCCTGAAAAAGTTACATATATTCTGCACATCACTAACTTGCTCCTATATTCTCTGTCACTGTCAGTATGTCCTTTTATTTTTCTTTCTTTATCTTTTTGTCTATCTTTCAGTCTGACTCTCTTTGTCTGTCTCTATATATCTCTAGCTCTTTGGCCCTCTATCTCTTTCTGTCTCTATGTCTCTTCTCTCTGTGTTGCTCTCTTTGTCTCTCTCTCTCTCTCTGTCTCTGTCTTTTTCTCTCTCTGTCTCTCAAGCTTACTTATCCCTGAAACACTGCATTCTGAATTCTTTCCCCATGTCTATTTCATAAGATATCCTTCCTTTCCCTTGGAATGGCAGAGGATAGCTTTAAAATTATTTCCATCTTGTCCCACTTCCCTTAGTCATGGAGATGGTTATATATGAAATGAATTCAATTTCTATGTGGGTATAGAAAATTGATAAATATATTATTAGATTGTGTTTTTTCAGTAATATTGCTTTGCGATGTTCATTTTGGGAATGAACACCACTCATTTGGTTTAAAATAACTCATTTAAAATCTTTATGGGGGCATTGTGATTTTCCTAATGTCTATATTTGACTTATCAATCCCCTGCTCAATTAACTCCAATTACTCTTTGTTGCCATTAGGATAAATTATAAACTTCTATGCTTAGTTTTTAAAGTCCTTCTCAACCTGACCTTAACATCCCTTTTCCATCCTTGACATAAATTTTTGCTCCTTTCCATATTCTGAAATCTAGCTACACTAATAATTTTGCTGTTCCTTTTAAATGATGTCCCAATTCCCATCTTTGTGTCTTTGCATTAGCTGTCTCCCATGTTTGAAATTTACTCACTCTGCACCTCCTCCTTTTTTTGTAGAATCATAGTTCAAACGCCAGTTCCTACATGGAGTCTTTCCTGATTCCCCCACAATCCAGGCGCCCCCCCGGCATTGTTTGCATTCATTTTTTTTATAAAGTATTTCCATATTTAATGTATTTTCTACCTGAAAGAATTAGGGTTCCTTGAATGAAAAGATTATTTCATTTTATGCTTTTGAATATCTAGCTACTAAAATGATTATAACTATATAAGTAATTTCATAATGAATGTTTGTTGATTTAGAAAATTAGTATTTGCTTGCTTGTAAACAACTGTAAAGCAAATCATTGGCCTAAGCATATCTAAGTGTCACTAGTGATAGGAATATTCAGTAAATTAGTAAATGAAAGTCTAAGTCATTTAGATCTTATCTTTCCTTTCCCAAACCTCCTTTTTTTGTGATTTTCAAGATGCTGCATTAAAATAAAATAAAATTTTTATGTTATTCTTATAGAAAGTTATGTTTAAATAAATAATCACTGACATGTATTGTGGCTTTGATTCTCCTGGCATATTCTTAATGGATAGATAAAATGGCAATGTTTAATCAATCAATCAAATAATTATTAAACACCTACCATGGACCAGGTGAGATGTTTGAGGATATGGAAAAAAAAAACTTTAAAGGTTACTTATCAGTTAAACTGCTTGTGTGACTAATGAAATAACTGAGATCCAAAAGAGGTCAAAGGATATTTCTAAGGTCATGTAGGTGGCAAGTAGCAAAATTAAAGTTTCTTCTTTTTGTTCCTTCCTTTGTAAGAGTTATAGACATCTTCTTTCTGGTGGCGTGGAAGACAGAATGAAATTGATGACAGTAACTAGTCATCACTGGTGAGTGCTCAAGGAAGTAAAAAGCTGCTCCATCAGGAGTGACTGACAGCTTCTGAACTGCTCATCGATTTCAGAAGCGTTGGACCTACTGCATCACCTTTCCCTAAAGGATTTATTTTTCAGTTCTCTTTGCTCTAGACATACTCTCTGTTATTCCAAATGGCAAACAGCATTCAAAGATGTCTTCCCAGGCTCATGACCTTTTCCTGTATCCCTTGACATCATCCTTCTTAATAGTAGTAGAAGGGGACAAACTACAAAATCACAATCTATTATTTAATCTACTGAGCAGAGATTTACTAAATAAAACCTAATCAGCTCAATGGAAAAATTGAACTTCACAAAATCAAGTATTTTAGTGTTTGGACAGGTCCTGGAAATCAACCTTTTCAAATCCTTCATTTTACAGATAAGAAAATCTAGTCCCTGAAAGCTTTAGTGGGTCATTCATAGTCATACAGAGAATGCCAGAGCAGTATTAACTAAAATCTGCCTGATTTTCAGTCAGATGTTCTTTCTACTGCAACCCAAAGGTAACAGAAGATGAAACAAGTTCAATTTAATTATGAGGTATGTGGTTTATTTGAATGTATTTTTATGTTTCAGGAAAGGATACTGGCATTGATTGTTAGACAATTTATCAAGTTTCCTAAATCGTAATTAATTAGTTAATTTAAGGTTAATGTTTCATTAAAATATATTTGTGGTGGAGATGCTAGGATAATGTTATCAAAATGAGAATGCATCATGGGTAATTTCTTTTCAAAATTTACTTTGGGCTGACATATTGTTCTGTAAAATATCCCTGTCATCTGAGTCATTTTGGTGCTATAATCCATGGTGAATAGGAAATCACCTATGAACTTTTCACTCCATAAATAAATCACAAAGACATTCAATCATCATGCAATTAGGAATCATACATTAAAGCTTTAGAGGTTCATAGATATTTAAAATTTGTGGAGAGCCTGAAGCAAGAGAGGTAGAGATTCATCATTTGCAAGAAATACTGACCTTTAGTAGAGAAGACAAAGTAATGCCTTTATAACTTGATAATGATATCTTGTTCAATAGCAAATATCCCAATGTTCTTTATCTTAATCAAGGCTGTAATTAGAAATGAACAGGTTGCTAAATGACATTGTGCCTTAGGCTGCGTGGAAGAGTTAGGTGAGGAATTAAGCTTTTCTACCAGTGGGCAGATAGTGGTTGTTCTACTTGTATTGAAATTAAGGATTATCAATCTTCATGTCTTCTGGCATAAACTCATTACTGAGTGTGATCTGGAAAGCCTATCTTATTTTGCCCCCATGAGAGATAATTGTATAACTGGGCATACTTTGAGACTTTTATACCTTCTCTTGAGAATCTATTGCAGGACGCCTGGCATAAAGGATAAGAACTGGGACTCAGAAGTTAATGCAACAGAGGTACATCTCTACTTTGCTGGCTTCCTCTTTCTCCTGACTTTTGGGTAGGACAAATACTTCAATATTGTCTAGGACTCTTTTACTCTATGTCACCTCCTATATACATTCAGTTGCCCAATCTTGCTATTCTTAGCATTTCTCACATTTCATTTCTTCTTCTTTTTTTCCTATTGTTAAACCTCTATTTAATCATTAATTGTTTGTTACTTGGACTATTTTAGTAACCACCATCCTGGTCTCCTTTCTAGTCTCTTTCTCTAGTCATACTACCAGGTCCTGTCAGTTCTTACTCTCCAACTCAAAAAATCTTTGGTAATTCCTCATGGCTTAGCAAAACTACAAGCACCAACAACTACAACAGCAATAACAGCAACAGAAGTAGCAGCACCACCACAATATTTGGGTCGACATTCAAGGACTTCCTTAGTCTTGGCCCCAAATCACTCTTTCAGCCTTATCTCATGTGTCTTCATTTGTTTCATGTTCCAAACAAATTGACCCATTTTTCATGCTTTTCTTGGATCTCTCTCATTTCTCTTCCCAGTTTTTCCTCCACCTGTCTAACTTGATTTTCAAAATACTTTTTGAGCTCTTCCATGGCCTGATGTTTGGGATACAGAGGCCTTGACTCCTATGTCTTTACCTGATGGTAAGCATTGTGCTACCTCGTCAGAAAGGAAGGGGGGAATCATCTGGTCACCAAGAAAGTAACCTTCTATGGTCTTATTTTTTTTCCCTTTTTCTGGGCATTTTCCCAGCCAGTTACTTGACTTCTGAGATTCCTCTCCACCCCTGGCCTAGATCCACCCAGCTAGTGCTTGGGGTCTGAGATTCAAATGCTGCTCCCCAGCCTCAGGGATTTTGGTGGCAGGCCTGGCTGCTATGCAATGTGATCTTAAGTTCTGGTGCTCAGGTTGGGGCAGGGCCACCTCCCAGGCTCAGTTCCCTCACAGGGTTTATGCAGAGACCTTCCTTAATGGAGCTGCTGCTGAGCTCCTGCATGCTCTGGGAGCCTCTGGCCACCCACTGCCTCTGCTGCTGCCTCCTAAGGGGGCCTGAGCCACGAAGACACCCCACTCCCCTCTCAGCCCGTCCAGACATCTCTCTTACTGACCTGTGTGTCTGTGGGTGGAGGGACCTTCATGGCTACTGGAGATTCCATCCCTGAAGCCTGCTCGTATCTGCTCCTCTCCATGTGGCACAACTGGGGCAGGGCTGGGCTCTGCTCCCGTCTGGTGTGCAACGGACCTTTGGGATCAGTTTTTCAGGGCTCTCTGGAATGGAAATCTCCTTCACTGTGTTGCTGTGTGGCTTCCACTGTTCCAGAATTTGTTGGGAGTTCTTTTTAGAGGAAATCCATGGGTTGTGGGTTTGGAGCTAGCATATGTGAGTCTTTCTACTCTACCATCTTGACTCTGCCCCCCTGTTCTAAACAAATTGAACTCTGCCTTGTTCTTCTCAGATTCTCTTCTGTCTTCTTTTTCTTTTCCTTTGTCCATGCAGTGCCAGTGTCCTTTCCCTGTCATGAGTTTTCTTTTCGTGCCCTGCATCTACAAGCTGATTCTTCAAATGCTTGCATTCCTTTAAGGCCAAACAATGGTGCCACCTCTCTCATGAAAACTTCCATAACTCTTTGCAAAGGATGGAACCTCTATTTCTTAACATTTTTTCACATTATTTGAACCTCTTTTAGGCATTTATATACAATTCATATTAGATACATAAACAGACAGAACATTTATTAAATGCTTACTATATTCCAGACACCAGCTAAACTCTGGGCATACAGATGAATTAAATAAGACAGTGTCCAAAGGAGCTTATATCTTAGTGGGGGAAGATAACATATAATGGGGAACCATAAAAGGCAGGGAGAGGAGAGGGCAAGCCTGATCTTGAGGAAATGAAGCTCACAGAATGATCTGAGCCCATAGAAAATAACATGCAATGGTGGTCTAGCTAAGGACTCTTCAATCCTAAGAATGGCCCTCAGAAGAGAGCTATCTCCAGAGAGGAAGGTTGCAGGTAAGGAAGTGAATTTCAGAGGTTACCCATGGCTAAATTGTAAGTTGCTTGAAGGCAGGTGCTGTGCCATTCTTTCATTTTTTTCACACTTAACATAAATGATGTAAATATTATATACATTAAAAAAAAAAGTCCTGTGGTTTCATCAGAGTAAGATGTTTCCTCAGTCACTTTCTGCTCCCCTTGGAGTCTAGAAAGATGCCTGGGCCATAGAAAGGGTTAAACTCTTCTGCGTCAAACCCAATATGGGAGAGGTGGGACTAGAACTTGATGCTTCCTGACTTCAAAAACAAGGGCTATCCATTAAGCTTTTTATTGATTTTGATACAGCAGGACCTTAATACATGCTTGTTTACATAAACTCTATTAGATGATAAATTGAGCAGAATCACTAAAAATATTTTCCTTACTCTTTGGGGCTGCCTGGTTCAAAAAACTGAGTTTTTAATTGATATTATGGCATACAATTTTTCATAAATTAATATATTTAACAGTAGAAAATGTCAGATTTTATTCATAAAAAGCAAATGGGGAGAGGATTTCTGAGGATACAAATTGAAAGCTGATTTGCTTTCAGGATATATTTTTTAAAATTCAGTACACATTGGGGCAGTCAAGATGGTGGGACTTGTTTGAGCTTTCCATCAAAAAAAAAAGTCAAGTAATTGGTTGGGAAACTGAACAAAAACTGAAAAAAATCAGACTCTAGAATATTACTTTGGTGACAAGGAAGATCAAAACACACAACCAGAAGGAGACAACAAAACCAAAGTTCCTACATTCAAAACCTCCAAGAAAAATATGAAGTGGTCTCAGGTCATGGAAAAGATCAAAAAAGATTTTGAAAAATCAAGTAAGGGAAGTAGAGCAAAAATTGTTAAGAGAAATGAGAGTTATGCAAGAAAATAATGAGGAATGTAACACCTGCTTCCTAAAGGGAACCCAAAAAACATTGAAGAAAATAACAACTTAAAAACAGACTAACCCAAATGACAAAAGAGATCCAAAAGAACAATGAGGAGAAGAATGCATTAAAAAGCAGAATTGACCAAATGGAAGAGGAAGTCCAAAAGTTTACTGAAGAAACTAATTCCTTCAGAATTAGAATGGAGCAGATGAAAGCTATTGAATTTATGGGAAATCAAGAAATTATAAAATAAAACCAAAATAAAGAAAAATGGAAGACAATGTGAAATATCTCATTGGAAGAACAACTCACCTAGAAAATACATCCAGGACAGACAATTTTAAAATATTTTGATTATCTGAAAATTATGATCAAAAAAGGAGCATAGATATCATCTTTCCAGAAATTATCAAGGAAGAACTGTTCTGATATTCTAGAACCAGAGGGTAAATAGAGGGTAAAATAGATATTGAAAAAATATACCAATTGACTCCTGAAAGAAAAACCAAAAGGTAAACTCCCAGGAATATAGTAGCCAAATTCCAGAATTCCCAGGTCAAGGAGAAAATATTGCAAGTAGTCAGAAAGATTGAGTATTGTGAAAACACAATCAGGTTAACATAAGATTTAGCAGATTCAACATTAAGGGATCAGAAGGCTTGGAATATGATATTTCAGAAGTCAAAGGAGTTAGGATTAAAATCAAAAATCAGCTACCCAGTAAAACAGTATAATACTTCTGAGGAAAAATGGTCATTCAGTGAAATAAGACTTTAAATCATTTTTAATGAAAAGACCAGAGTTGAATAGAAAATTCATGAAAAGGTAAAGAAGAAAGAGAACTCATAAGGGACTTGTTAAAGTTGAACTGTTTAAATTCTTACATGGAAAGATATATTACTTGAGAGTTTTCTTAGTAATAGGATAGTTGGAGGGATTATATATATTGACAGAGGGTACAGAGTGAGTAGAATAGGAAGGGATGTTATCTAAAAAAATAGAATTAAGGTATGAGAGAGGAATACATTGGGAGGAGAAAGGGAGAAATAAAATGGAGTAAATTATCTCCCACATAAAAGAAGCAAGAAAAAGCTTTTACAATGGGAAGGAAGAGGGGAGAGGTGAGAGGGAAACAAAGAACCTTACTCTTATCAGATTTGGCTTAAGGAGGCAGTATCATGTACACTTAACTGGGTATGAAAAACCTATCTTATCCTACAGGAAAGTAGGAGGGGAAAGGGATAAATAAGGGAGGGGAGAGTATAGAAGGGAGGGTAAATAGGAGGAGGGAGTAATTAGAAGTAAAGAATTTGAGGAGGGACAAGGTCAAAAGAAAGAATAGAGTAAGTACAGGGTGCAGGACAGGATGGAAGGAAATATATTCAGCCTTTCACAACACGAATTTTATGGAAGTGTTTTTATACACATGTATAACCTTTATCAAATTGTGTACCTTCTCAATGAAGGCAGGTGGGGAGGGAGAAGGGAGAGAAGTTGGAACTCAAAGTTTTAAAAATGAATTTGAAAATTATTTTTACATGCAACTAGGAAATAAGATATACAAGCAACATGATATCAAAATCTATCTTGCCCTGGTTGCATGGAATTCAAAATCTTGTGAAAGTGAATAAAAATTAATTAATTAATCAGAAAAAAAAGAATAAAAAGGAAAATAATAGCGAAAGAAAAAAAAGATTCAGTACACATTGAAATTCTAAAGGCTTTTATCCTGCTGTTAGATCTAGCAGTCACATGTGTGCAGAGGGGAATAAGTGAGTGAGAACTGAGCGTGAGAGATACAGAAAAATAGAGACAGTACACAGAAACAGAGAAACTACAGAACAAACTTGACAGAGTGAAATTTGAAGGCATACAGTCTTTGTATGTTTGTACACATATACATACATATTTTAAATGGTATATTATCAGATATTAGAGCATATATATATAAACTGCTAAAAGCATGTTTTTAAACTTATTTATGTATCTAAAACCACACACTTATATCTACATATAACAGCATGTGTATGTGTGTGCATGCGTGTGTGTATGTGTGTGTGTGTGTGTGTGTAGAAATAGACATGGATGTATTTAACCATCAGGATAACATGCTTTTATTCACTCATATATATGGAAACCATTTACTGTGACTGAATTCATCAAAACATTAATTCAGAGCTGTATAGGAATAAGTGATATTTCTGATAGCCTGATATAGTGACAACCAAAAGGCACCTACAAAATGTTCATTTTGGCTTACCTCTTTGCAGCACAGAATAAAACAAGAGACTGACAATTATCTGACTTATTCAATGGAAATGTGCAGTGTAGCTCTCAAGGTGGAAGAACTAAATCACAATACTGTATTTTAACTCATTTTATTATTCTTTGGAATTCTAATTGCTATAAAAATTGCATTTCCTATGGCTAGTGTCTAGCCCAAATAGCCAATTAAGAAATATTTATTATGTGCCTGGTGTGAGCCAGTTCCTGTGCTAAACACAGGAAACAGGTACAAAGGATAATACAGTCCTTACTCTCAAGTGCAGATTCAGATTTGGAATGGGCTTTAATTTACATTTGCAAGGTAAGTCAATCTTTGAAGGCTACATGAAGAAATCAATGTTGTAATGGAAACAAACTGCAATTCCCATAACCTTTTATATTGGTTTAATACACAAATATTTCTCTAGAGAACCTTGAATTTTTTTCATGGAAGGTAAGGCAGCCCTTTGAATTTTTTTCATGGAAGGTAAAACAGCCCTTAAGAATTTGTAGGTATTTGTTATGACATTAAATGTGCTTCATTGTTCTTTGGTGAAGTTATGTGACTAAATATTCACCTGTCATCTCTGGATTTTTGAATATTTTTAATGACAAAGTAAAGTACTGGCCTCTAGAGAAAATTATGAATTATGCTATTGTGACTAGGAGACTGAAAAAATGAATATTTTTATCTTAAAAAGATAGTCATTGACCTTGGCATGTCTATGAGCTTCAAAGGTTATGACAGAATATCTTCCCTGATTATTTAAATGTATCAACTACAAAAGATTCACGAGTTAATCAAGTTCTTCAATATTTAATGGAATACATATGGAAGCTATTGTATTGTTTATCCTGTTTTTATAACTTTTAACATATAGGTAAATGAATATTATTAATAGGTAAAGTCACCCTACTTTAGGTCATATTTAATAAGATGTAAATATATATTCAGGAACCAAGTAATCTTACTATTTAGTCCTTTGAATCAAGGGGAAATTAATGTATCTTGGAAGTTTTATCTTTGGAAGAACTTTCTAGGCAAGATGATAAATATTCATCACAAAATATTAATTTTCATATATAGTCATTGTTGGATCATTTGTGCATAGGTTTGTAGCTAGATCAGACCATAGAGATCACCTAATCCAATCCTTCATTTTATAAATAGTGCAAATGAATCACCCAAAGGTGAAGTGACTTACCAATAGCCATGCCCATAGCATGAACAGTGGCAGTATTTGAACCTAAGTACCTGTAGTGCCAATGCAATATTCACAGAGCCTACGGCAGTCATGAATATACCAACACAGTTATGAATCACGAAGTACAACAGACTCTCCACCTGAAACAGAGCACCAAAACATTGACTCAGACACCAGAAAGGCAAATTCACCACAGCAACAAAACTATATACACATTTATAATGCAGAGGGCAACACCAGCCCCAACTCTTCCCCCTGTTAGGCTTCCCACAAACCAGCTTCCTTAAACAAATCACAAACGGGCTCCCTTAATCAAAATGCTCACAAACAAAATTTTATGTATGCATACATACATACATACATACATATATATATATATGTATGTATGTATATATGTATATAGTTGATTTCTAAGACACACAGACTTCACACAATGGCTTTCAATAACTGCATGTATATACTAGTTTCAAGAATAGGCTAGGCCTTTAGTCACATAGCCCAGACTTTGCTTTCCTATACCACTTATTCAAAACCTAGTAACACCTACATGTAATGAGGTTAAAAAGTGAGGGAAATGCATTTGTAATAAAAACAGTTACTAACATTTTGGCTATTGGCAACATTCTCAGAGAGAAGAGTACTGAGAAAATGAACTCACATCTGAATCATACATTCCACAACAAAACCGCTACTTTGATGCCTCATTATGGGGAAGTTATCCTAGATCTTCTGACTATGCCACTTCAAACTACAAGCCATGACAAGCTTAATCATATAAAAGACTTTCAGACTGAGTCTGCTGATGGGCTTTATCTGTTTTCTGAGGGTCAGTCTAGCCAGTTGCTGAGAGTATTATTGCTCAAAAGGTTAACTGAAAGCAGAAATAAATGATGACCATGATGATCGATAAAACTGAAATAAATACAAAATGGATAATATTTGCACAGCACTCTTAAGGTTTAGAAATTATTTCTACATATATCACTTAATTTGATTCTTATAATAATCCTGGAAGGTAGGTTATATTGATCTTAATATTCCAGATGAGAAACATGAGACTTAAAAAGTTGCAAAACAATTAGTTTTATGCAAGATTCATATTTAACTCTTCTTGACCTCTAGGTTCACCACTTTATCCACCATGACACAAAAAGATCACTCTGGTATACGAGAACTCATCCCTTCTATTTATGCAGTAATGGTAATAGAGAAGCAGAGAAAAGGCAAAGGACACTAAGAATGACATGGCAATCAGACCATTAAAATGTCAATTTAATGGCTGTCCAGTGACAGGTTATCCAATGACTAAGAAGTTAACATAATACTAGAGGGTCTGATGCATACCCTATTTAATATTATCAACTAAATGAAACCAGAAGACAAGAAAAAAGCCTCAAAAGTAAATGGAAGGATTAATTAGAGGATTAAGATTAATAACCATTAAGAAAACAATTTTTAATTGTACTCCAAGTCACTAAATTTTATACCTTTTGACCTAGAGATAACACTATAGAGAAGAAATTGATCAACAGAAAAATATAGAATTACTTTTTCTAGTCACAAAAATTCAAAACAAAATGGATATCTAATCAGTTGGAGAATTGTTGAGGAAATTTTGGGATGTGAATGTGATAGACATTAAGTTCTGTAAGAAATGATGAAAATGAAGAATTCAGAGAAACCAAGTGAGAATTGCCTGATTTGATATAGAATTAACTTAGCAGAACCAGGACCCAAATTCACTCAGTAACATTTATAACATAAAGTAAAATAACACTGAAAAAGTTCAAAAATGTGACAGTGACTGTTCAGAAGCCTGCTTTGAAGTATATTTCTTTCCTCTTGGACAGAGAGATGATGGACCAGAGGTTAATAAAGAGATACATATTTTCTCATGTGGTCAATATTTTTTTTGATTATGTTTTTTTACTTGATTATATTTATTTTTTGCAAATGGAAGTTTCTATTTATGGGACAATGGGAGATGAGTGGGGAATGGTAGAAGTGAAGAAAAAAGAATGAAAGCATCAAAAAGTACACATACACTAAAAGTACACAGAAGAAATAAAAACAGGATAAGTTTGTTAATCTTGTTAAACTTTTAACCCATTTTGCTGCAGCTCAGATTTCCATTTATTCTTCAAAGAAGTATTGGAAATCTATATTTTCTCTGGCTATTGATTCTGGATTCTCAGAATCTTTTTGTGCCTGATTTCTCGTTTATTTATTTTTAATATTAACTGCTTATTGTGAGAGCCAGTCTCTCATACAACTACTTGGATTTAAGGAGGTATACAGACTCTATTCAGACTCATCATTAATTAGGATAAGAAGTAAGGTAAAATAACTCATATAATATTGATAGAGAACATTGATAAAATACTTTAAGGTTAAGCACATATGTTATCTTCTTTGATCATCAAAGCAATAACCCTATAAGATCAGTGCTGTTACTATTCTCATTTTACAGAAGATGAGAGAGTATAAGTGACTTTCCCAGGATCACACAGCTAGTAAATGAGTGACTGAGTCATGATTTGAACTCCAGTTTTTTCTGACTCCAAGTGTAACATTTTTTCTACTACACTATATAAGTGTCTGTAGGAAAGAATCTTAGTTTTCTGTTGTATGTCATGGAAGCCTTTGGCTGACTAGTGAAGCCTATAAACTTTTCTCAGAACAATGTTTTTATATACATCAATTAAACTAAACAGGGTTTCAAAGGAAACCAATTCTATTGAAATACAACTCTGTGTTTGTATGTTTATATATATATATATAATATATATAATGTCACGATTGACATACTCAAATTCATGGTCCCTGAAAACTACCTGTTTTACCTACGAAAAGGGTTAATTGATTTTCCCAGGGTCACACAGCTGATCAGTGTCTGGGGCCAGATTTGAACTCCCAAAAATGTCTTCCTAACTTCCAACCCAGAGATCTATGTACTGTGCCATCTACCTGTCTCTGTAGAGCTGAAAGGGAGCAGATCAGTCCTCTCACTTTTTCATGAGTGAGGAAAGTGTAGAGAGGCAAGTGATTTTCTCAAGGCTAAGTAGGTAGTATTAAGTATCAGAATTTGGATTTGAACTCAAGTCATGATTCCAGTTCACTTCTTCTCCCACTGCACTAAAATATCTCACTATATGAAGGTGTAATTAATACTTATTGTATGATGACTGAACCTTTACTTCTATTTAGCAATGATCATGTCAATGGTCAATGAATTAGACAATGCAATGCCATTAATTAGATAATACTAAAGAGGAGGGGAAGAATGGATTATTAATATGACACCAAGGAGACTTTATAGTAAATTAAGCAGTGACAAATCTGTTAGGTTTATTTGGTTTGGCCACATTTAGACTAAGTTTATAATTATCTGCCCTGGATATTGTATTTTACTCCTAGACCTCTTGGTATTATCCTCTTGGTGATATGGGTAAATATTACTCCCACTTTTTATTTCCATTACTTTGTTCAGACCATTAGGATGCTGTTTAACAGTCTGCAAGAGAGATGATTACAAAATAGACTGTAATTATTCAAAAAAATAATGCATATTCTAAAAGTCTGCTATTTACTCTTCCATTCTCTGGATCCTGTCTATCAGACAGAACTTTGGAACTGTCTATGATGGAAAAGCTTGAAATATATCAAGGTCAACAATGACACTTGAAATGAGACAAAATGTGAAATGCACCAATTTTACATGTTTCTGACAGCCTGAAAGGCCCTAACAATACTCTTATAAATAGCTGTTGTGCAGGTCACTGTGTGCATCTGAATATTCTAAAAGTAGGAATGTGGGAAGAGCCTAAGTTGGATTTTGAATCTTTCTTCCTTGAAATTAAGCAAGAAAATTAATGTCTGGGATGAAATTTTATCATGAGAATTTGATGGTAGCATGTCTACGTATCACCATTTGATAGCTTATTGTCAAATTTTATTATCATTTTACTTACTTGAAATCTCTTGTGGCTGGCAACTATGTAAGTTTATTTGAGGCTATTTTTATGAATATAGATTTTTGTTAATATTTTACATTCAAGAAATGACTTCGAGATAGTGGATCTTTAAAGATGTTGCCTTTGGGTATCTATTCAACTAATCAACTATGATTATAACTATGAACTATTGTAATAAGAATTAAAGATAACCTTGTAAAATTAATTCAAAGGAAAGAAAGAGGGAAAAAATAATTATTTTTGATGGATCAAGGTAATAAAAAGGAGGTTACTGAAGACAAAAAAAAGGCTTGATTTTTGTCCAACATTCCTATCTTTTGCGTCTGATCATCTTTACAGAGTAGTACATTGGAATAGAGCACTGGACTGGTAGTCAGAAAACATGAGATTTTTATATGATCTTAGACATGTTATCTTCACCTCTCTGAGATTCAGTTTTTTTTTAATATGTAAAAGTTATGGGATTAGACTGCATGGTCTCTAAGAGCCTATCTAGTTCTTAATCCATATTTCTATGAGCTGGAAATCTTGTTTCCAGATGGTTTTAGGACTTTATGTTTTTTGGACTTGGTTAGGCTCTTCAGTTATTTGGAAAAAGTCCATTCCTCACTCTGTAGGTCCAGGATCATTCATATTCTGGAATCTTAGCATCACATTTTTCTCTTCAGTCCATCCATAACTCTTGTTAGTACATGGTCTTCTGTGTCCTTCTGGGAGAAGCACTTCTGCCCATTATTTTGTTTTTTGTGTTTGTTTTCTGTAGCCATGAAGTTCTTTCTGTCTTTAAGTGTGGAAAATCAGAAATCACCTCCCACGTTGTTTCTATAGTCTGTACATCATATTTTCATGGCAGTTTTTCCCACAAAGAATTCCAGTAGTTGTTTCCCTCTTTCAAGTCCGACAAGGTTCATTTATAGCTTCCTGCTACCTAACAGTGCAGAATTCACATGGGACAGTATGGAAGCATTCATTTTGTCTTATTTCACTTGCTTATGACCCTATGGGTCAATCTGTCCAAATGGTGCACAAACTCAGAGAGTTCTTTCACAATGGAAAATGATAAAAAACTTGACATAACATTGCTGTGTCTCCTTGTTGTTCAGTTATTTAGATCATGTCTGACTCTTTGTGACTCTATTTGGGGTTTTCTGCACAAAAGATGCTAAAGTGCTTTGCCGTTTAGCTCCTCAGCTCATTTTACAAATGAAAAATTGAAGAAAACTGAACCCAATTCAAGTGACTTGCCCAGGGTTATATATCTAGTAAATGTCTGAGGCCAGATTTGAACTCAGGAAGATGAGTCTTCATGACCTCAGACACAGTTCTCTATTCACAGCACCACCTAGCTGCTCTCTTGTGGCTTCTGTGCATTTTCAATTGTTTTATAAATCTTTAAAAGCATTCTAACCTTTTGGACTTCTGATTTCAGAACATACATGAGATGAGTCCCTTGGCACTTCCTTTTATTTTCTTCCATGATTAACTGGACACTGAGGTAATATTACAGTGGAATGCCCTATCAGAGACTCAAATGATGCTCAAAAGAGCATAGCAGTTCCCCTGGCAGTGCTTCATAGCTTGGCATAGTGGAATCTGGGAATAGGCTTGTTTCCATAATGCTCACTATTACCAGATATTGACTTGTACTAAAATCGTGTCTTATAGTATTTTTAGATAACTTTTCTGTCTAAGGGAGAGTCTTGATCTCTATTTCTAATTGTTTTTTTTGGGAAAGAATCTAACAATTAAGCTTTCTTCTCAACCATTACCTCTTAAGAGAATCTAAAATGTTCCTCAAGTTCACCTAAATTCCAGTCAAAAGAGCAGGAATAGTCTATCTCCTTATAGTCGTTATAAAATGTGAATACTGCATCTTCCCCTTAAAGAAACAATTTGTTGCTTCTGCAAATTGCAAAGGGTACATTTTCCTCTCTGTGATTATATGACATAAGTAACATAATATATAATTACAGGTAATTACCTCAACTACAAAATACAATGCCCATATAGGTAATATATCATTTGTGTATCCACTGGATAAGCTGTGGTCATTCAAGTAGTTACAGAAGTATGAGAGAGAGAGAGGGAGAGAGAGAGAGAGAAAAAGAGAGAGAGAGAGAGAGAGAGAGAGAGAGAGAGAGAGAGAGAGAGAGAGAGAGAGAGAGAGAGAGAAACACCACTATTTGATGCAAAAGTAATTTAAATTTTGGTAGTTATAAGGTGATGAGGATGAGCATAGAATTTCTCTCTTTCACATTGCTCAAAAGACAACTCATACAATTATCTCAAAGAATTCTTTTGGATGAGAGTTTGAATTTCTTACTATCATCCAGGAAAGGGTAATATCATACAGAAATATTCATAAAGAAACTCTTTCTATATTTCCCAATATTTCTTCTTCCAAAATTGTTAGGCACTGTGTATTATGTATGTTCAAAATCTAACATGCAATAGAAGTAGTAATAGCTTTAGATACAACACTAACTAAAAGAGACAATTTTAAGGAGAGAATAGATAATGAAAAAGAAACAAAAAGGAACTGATAAAAGGAAAGGAAAAGTAGATGTATGATGGTTGGGAAGGATAGAATAGTGCTTTCAGGTATGGATGCCCTAAGCCTGATCCCTTTAAATTAGGTACAAATGATAAACAGTATGGTTTCTAGTTTTTTACAACTGATCTATCTACCAAGTGATAGATATTTTTAATTATCTAATAGTTAATGTTCTCAGAAATTAGCCCCTAGATATACATGTAGATAATCATCAGACTATTAATAACTATTCAGCATTCAGTACTAAAGGGCTCATCACAGTACTGCTTACTTTGCCTTAAGGCATTAGAAAAAGGGACAACTCCATTATAGTGAAAGGAAACACACTTTAAGTTAATAGTTGATCAAAGTTATAGATCACTGGAGAGTCTTTAGCTCTGGGGGATTTGATCAACCCTCATTTGTGGTATATGTATATACTTCATGTCTTCTAATGAAGCACCAGGGAAGGTAATCTGAACATTTTGTGTCTCTTGAAGTTATATCCAAGATCTGATCAGTGGCCTCTCCTTATGAGAACTGTAACATTCTGAAAAACAAAGAAGGCATGCAGACCAACTCCATATGCAGAAATTTAAAAGCTCATTAAAACAAATTACAGGTATTTATTATCTCCCCTTCTCACCCTCCTCTCCTCTGACCAACTGAACAATTAAAAAAAAATTGTAACAAATACGCTGAGTCCAAAAAAACCAAAAACGAATTTCCACATCTGCTGTGTCTGGTTCTCTAAGTCATATTCTGCACTTTAAATTCATCACCTTTATTGCAGAATGTAGGTGTATCTTTCATCTTCATTCCTTTGGAATCTTGGTTTATCAGTGCATTGATCAGAATTCTAAAACCTTTTAAAGTTGTTTTTCTTTTGTTATTTTATAAATTGCTCTTCTAGTTCTATCCACTTTGCTCTATATCTGTTTACAGTGTTTCTGAAACTGACGATTTCATCATTTCTTCTGGCACAATAATGTTTCCTTACATTAATGTACCATAATTTATTTGGTCATTCCAATGGGGGGGCACCAGTTTCCAGTTTCTGCCTACTAGAAAAAAAGTGCCATAAATATAAAATGCTTGTTTTGAGGAAACTTTTCACTTTGCCTGAGAGATGGAAAACAAAACAAAACAGAAATCGAAACAATGCAGTTTCTCCCAAATTCTCTATTTAAAGAAAGCACCAACTTATCATTCCAATCTGGCTTCATTCCCTTGTACTTCATTATGCCCTATAGGGGGTGACACATCCACCTTCCTTCATCTCCTTTCAGCTTCTTTTTATCTTTTGTCTTCCATTACATTGTGAGATCCTTAAGGGAAAGGACTGCTTTTTGCCTTTCTTTGTATCCACAAAAACTAGCACAGTACCTAGCATACGGTATGTTCTTAATAAATTGTTATTATTAACTAATTAAACACCCTCTCATCTTCTCATCTTGTACATGTTCTTCTGCATTATCCTATCACTTATTTTACTGAGCTGTTAATGAGAGGATTTCCCCCTTTGAAATATCAATTCAATTTTCTCACATCCACCCCTTTCTGATTTTTCTCATTATACTTTTTATTCTCTAAATTCTTTAATACACTGATGTATATTTTGTTCTTTCGTTGTCACTCGGTAGGTAATATTTTTTCTAATCAAAATCAAAGTAGGTATCAATAAACTCCCCCTCCAATTGCCCATTCATGTCCCATACTTATTCTGGTTGCTTTTTTCTTTGGTGGTCAAAAGTCTCCCCTGTACCTCTGCTTTCTGAAAGATTTATTCTTTATTGTTGTATTTTTGAATCTTGACTGTGATGCTTCTTGGAGGTTTAAAATTTGAGTTTCTGTTTGCTCTCTTCCTCTGAAGACTGAGTTCTGATTTCACTATATCTGGGTAGTTCTTAACTATGGTTTCTTAGAGTATGGTATTTAATGTTCTTTTTTCTGGAAATTCCATAAGTCTTAGATTATCTCATTGTATTGTATTTCAGTGTTTCCTATTGTTCTGAAGTGTTCTTCCACAAAAAAATCCAAATCTTCCTTTACTTTTCCCCTCATTTTTACTTTTCTTTTTCATTTTAGTTCTTTCTTTTCTTGTTAAGTTTGTCTACTATTATGGAAATTGCCTTTCCCTCTAAATTCTCTAGTGTTTGGTTAGAGCTGCTGATTCCTTTTTCAAGAGTTCTATTTTCTGTCCTTTTAAAATTATTCTATTTCTTTGATCATTGTTTGTAACCATTTTGGAGGCTTTGTGGTTGTTATATTTTCATGAAAAGGGAGCTTGAAGAATTTGTTGTACTGTCTTTATCTTCACAAGGAAATTTTAAATTGAGATGGGACTTTTATTTGAGTATCTTTTTTATCTCTTTGTTTTTTTCTATCTCTATCAATTAGTTTAATGATTTTTCTGGTTTCCTCTATGAAAATGTACTTATCATCTCTCCATTTTCCCCTAGAATGCACATCCTTTTGGAAAGATCATATTAATATTACTATTACTTTTAATATCACTATTACGAATAATACTTGTTATCTGTGTTGGCATTATTCTCGTGATTTCCCAAAACACAATCCCCCTTTCTGAGCACCACTCCTGTTTGTTGTCTCCCACTATTAGAACATAATCTCCTTAAGTACAGCCTTTCTTTATATCTATATCTCTATATATAGATATATTGTTCACACATATTTTATATATATATATTGTTCACATATATTTCTCTATTTTTACATTTATTTCTAAGCACAAAGGAAAATGGAAGGCAATAAGCATTTATATAGCACTTACTATACGCCAGGCACTGTGCAAAGCACTTTATAAGTATTAACTCATTTGATCCTCAAAGTAGCCATGTTTAACCCCTCTTTGAGCGTGCCTACATTGCCTAATGTGAAGCCTATTGTGTGTCCTATGGTATCATTAGGCTAGCCTCTTTTTATTTATTTATTTTTGGCTGCCTGCTTCTTTAAAACTGGTGAGACTGAGCTGATTGCTTTTTCCACCTAGCTGCTGTGGCCAGCCCTGATGCTATGAACTGAGCAGGTGAGAAGAAAGGGCCTTGCTTCCCTTGTGTAGTTCTCCTTTATTGCTACTCAGGAGAGATGAGTCTGGGAGTACATCTTTTTATTTTGTGTTTGTCCTAAGTTTTAGTGCCAGAGGTGATCTTCAAGAAACTGGGAATTCAAGCTATGACAACCTTGGAACCAGGATTATTTTGTAAGGTGGTGCAACATCCTGTCATCTCAGTGTGGAAGCACTGAGAAGTCAGAATGCCTAAGAGTCAGTCTCTGAGATATTTCGCAATTTGAGCATGGACTGTGCTCTATAGGAACTGAGCAAAGCCAACCCAGTCCTCTTCCCCTCTTCAGAGAGAGAGAGAGAGGTTGTGCAAAAGGTTGAGGGGGTAGGGGAAGATAATGCCTCCTTTGTATTGAGAGGGGAGTGAGTTGTACATTTGTGATTATGCCTTTTAAGATAAATATTCCCTTGCAAAAGTTCCACTGTATTATACATGCAAAGTAGTACTGTTAATATTCCCATTTTATAACTGAGTAAACTGAGGTAAATTAAATTTAAATGATTAATCCAGGGTTAAATAGCTTGTCAGTGCCTGAGGCTGGATTCACACTAATCTTCCTGACTCTAAAGCCAGTACTCACTTGCATTGAAAAATTCCTTGCACATGGTGTTCAATATTTTTAAAAATTAATTCATTCACCAACTATCTACCTTCAACTGAGTATCTATGTCCTCCTGAGTTGTACTAAATTTAACATCACTAAAGGAGCAATTAAAGAGCTAGTTTTGGAGTCAGGAAGACCTTGGTTCTAGTTCTGTTTCTGACATATCCTAGCTTTGTGACTCTATGCAATATACCCAACCTCTTAGTGATCCAATCAGGGTGACTCAGATAAGACCACTGGTTGCAGAACAGGTGCTAACCTTCATTAGGAGGAGTTTCCTCACCAGAAACTCTCTATAAGAATGAAATAACTGGAATAGGGAAGAAATAACCATTGTACTTCTGGTCGTCAATTTCAATTTTCTTGTTTCTGAGGTTACTACACAGCTACCTCCTTTCTTTCTTTTTAGGGAGTGAATATGGCCTAAATCACAGCTTTAAACTTATGGTGGTATTAGGTTTTGGTATTTAGGTTTATTCTGTCATTCAAAAGGATCACTGGCCACTGCCATGCTAACACAAAATCTGTGGATGTAGAAAAGGGAGTCTGGAATTGGCAAGAGTGATTGAGAGGAGCCAAGAGCATGAACAATCAATCCTCCACAAGTCTTTATGTTGGACTTCCCAGCCTCCTCCTGCCCCTCTCTCCCTCCTAACACACTTGGGGAAACAGTAAAAGAATGAATATCGAAGGGTGTATGTTTCTAAAATTGCAGCATGTACCATGATGGCAGGTCCACCATCAGCTTTCCCTGTTAGTTGCAGTAAAGGAGGGGAGACATATTATTGCCAGTGTTTGGAAGCATGTATTTACCTGCTGATGCTTTTTTCTCTCTAAGAATTACTTTATGGTGAGATATTGCAGGTGATCCTCTCCCACTGCTTTGCTTCCATCATTCTCTCCTTTTATTCAGCTTCCTCACCTATGCCATATTTTCCTATATTTTCTATCTTTATCAGCTTTTTCCTATTTCCCTTCCTTTCTTCACCACTTCTGCTTCCTGCTTTCTCTTTTCTAAGGAATTATATTTTTCTTTCCTCTCCTTTGTAATTTCCTTTCTCCTTTTCTTCCCTTGTCTCTTGTCCTCATTTTCATCACCGTCTTTACTCAAATTTCTGTAGTGCTTATATATTTTACAGAAATTTCACAGCAACCTCATCATTAAGGCATTTTGAATATCATTAAGTTTATTTCAATGTTCAAGCCTCTACTGAAAAAGCTGTATATTTTAATTTTAAGTTATTTTTTAATACTCTAAGCCTTTTGAATTTATATCACATTCATTCTAAATATTGAATCAACCCTTGTGACATAGAAATAAAAATAAGCAAGAATACCTGAAAAAAAAAAAACCCTCACCTGCCAATGTACACAATATTCTTTCTTAGTAGTACACAATATCTCTGCCATTAGGAAAAAAGTTACTGTCTTCCATTATTTAGAATTCACCTTCTAAAAGTATAGAATTTCTCCTTGGCTTATGCCTGTTTTTTCACTCTAACTCCCTTCACTCTGTTTACTTTTTCACCAAAAATCTAAAACTTTAGAGGAATGACACAGAATAAAAATAAATATTTAAAATGCCTGATCTCTGTTGCCTATTTAGGCAATGTTCAAAATTGATTGGCAAGTAAGGCAATCTTCCATTATGAAAAATTGTTGAAAAAGCAATTGATGTCATTGCAAATGTGGAATTGACTCTTAAGTAACTAAAAGCAAATTCTAGAGACTTATTCCTCCCAGGATCTTAGTGGGGAAATGTAGGAAAAATAGTTTTCTGATGATAAATAAGGCCAATCACCTACAATTTCACTAGTTCCTTTTAAATTTGTTTATATTGTGTAGCTAGAGGAGCATCAAGACTATTTTTCTCCAAACTTAAAATCAAATTATTTCATTGTAGGTGGTTACATCCACCTGTTGAGGATTGTAGAAATAGATATATGTAGACTTGATCTTGATAATTAGAACTTGTGCTATGTGAATATGTAAGAAAAAGTCTGCTAAGATTTCACAATTCCGTGGACCATCACTTGCTCCTACCAATTCACTTGCAAATAAACAAAATAAATTTCACAATAAAGGTGTTGAGGTAATTTTTTTCTGAGTTCTATATTTGTTGAAAAAGGAAATGATTGGTTTCTCATGTCCCTTTTCCTTATAATTTAGTTAAAAGTGCTCTTTAAGTGAGTGATTTTTTTTTTGTAGTATGTCAGTGGTCACAGAAAAAAAGAAAACTTCTGTCTCAATGAGATTTATTAAAGGGTCTTTCTTATGTCGACTGAAGAATTCAGAAGGTCTGGAAATGAGGATTGTTATAGTTCTTTAGCATGAAATCTTGAGTTAGGTCTCTACCACCAGTTAGCTGTTTAGGCAGCCACTTTCTAGGTTAGATCAGCTTGATGTTGTAATAGCACTAAAACTGATTCTTTAATTTTTCCTTATGATTCTTAAAAAAAATCCAAAATAACAACAACAAAACTCCCAAACCTCCCTTCTCTGGCATGTGTTGGTGGCATTTCATCAACTGCCCTTGCATTATAGAGGATGAAGGGTAATGAATAATGAAGAAGCAAAGTGTTGTTATATATGCTTTCAGTTCTACCCTTTGAGATCTGTGAGCATTAAAATTGTTTGAGGACTTAAGGAGGGAATGAAGAAAGGGAGGAGGAAGAATCTGACCCACCCTATCACTGTCATTGCATGTTTATTGCATTTGCTATCACAAGCCCTGGCTGTAACTTGGGGAAATACTTATCTGTGAATTTCACAGAACCCAGAATCTCACTCCCTGACATAGATAACTATAAAACTTGGAGATTTTGGATGAGGGACTTTATGGGAGGAAGAAAGGCATCATTTAGCTCATTCCTGGCTAGAATCTCTGATAAATCTCCTGATTTAGTCTTCAGACTCTAAAGCATACATTCTTTATAGGTAGAGTAAAATAGCTAACATTCACTTAGGGTTTTTATTTAATGCTCCATATATTGAAGATACTTAAATCCATAAGATGAAACAGCAAGCAAGATACAAAGAATTAGAATAGGTCTTATTAGAACATGAGTCTAGTGATTTTGAAGTACTGGGTAGAAAACTGAAGGGAAATGTACAGGAATATAGTCCTTGATAGTAAGTGTGTGTGTTCATCCTTTGTTGCTGAAGAAGACCATGCCATCAGAGAAATAATGACAAAACTTGCACTTGACTTTGTTTTGAGTGAGGGAGGGCTGGTCAGGTCACTAGCCTCACTTCTCCTCTAGAGTCATCTGAATCCAGTGACCAGATATTCATCAGGATGACTGGAGATGACCCAAGATGAGTCAATTGGGATTAAGTGGCTTGCCCAAGGTCATACAGCTAGTGACTGTCAAGTGTCTGAGGTGAGATTTAAACTCAGGTCCTCCTGACTCCTGCACTGGTTCCTCTATCCACTGCATCACTTTCAGGAGGAAACTGCACAATAACAATTTTAAAGGTACTCAAGAACTGATTTTCAAGATATGTTGAAAAAGGCACAGAAAAAAATCATACACTGATAAGGCTGTTGCAAAATAGGCAACATACCTATGTCAATATACATCAACACTTGTAATTTCCACACTGTGTTCTAACTTTCCCATCTATTATTTTCCATCTCAAAACAAAGGGAAGATTCCTTGTTGATGGGGAGATTGTGCATTCCTAAATGGCATTGTCCCCTCTTGGGATCAAAATTTAGGACTTGATGGGACCTTAGAGGTCATTCAACCCAAACTCATTTTACAGATGAGGAAACTAAAGCTCAAAAAGATTTAGAGATTTAACAAGGGTCACATATGTGGTTAAACTACTAAACAGGGAGTTGAATTGATTCCAAATTTGCCTCTTTATCTACTATAATAGCCTCCTTTTTTAATAGTCTATAATCATCTGTTAATCACAAGTAAGTTCTTATCCAAGTACTAATTAAGCCTAACCTTGTTTAGCTTTCAAGATCAGGTGTATTCGAGATGCTATGTCCATCCTTAATCTGCACAATTATGAATAAGTACCAATTATTCATGTTAGAAAAAATAAAGTAGATGAAGTATACATTCCCAGTATATAAAAAATAGGTTGGTAGTAGCCAAATCATGGAGTAAATTCATCAATATATAAATTTTGGATAAATTCTTCAAATGGACAATGAATTTGGACCAGAGTCAAGTGAATGGAGTAAGATATGCTTGATAACACTTGAGAAATTCTTTAGTTAATCTCCCATACTTTTAATTACTTCAAAAGCCCATCTCTTTCTGTCTCTTGTTTTTACCTCATTTTCAGAGATGGAGAATACAGGAATTTATTTTACTTGACTAGGCATGTTTGTTATGAGGATTTTCTTTTTTCTCTTAAATATATGTGAGAGGTTGAGAGAAAAATAAATCTATGTTAAATGAAGAAAAAAATAAAATCGATGATAAAATAATGAGTTTTAAACTATTTCTATCAACAATATTTTATCAGTGATGTTATGTGACTATAATTCCTGGAATATCATGATCTTGGAAGAACCAAATACTTCAATTACCCTGAGGTATGATGGAAAGGCACTTAATTGACACAAATGAACAACAACATGTTTTGAATGATGGACTGCAGGTGAGCATATTATTAATGTCATGTGTGATTAGAAAGGAAGTATAGACAACCTTCTTGGTTCACTGGCATATCTTACACATTGAAAGAGCCTTCTGGAATACTGAGTAGATATTTATGGAGAATTTTTAAAATGACACGGATAAGAATGACATTGGATGTGAAAGTGAGGAACTTTTGGGATCTACATTGGGGGAGGGACTATCCACATTGAAATTTTGTATCCATTAAAGAATAAAAGTACCGTTAAATGTATATGATTTGGGATCACTATCAGGGTGCTGAGGAGGTAAAAATGGTTTTATATTTTAATAGAGGACAAAAAATTCCAACTTCTAATTTGTACACATACTTTCTACTCAGATGAGTGACCTAAAATTTTAAAATATAATTAATATTATTAAGTAAGAACAAACCAAAGACATGAAATTTATTTGAAAAAGTTTTGTTGATTACTTTTGTTTTTATGTCCTTTTAATTTCTAAAAACACTCATCATTCCTCACACATCAAGCCTTCCTTCGTAACAACAACACAAAGTTAAATGAAACAAGCTAACTTAGCAATCACATGTGCTAGCATATATGACCTTCTGTACTCAACAAAGTGGGGGCAATGTACAATTCAAAAAAACACAGACCAAATGTCTCAATCACTAGCAGTGTATTATTAAATAGAATCTTTGTGAAGAATCTAAGACAAATTGAATAAAGCTCTGAGCACTGGGAATTAGGATGAGTTGATTAATATTAAATCAAGTCAAATTTTTCATTTCTTTTTTGGAGTAGGATTAGTATCCTAATGGATCAAGGTAAAGCTATGGATTATTCTATTCTATTTAATTCAACTGACATTTATTAGTGGTCTAATATGTACAAAGCATTAGCCTATGTTCTGAGCATACAAAAAACAGCTCTGGCTGTCAAGGAAATAAAACACTTGGAGGATACGATATGGATACTGATAAGTAAATATGAAATTCATAGAAAGCAACAAAGAAATTCTGAGAGGGAATGCACACTCACAACTGGAAGTATCAAGTAAGAATTCACATAGAAAGTAGAAGCTGAAATATGTTTTGCAAGAAGTTAGGGACTGCATGAGGTAGAAAAGTTTATTGAGAATGGGTAACACAGGCAAAGGCATGGAGGCAAAGGATATATTGCTGATAAAGGCAAGAACTGGTATTCTGTATTTGCAAAAGTAAAAAAAGGATATGAAGAGTGGTAAAATAAAATAAGAATAGAAAAGGTGAAAACTAGATTGAGGAGGATTTCTTATGGTGGATTCAGGAGTTTGCATTTAATGGCTTTTGCAACCTAAATTTCTGGGATTATTTCACAATATTTGCTTTTATGCACCATATACCACAAAAAAATGGATAACCATTCTATGATCTCATCCTGACCTTTCAGACATTTTTATGTATCTATCCCCATATCTGGGATTGGATTTTCCCTATATCCCTTTCTGTTTAAATCCTTTATTTCTTTTAATTATGGACAAAGTTGGACTTAGATTAGATGCTACTTTCTCCATTCAGATTTCCCTGCCATCCCCTTCACCTACTTGCTAGAAGAGATTTCTCTTTCATTTTTAAGGCATTATAAATATTTAAATGTATTTAATCATATTACAGCTTTTATTATTGATATTTTTTGGGGGGCAGAGCCAAGATGGTGGAGTTGAAAGATACACATACACTAGTTCTTCCCCCACAGCCCATAAAATTCCTGTAAAGAAAGACTTCCAACAAATTCTAGAGCAGCAGAAGCTACAGAACAATGAAGTGGAGGAGATTTCTAGCCCAGGGTGACCTGAAAGGCTGACAGGGAAGTTTTGTTGCACTGGGCACAGAATGGAGTCAGCCCAGCCTTGACCACATGGCACCTGGAAGAGCAGGACCAAGCAGGCTTCAGGGACAGAATCCTCAGCAGCAGCACAGATCCCTCAATCCACAGGCGCCCAAGGTCAGTGAGAAGTTTTTTTCATCTGGTCGAGAAGGGAGCAGGGTATGCCCATAGGCCTGGCCTCAGGCAGTGGCAGCAGAAGCAGCAGCAGGTGGGAGCCCCTAAGGCAAACAGCTAAATGTATCCTTTAGTGAAGGCCTCATCATAAAGCCCCTGGGGGAACTGAGCATCTGATCCCTACTTCAGCCCCATGTGACTGCCCTCACGTAAAGTTCCTGGGAGAAATGAGTAGCTGATTTGATCTCAGCCCCCAGTGCTGGATTGGCTGAACTGGAGACAAGGTGGTTGTGGAGAAGAAACTCTACTACTCTCAGATTCTGTTCACAAAAGTTTCTTGTTGCTCCCAGATCAGTGTGCAGACTTGATTGTGCTACCTTGGAGGAACTAAGATCTTAGATCCCCAGAGTATACCCCACTCTTGATGAAGGATCCAAAAGTCAAGTAACTGATTGGAAAAATGCCCAAAAATGGGGAAAAAAAGACTATAGAAGGTTACTTTCTTGGTGAAGAGATAACTTCTCCCATCCTTTCAGAAGAAGAAAAACAATGCTTACCATCAGGGAAACGCATAAAAGTCAAGACTTCTGTATCCCAAACATCTGAAATAAATATTCAATGGTCTCAGGCCATGGAAGAGCTCAAAAATTTTGAAAATCAAGTAACAGAGGTGGAGGAAAAATTGGGAAGAGAAATGAGAGAGATGCAAGAAAATCACAAAAAGCAAGTCAACAACTTGCTAAAGGAGACCCCCAAAATGCTGAAGAAAACAACACCTTTAAAAATAGGCTAACTTAATTGGCAAAAGAGGTTCAAAGAACCAATGAGGAGAAGAATGCTTTCAAAAGCAGAATCAGCCAAATGAAAAAAGAGGTTCAAAAGCTCACTGAAGAAAATAGTTTTTAAAAAAAATAGAGTGGAACAGATGGAGGCTAATGACTTTATAAGAAACCAAGAAATCACAAAACAAAACCAAAAGAATATAAAAATGGAAAATAATATCTCACTGGAAAAACAACTGACCTGGAAAATAGATCCAGGAGAGAGAATTTAAAAATTATGGAACTACCTGAAAACCATGACCAAAAAAAAAAGACATCCTCTTTCATGAAATTATCAAGGAATATTGCCTTGAAGATAAATATTGAAAGAATCCACCAATCACCTCCTGAAAGAGATCCAAAAAGATAAACTCCTAGGAATATTATAGCCAAATTCTAGAGTTCCCAGGTCAAGGACAAAATATTGCAAGCAGCTAGAAAGAAACAATTCCAGTATTGTGGAAATACTATCAGGATAACACAAGACCTAGCATCTTCTACATAAAAGGATGGAAGGGCATGGAGTATAATATTTCAGAAGTCAAAAGAACTAGGATTAAAACCAAGAATCACGTACCCAGCCAAGCTGAATATAATATTTCAGGGGGACAAAAGTAGTCTTTCAATGAAATAGAGGACTTTCAAGCATTCTTGATGAAAAGACCAGAACTGAGTAGAAAATTTGATTGTCAAACTCAAGAATCAAGAGCAGCATGAAAAGGTAAACAAAAAAGAAAAATCATGAGGGACTTACTAAAGTTGAAGTGTTTACATTTTTACATGGAAAGACAATATTTGTAACTCTTGAAACTTTTTTCAGTACCTGGGTAGTTGGTAGGAGACACACACACACACACACACACACACACACACACACACAGAGAGAGAGAGAGAGAGAGAAAGAGAGAAAGACAGAGACAGAGAGAGACAGTGAACACAAGGCGAATGGAATAGGATGCGATCATAACTAAAAAATGAAATTAAGGGGTGAGAGAGGAATATATTGGGAGGAGAAAGGGAGAAATGGAATGGGGTAAATTATCTCTCATAAAAGAGGGAAGAAAAAGATTTTTTCATGGAGGGGAAAAGGGGGAAGTGAAAGGAGAAATGTGAAGCTTGCTCTCATCCCATTTGGCTCAAGGAAGGAATAAAATGCACACTCATTTTGGTATGAAACCCTATCTTACAATACAGGAACATGGGGGAGAAGGGGATAAGTGGGAGTGGGGGGGAAGAAGGAAGGGAGGGCAAATGGGAGGAAGGAATAATTAGAAGTAAACACTTTTTACAGAGACAAGGTCAAAAGAGAGAATAGAAGAAATGGGGGTGGCAGGATAGGATAGAGGGATATATAGTCAGTCTTACACAACATGACTATTATGGAAGTCATTTGCAAAACTACATAGATATAGCCTATATTGAATTGCTTCTCAATGGGGATGGATGGGGAGGGAGGAAGGAAGAGAAGTTGGAACTCAAAGTTTTAGGAACAACTGTTGAGTATTGTTCTTGCATACAGCTGGGAAATAAGAAATACAGGTAATGGGGTATAGAAATATATCTTGCCCTACAGGATCAAAGAGAAGATGGGGATGAGAAGGGAAAGATGTTAGAAGGGAGGGCAGATTTGTGATAGGAGTAATTAGAATGCTCAGCGTTTTGGTGATGGAGAGATAGAGTTTGATGGAGAGAAAGTTGAGCACTCAAAATTTTGTGGAAATGAATGTTGAAAACTTAAAAGAAATAAATACATTTGAAAAATAAAAAAATAAAAAATATTATTGATATTTTTGTTCATGTCTTATCCACCCTATTAGATAATATACAATTTAAGGGCAAAGGCTATGTTGTTCTTAATTTTCCATTACTTAGGATCTAACACAATTCTATGTATATGAAAAATATATTAGGCAGCATTTATATCATGCTTTAAGGTTTGCAAAGTGTTTTAAGATGTTATCTCATTTTATCCTCACGACAAGTCTGGGGAGTAAGTGTTATTTTTATCCTCATTTTACAAATAAGGAAACTGAGGGATTCAGATAGAAGCTAAAATCTGTAACATCTAAGGCTGACTTTGAACTCAGATTTTCCTGACTCCTGGTCTGAACATTCTATCAGTGATGTTATCTATTATATTTAATGCCTACCATGATGTCTTGCTTAATAAAGGGTTTATTGAATTTACTAAGCAGTTTAAGTTCCCTCACATAATTGGTATTAATGACACGATATAAAGGAAAGCATATTGGAAGTCCTGGCTTGGCTATTTAATGTGCAAATGTGGACAAGTTACCTATACTTTCTTAGCTTCAGTTTGTACAGTTTTTAAATGCAGATTTCAGTGCTTGTGCTTTGTACTTCATAGGGTCATTGGGGAAAGTTCTTGACTTGTGGAGCAGAAAGTTCATAGGATTTGGAATCAAAGGATGTTGGTATGAATTCCCTTTCTTCCACCCACTCACTACCTGTGGGACCTTGTTATTGTTCAATTGTTTCAGTTGTGTCTGACTCTTTTGACCCCATTTGGAGTTTTCTTGGCAAAGATACTAGAGTGGCTTGCTATTTCCTTCTCCAAGTTCATTTAAGCAGGGTTAAGTGACTTGTCCAAGGTCACATAGCTAGTAAAAGTCTGAGGTCAGATTTCAGTTCAGGAAGATAATTTGAGATGTGGCATTTTACCCACTGTACTAACAAGCTGTCCATGTGACTTTGTAAAGTTCACAAAAGAATGTAAGCTCCTTCATGAATGAGACTTTTCTTTTTTGTCTTCGTATACCTTTTTCTTATTGTAAACTCTTATTCTAGTCAGTCAGCAAGTATCTATTAACAACTTATCATATTCTGGGAACTTTACATATCACCCTATGAGTCAAACAAGTATCTCTGGACCTTGATTTCTTCATCTATAAAATAAAAGGACTTGACTGAATCTCTAAGGTCTTTTTTAGCTTTAAATCTGTAATGTGATGAACTTAAACATTTGGATATTAGCTCTTAACATTTTATGATTTTAGAACAAAATCCTTTATGATAATACCATAAAAAAGTTAGATTCATAGCTTGTCAGATAATTGAACTCCAGGAAGGTTAACTAGTAGATTGTTGTCAATCTGGAGTGAGTTCTCTAGTGGCATGCCACTGGGCTCTGACCTTAGCCCTTTCTTTTCCCTCAATTTTATTAATGACTTGGATAAAAAACACAGTCCTCTAATTTATGGATGATAACAATTTGGAACGGATTACAATTATATTTTTAAAAAAAGGATTAAAAGATGTCTTGTTTCCCTGAAATTGACAAGATGAAATTTAACATGAAGTAATGCTGAATTAACATTATATTCTATATTTTCTTTTCCATAATAACATGAATATTTTCCATTTTAAACATTATCCATCATAATTTTATCCATTATATATAATTAAAATTATAATTTTAAACATTTTCCATTATAAACATGAATATTTTTATTATGTTAAGCATACAAAAAAGAAGGAAAAAGAGGATTCCTATTTTTATTTAAGAGCATATAGTAAATGTGACAGAATAGTAATCCACATTTCCCTATTTGTATTCCTTCTAAACTTTTAGTTTTCTCCTATGTATTTTAATGTTTAATTGATTCTCTTTTATTTTTAAAAATCTCTGTCAGTTTTCACTAACTCCCTTCTCATTCTCCCTTCCCTGTAGAAGCCCTAACTTGGGACAAGTAAGCATAGTAAACAAACAAATCACCAAGAGTCAGGAAGCACTCTGTATCAACTTCCCAGAAGTCATGATTGGTTACTGCATTGATAAGACTGGTAATCTTTTAAATTTTTTTCCTTTACATTCTATAGTTATTATGCAAATTTTCTGCAAGTTCTATTCATCAACTCATGCAGTTCTTCCCAGGTTTCTTCTAATTTGCTCCTTTCACACTATTTATAATGGTATAATATATCTCATTTGGGGCAACTAGGTAGAACAGTTTCAGACCTGGAGTTAGGAAGACTCTCCCTTGTAATTCAAAGCTAGCTTCGTAGATGGGTGACTCTGGGTAAGTCACTAAACCTGTTTATCTCAGTTTCTTCATTTGTAACATGAGCTGGAGAAGGAAATAACAAACCAAAGAAAATCTCCCTTTCAGTCATGACTGAAAGAATTGAACAATAAAACATATCTCATTACATTCATTTATGAGAGTTTGCTCAGCCATTCCCCAGCTGATGGGTAACCATATCCCCTCCTGTCCCAATTTTTCTTATAACAAAAAAGTTCTGTTATTATCTTTATACATGTCAGTCCTTTCCTCTGTCACTGTTCTCTTTGGAATGTATGTTGGTAGTGGCCAGGAAAGAAGACCCTTCTACACTATGATCACTCCCTTCAATGATATCTATAGAGGTGGGATTAGAAGTTCAGCTGGAGCTCTCATTGGGAGACATTTCCTATTACCAAAATTTTGAGGCTCAGGATCCTAGGATACTTCAACCAAAGTTTCAAGAGGAGGTCGTTGTTGCGGTGATAGTGGTGGCTTGACTGATTCAGCACATTCTGCTTTTCTGTCTCTTCCTTAGAAACCCTTGGTTTTTCAGTTAAATAGTAGCTAGTTAATTCCACTGAGAAATCCCAGGTCTGAATCCCACCTGTAAGTAAGAGGAATGATAATGATAGAGCTAGAAAGCAAGGTATATGAATATAAAACTTTTTATTGAGTGTTTTAATTTTAAAATCTGGCTTTTCCCCAAGATGTCGTTATTCTTTGAATTTGCAATAAAAAGATGCAAACGTATCTGTCAGGACTGTGGCTGCTTATTTGCACAGTTGCCAGTTCATAAGAAAAAAATACTAATAATCCAATGCTCAAGATGTAAGCAGGCAGCTGTTAACTTGAGCCAAAATGTCAGCAAGAGCCCAAAGACAATGCTAGCGTTGTTCTTGGTAAACTACCTGTACTTTGCCCTTTTTACACTGTCAATAACCTCAACTTCTTAATAGTATCTTATATAGTCTCTGCTCTTCAGTCCCTCCTCCACATCACTGCCAAACTAACATATTGCTCCATTCTTCCTTTGTTTCCCTCTTTGTGCCAGAATCAGCCAGTCTTCTAGTCTTTATTAAGAACACGCTATGTGCAAGATATTGTGCTGAATGTTAGAGACACAAAGAAAAGCAAAAGAATCTCTCTTCTCAAGGAGTTCAAAGAGCTATGTGCATATGAGAGACATGCAGGATAGATTGGAGATAATATCAGAGGGAAAACGCTAAGATTGTGGATGATTAGAAAAAACTCCTTGTGGAAGTTGAGACTTTATCTGAGACTTGAAAAAGCCAGGAGAAAGAGATAATGAGGGAGAGTGTATCAGGCATGGGAGATAACCAGTGAAAATGCTTGGAGACTAGAGATGGGATATCATGTACAAGGAGCAACAAATATCCCAGTTTCACTGGATCACAATGTGTGTGCATGCATGTGTATGTGTGTGCATGCATGTGTGTGTGTGTGTGTGTGTGTGTGTGTGTGTAGTGTAAGAAGACTGGAAAGGTAAGAAGGGGTGAGGTTATGAAGGAGTAAATTAGGGAAAGGAATGATGCAGGGACATCACCAAAGAGGCTTTTGCAATAATCTGGGAGTAACGTGATAAAGTCCAGCACCAGAATAGTGGCAGTGTCAGAGGGAAGAAGGGGGCGGTATATAGGAGAGATATTATAAAAGTAGAAACAATTGGAACTGGCAACTAATTTAACATGGAGGTTGGGAGGAGAGAGAATGGGAAGTCATGGATAACTAGATTGCAAGCCTGGATGACAGAGTGGATGATGATACCTTACGTACTAACAGGGTAGTTTAGAAGATGACAGCCTTAGAGACATGAGTTTAAAATGTGTGAGACATCCAAATGTGAACATGTCCAAATAATCAGCTGAAGATATGAGATTAGTAATCAGGAGAGAGGTTAGAGAGAATCATCTACCTGGAGATGGTAATTGAATCCATGGGAGCTAATGAGACAACTAAATGAAATAAAGAGTGAAGAGAAGAGTGTCCCATACAGAACCCTGTGAGACATCCAAGCTCAGTGGGATTCAGCAAAGGATACTGAGGAACAGTCAGATAGGTAGAGAATGAACTACTAGAGCAGTGTCATGAAAACCTAGAGAAATGAGAGCCTTGAGGAGAAGGTAATCAACAGTGTCAAAAGTTGCTGAGATCAAAAAAGGATGAGGACAGAGAAACAACCATTAGATTTGACAATTAGATCATTGTTAAGTTTGGAGACAGTAGACTCAGTTGAATGGTGAGGTTGCAAGTCAGAATGAAAAGAGTTAAGCATGTATGAGGAAAGAAAATGGAAGCATCACTCCTGTAGATAGCCAAGGACTTCAGCCATAAACAAGAGAAAAGCTACATAACAGTAGCTCACAGAAATGGGTGGATGGAGGAAGGGTTTTTTGAAGATGGGATGGCATGCATGGTTTGTAGGCAGTAGGGAAGCAGTTAGTAAACAGGGAGAGATTGAAGATAAGTAAGAGAGTGAGGATGATAGAGGTTATTATCTGCTGCAGAACACAGAACAGAGTATGTTCATTTATACTTGTAGAGTGGTTCAGATGCATACTCTGTCATTAAGAGCTCCTCACACCCTCATTTCAACATACTTTTCAGTGCCTATCAGACATGACATCCTTTTAGACATTCAGGTTCCAGGAAATCTGGTCTTTGTGTTGCTTCTCACACATTCCTTTCTTCTCATTCCCATCCTTTTCCCTTTCAATCTCCCATACCTAGAATACATTCACTCCTCACCTCTGCTTTGCAAATTCCAGCAAAGGTTTTTGCCAAAGCTTGTCTTAAATTCCACTCTACGTATCAGAAGTATTTTCTGACTTCTCAGATGCTCATACCTTCATGTTGCCTCATGATGCTTTATACCTCAGAGGCTTTATGTTTGTACTTAATTTTCATTTACACACCCATACACATATTCTAATGAATGTGTTATGTATATGTATTTATATAAGTGTGTATCTATGTATGTGTCATCTGTCTATGTATGTATATCTATCTTTTTATCTATCTATCCATCTATGTGTATATGCATATATAATGCAGTCATTGCTAAACCAATAGGTGTGTCTTTTCTGGGATACCTTCTTGGAATGTGATTTTATCCCCAATCTATATCTTCTGGGGAAATTGCTTCCTTTAAAATTTGACCATAACAAAGAGATATAATGAAGGAACCTGATTTACCTCCAGCCAGGATGTGCAACAATTCAGACTAGTTCTGATGACCAAAGAAACTCCTGGTAAAGTAATTCAGCTCTCAGGAGTTGTTAGCATAAATCAATGGCCTCTCTTTAGTCTTCAAATATGAGTTTCCAATCAGCACACACTAGAAACACAATAGTCTAGATGCCCTCTCTTCCAAGTTTTCCCAACCACCCTCTTAACATTGCAATATTACATGCAACTCAGTAATCTGATTGATCTCATTTGCTGGCTTAAGAAGAAAAGCAATGCCCCTCCTCTGCCACACACACATATGCATACACATAAATATGCAAATACAAAGCCAAAGGTAATCAGGGTGGATTTCTGACCCAAAGATATGTGTGCATTATCTGGACTGGCCTGAATTCACAGTGACTGATTATAAATCCACATCAGTAGACCATGATGCCTATGAGAATCACTTGCTTGACTTCTGCCTCCCTGGCTCCTCCCATCCTTCTATTACTTTCTTCAATAAATGTCTCCACCCTTAAGTCTAGGGAAAAACCTTTTTGGAGAGCTTGGGAAAATGCATGAACTTACAGCATTGATTTCCAGAATCTTAATTTCCTTGCTGATAACTGCAAGAGGCAATTCCAGGATAGTACTAAATGTACTTGCTATCACTCCTATTGGAATGTCATCTTCTGTCCACCTTCAGAAAGAGAATGGATGGACCCAGAGTTCAGACTGAAGCATACTTTGTTCTATCTCTTTCTTTCTGTTTTTTTTTTTTTTGAGAATGGCTAACAATGAAACTTGCTTTGCATGTATATATGTGTGTGTGTGTGTGTGTGTGTGTGTGTGTACATATATAATACGTTTATAATGTGTTTTATATTTCTTGTTTTCTGAACAGGTGGAGGAGAAAAGAAATGAACAATTCAGAACTGAGTATAATGTAAAATTTAAGCTTCTTGCTTACATAGTTAAACAAATAAATAATAAAATGAAAGTAAATAAATAGGTAAAAATGTAAGCTTCTTGAGGTAAGGGATGTTATATTTTTTCTTTGTATATTAGTGTCTAGAATAAGGAAATATCAATTTGGGATAAATGGATTATTGGTTTCTTATGTCTCCTTTCCCTTCCAAATGGCCTTGCATTCACTTTATATCTATATCTGTCTATCTGTCTGTCTATCTATCATCTACCTACATGTTGCTTCTCTATAGAATGTAAGCTCTTTGAGGATAAGGACTATTTCATTTTTTTCTTTTATCTCCAGTACCTAGGACTGTACTGGGAACAGAACAGGTACTTAATTAATAAATGTTTGTGAACGGAATAATTCCCTAAACTACACTATGAGTCTTGTATTCACTTCTGTGTTATTCACTGTTTTAGGAAGGATGGATAGAATGATGAAGGAAATTTAGAGGATGCCATTTGAGGTTCGGCTGAAGGAACTAGAAATTGTTAAACAAAAATAAAGTTATTGTGGATCTGATCACTCTTTGAAGAGGCTTTGATTTGGAAGAGGCAGTAAACTTGTTCTACTGAACCGTACAGAACAAAATTCGGAGCAATAAAAAGCAGTTGTTGGGAAAAAGACTTGGACTTGATGAGCTTCCTAATAATTGAGATTTTGAAAGCCATAATAGACTGCTCTGGGAAGTAGTGGGTTTCCTTTCACTTATGGATTCAAAGTAAAGACTGGATAAATACTTGCTTGGGGTGTAACAGAAGGAAATCTTAGATATGAGTTCTTGGTCAGACACTATTTATGCTGCTATCCCTTGAGATCCCTTACAAATCAAAGATTCTATGAAACTCACAGACACAGAGAAATGAAGTAGCGTCATCAGCTTAGGGCCAACAAAGTTTCAGCCCTAATATCCTTAAAAGCAGAGCTCAAGGTGAGACAAGGTGAGACAAATATGTGCTAAGCTGTCCTAGAGTGATGGTGACATACAATGTCTTTCCTTTCACCTTTCTTTACCTCAGTGGGATTCTGTATTAATCATGTTTGCTCCTTTCTCTCTGTATTTTTCCACTAGTGTGCAATTAATTCCACATGAGCCAACTTTTTTTTTCTCCCACACATCTTGTTAAATTTTTTTCTCCCTCTCCTTCCAAGTCTTGCTCTCTAGTAGTCTATTTTCCATCTGGAAAGTAAATGGCTGACTGTTTAAGGTCTACTTTAGGGTTGTTCATAGATCTGAATTGAAGCTTGCATATATACTTTCAATTGTATATTTCAAAATCAGAGAAAGTCTACAGAAATCAAATTCAGAAATGCCACAAAACTCTCCATTTATCCTCTTGTCCTCAACAATATACTTTCCTACTACTTTTTTGTAGATGTACTTGTACAGTATATCATTTCTGTGCCAGAGAACTGAATTGCTTTCGTTCGAATTGTCTTAGGAAGGAATCATAGAAAGATTTTGACAATCATCTGATAAGACAAGGTACTGGACACCAAGGTCCTTTCTGAAATTTCAAGCATTCAAATGCTAGTAGAGAACACAAATCCAGTGGACTATCCCCATTGTTCAAGTGTCAAATGTACATTTGCCTAAAAGACCACCTTACAGAGAAATCACAGAAAGTAAGTGCTCACATCGAGTTAAGAAGAAGTGATACAAGGATAGTCCCAAGATCTCTCTGAAGAACTTTGGAATCAATTGTGAGGTATGAGATATTGGCACAAGACCACCCTGCATGGCATACCCCCATCAAAGAAGGTGCTGTGCTCTATGAGCAAAGCAGAAATGCAGTAGCTGAAAAGAAAGGTGAGATATGAAAATTTAGAGACATCTCTACTCCAAGTGTTAATATGGACTATATGAACCTCTGGTAGAGCCTTCTGAGCTATGTATTGGTCTGATGAGCCACAGTCAGAGACACACTATACCTGACTCCTATGTAGTGATGTCATTTTGATCGTTTTCAAGCATGAAGGACAACAAAACAACTAGTAATACTAAACTACATCATCACCAAAATAGACTTTCATGGATGACCTGATATTGCTTCCCTAAAAAAATTCATTTTAAGTTCCAAACAACAAATTTACAGGTAAATATTTGCAACTTAAGAACTACTATTGTTTTCAAATATTTATCTATCTGGTAGACAGATACTTTACATCATTCATTATGATTTTTATTTTGTCTTCTTTCCTTTAGGTGTTTTGTGAAGTTGAGCTGAAACAGTAGTGTAGATGGTGGGGCATAGACCCTGTGTGTGTGTGTGTGTGTGTGTGTGTGTGTGTGTGTGTATGTGAATGTGAACATAAGGGTATGGTGAAATAGAATCTATTGAATACTCTGTTATTTAAGAAAAATAGTGGTTCAAAAATGACCTTTTTGTTTATTTTCAGACTTTATGCCTTTTTTAAAAACTATCACATAAAACCATAGTCTATGGTACTATTTTAAAATCTTATCATATCTATTTCTGTGAAGACAGAAGGAGAATTGGACTAGAAAGCGGGAGAGAAAGAGGGAGGGACAGAAACAGAAAGACAGAAAATGATAGAAGAGATAGACAGAGAAACAGAGCCAAAGAATCAGAGTTAGGGAGGAGGAGGAATAGAAGGAGACAGAGAGACAGAGAGAGACAGACAGACAGAGACAGAGACAGAGAGACAGAGAAACTTCTTAAGATGATCTGGAGATTATATAAGCTTCATTTGTTTGGAAGTATATGCATCAAATGATATGCATCAAATGAAATTCAGCTCATTTTAACAGTCTGTTACTCTTTTTTAAAGCATAGGAAAGAATTCTACCAATTATCTGAAAAGATAGAGCTTTCATTGTTTTTACTTTTAAATTGGATACCTTGACTTCAAATGCATAGATATAGATAGGATGTTCCCAGGGCAGAAACACCAATATTCCCCACCCCCATTCCTTCAGTGAAATAAAGCAAAGTGAATAGTTAGCAATTGATTCTATGAGAACCATGCCTGAAGCTTCCCCCCACCTCTTTTCTCTAGCCTTATCATGTCAGAATAAAAGGTTAAGCTCTTCATCCCTTCCTGAGCTATTTATATTATGTGAAAAGATCCAAACTGATATGTTTCATCCATATTTCATTCAGAATCATCTCTTTGTGTGAGTTTTTTTCTGAAATAGTTCAAATTTTCTTTTCTTTCATTTCATATCTTACATGGAAAAATCCCTTAATCTTTTTTTCAAGGACATTCTAGGACAAGTAACATATCACTCTATACCAATTGCAATTTTTTTATCTTTAGAAATAATTCACAGGCAGATCTCTTGCAAATAAAACATAATTATGCATAGTTATATTGGGAAGACACATTATCTTGTTTACCAAAGAGACTATTTGTGACAGTGACTAAAATCTACTTATTACTCAGTTGTTTTTTTTTTTTAATTCCTTGTATTCAGATTTATTTTACTTTTATACCATAAAATATCATTTCAACATTTTGGGCAAAATACATTTTAAAAAATGGTTCCGTGTTTATCCTGCAGCTATCTTAATGTTAAGTACTCAGATATTATGTGAATAACTGTTTAATTTTAAACAGTTGAGCAAGCACACCTGAAATGATTTTGAAGTGATTGCACATCCTGTGAAGAATTATGAGGCATAAAACAAAAATAACATTGAATTCAATTCAACACATACTTTTGCATAGCCTACTACATGAAAATCTGAGCCTAATGTGAGGATCATAGATATAAATGTATAATAACAGAGATACAGTGTGATATAATGTAGAGAAGACTGGACCTGAAGTCAGAAGATGGCAGTGCCATTCCCGACACTACCACAAGGGCAAGTCCCATAAATTCTTCATCTACTTTAGAGGTATAAAAATATCTATTGACCTTACCTTATTGTTGGGGGTGGGAATGGGGAGTGGTGGGTAAAATTAATCTTCTAAAAAGTTGGGCGTTATGAAAATATGAACAATTATCATCGAAGCTATGTACTTCAAATATGCATACAGGAAATAAAGACTTTAAATATAAGGATTGTTAAATTCCTGAAGGTTTCAGAATATAGGTAGAAAGTGAAATGTAGGTGGGGTAATTGTTTTTTTTCTCCCTTAGGGTATAGACACCTGGGGACTGGTGTCTGAATGCCTACAAATGCTTAACTGACTGTATGAAAGCATATGATACACTTTCAAATTTAATCTGCCTTATTACTATTTTCTCCATCACTTAACTCTGGACAATCACCACATTTATACCTTATTTGTATCATTTTCTGGGGTGCAAATGCTTACACTGAAGATTTCACTGTCAGTATGCCTCTCCCTGAGGGAAGTGCTTCCTTCAGTGGAAACATGTTTCTGTCACTCTAATTGTCTAGAGATTATGCAGCAGTCCTCTACTAACCTGCACTATGTGGTGCATCCCAATCCTTTCCACAAGTTTCCTTTTTTGAAGCATCTCTCTTCTAGGGTCTGATTTACAAAGTACTCATATCTATCTCTGTGTGTGTGTGTGTATGTGTGTACATATGTGGATTTTCCTAGACTCACTGAGATAAAGGTTATTCCTTCTTTTTGTGTAGTCACCATTATTTCATCTGTATTTCAACTGATTTTTGCTCCATGTGAAATAATCCATTAATAAACATATGTTTAGAGAGGAAGAGAAAGTTTAGACTCTCTTTTACAGGTTAGAGACCTAGAATAAATTCAGCAAAGGGAACCTTTCTTGTCTTGATTTACAATAATCATCTTGCCAGCTACTGGTCAGAGAAACTGGATGTTTATCTAGGTAAGTAATAAAATAAATCATGCGCCACAGAAATTACTTCAAAATGTCCTTTTTTCCAAAGATTTTTAAATTTTCGTTTTCTATTTTTCCTTGACTTGGAAGAGGATTTCAAACTATTTTGATTGACATTAAGGAAAGAAAAAGTGGAATAGATATTTTGTTGGACCTCAAGACAGCTTGTCATTGTGTAGTTGGAACAGAAATGATGAAAATGCTTGAAAACAGAATGGCACCAAGGAAACTGCAGAATGCTATGGTCTGATAATAAATAGGGAGCTATTCACTTGAATAAATAGAAGTATAGAAAACAAAACAATGTCTAGGATAGATACAGCTTAAACCTTTCTGTGTGCATAATTGTTCTAAGTGAAAAACTATAAGAAAACAGAGAATGTTATCATGTTTAAAACTGGAATGAGGCCAGTTTTTAAATTGTAATTGACATGAGATGTGTGTACAAAAGTACCAGAAGCCTTCCAAATATAATTTTATGGTTCTGAAAGCCTATATCTCCATATGCCTGGAAATGTTTCCTATTGCCTGCCTTCTGCACACTAGGGAATTATCTAGGTTGAGAATGATCTGGCATATTCTATACAAAAAAACCTGGGATCAATCTATCATAATGGTTTGCTCTTTGAGTGATAGTAAATTTCTTTAGTCTCTCATTTAGTCTACTCCCATAACCTATAAATGAGTAAAAGAAGCAAGATGCCACAAAGACCACACACACACACACACACACACACACACACACACACACACACACATTCTTCCTAAGCGATATCCAGACAGAAAGATATTGGATCTCTATCCTATAAGCAACCCACATGGGAAAGTACACAACTCACACAGAAAGTAACCACATTGAGTTAAAGTTATGTATCTAAGACCTGTTCCAAATTCCAGATGATTGCTGCTAAATAGCCCTTGTATGATACTTGCACATTTCCTGTCTTGTCAAACTGATCATGGTTAAAAAATAAATCAGTGTTACTTCTTCTGCAATACTGATCCTAACCTTGTTTACTAAAATGTGATTTAGGGCTCAAATTCAATTTTTAAAAATTATCTACTCATTCAGTTTATCTAAGTCATACCTATTCCCTATTATTGTGTGGTCTGTGACTGGTTGATTCAGATGACTATCTTAAAAGGCTATCCATTCTTTCATGTGGTCACTCAACTATCACTGCTCTCTTTTCTTTCAGAGAGGGACTCTGACAAGTGACTCAAAACTTACCTGCTTCATCATAATGACAGTCCCTATACTAAAAGAGAGAGTCTGCCTACCTGGGCTCCATGCTTTTCTGTTTATTACTGATATAGCGGTTGTTCCCTTCAGGCTATTGCCTAGACACAGCTTGTTAAAGAGGTGGATGAAAAGTTAAGTTTGAAACATTTTTTATGAGATATTTTATTACTCTGAATATTTGTACAGTCACAATGCTGTTAATCCATATAAACGAATAATCACAGAGGGCAGCAACAGAAAATGATAATAACCTTAGAAAGAAAGAAATATGAAACATAAAATGAACTAAAAAGAATGAACATAAGAAAAGTAAGTGATGACTATAACTTGACAAATTGAGAGAATGGAAAAACAAAATTAAACAAAACTCAGCAACATAAGTACCATGAAACAATTGCTAGATGACAAAGGAATATCAGAGTGAAGGGAAGGACATTCCTGGGGTTTCCTGAGCCAAGTATGGGGAGATTCCCAAAGAATTGTTAAGAAGGCTAGCCTATCTAATAGTTATCACTGCTCCCCCAAATCAACTAAACAGTAGGAAGCTTAGGAGAGGAGTGGAGCTGGGGGAGGTACCAGCAGCTGAGGGACCTTGGGGAGTCTACATGAACAGACAGGAAATGATGTCTGTGTAGGCAGCACTGGAAAGCTCAGAGAGGCTCTAATTTGCTTTTTTTTTCAATAATACTGGTGGTCTCTGTCTTTGGAGATTTTTTTTTTTTTAGAAAGGGGAAGAGTTTCATGGATAACAAATGTAGTCCTGCATGCAGGCAAATGGATGTGCTAGAACATTTAATGACTTGACTAGTTTGTGAAGATAATTAGGAAGTACTTTTTTTTTCCCTAGAGGTTTTATAGAGGCAAAGTGATTCCTGCAAGGATTCTAGTGAAATCAAATAATGGATTAAATCTTGAACATTTTCTAATGTGTCACCTAGATCAAGTCACTTAATTTCCATGAACCTCTGTATCATCATCTATAAAATGGGGAGAGTAATAATCCTGATTCCAAGAAGTGGTTTGGAAACTACTATATTGGTATCACTCCTCTTCCACTTTTCTAGAGCTAGAATGGAACTTAAAGGTCACCTAGTTACTAGTACAACTTTCCTCATTTTATTGATTAGGAAACTTAGACCCAAGGAGGTCATGTGATTTCCCCAACACACACAGGTAGTAGAAAGAGGATTGAACTCTGGTCTTAACCCTGTTTACTAAAACATGATTTAGTGCTCAAATTCAATCTTAAAAAATGATCTGCTTATCCAGTTTATCTAAGCCATACCCTTTTCTTATCATTGTGTGATCGGCATCTGGTTGGTTCAGATGATATGAATAATGAGTTTCATCTTTCCAAGTGTCATTGAGATTTCCACAATCACACAGATACTAACATGAACTCTACTTGCCATCTCCCAAGTAGATGGGAAGGTAGGCAGTGACATGAATAGATTAGGATAGAGTGCCAAGTCTTGAGTGAGGAAGACGAGTTCAAATCCAGTCTTACGTATTAACTCACTGTGTGAATCTGGACCAATCCTTCACTCTGTTTGCTTCAGTTTCCTCATCTATAAAATGAGTAGGAGAAGGAATGGCAAACACCTCATTATATTTGACAAAGAAACCTCAAATGGGGTCATGAGGAGTCAGACATAACTGAATAAGTACCTGCTATTGATTATAGCTAATAGTTAGGAGCTAGTGAGGGAGGGAACAGAAGTCAATCTCAGCTCTTTGAAACAGCTCAAAACTAGTGTTGGTTTTGCATGAACAGTAAAGAGAATTATACTTCTTTAGGGTCTCTGGGATCTTTGGACTAGAAAGGAAAAAAATAAATTCAAACCTACCAGAGAGTCTGTGTGGTGATTTTTTCATTGGTATCATAAAACAAGCCCTTGTCTTTTAATCTAGAGCTTAGAACTGCTCATCAAAACTTCTATAAATGCTGTGAAATTGCCATTATTTGGAGTCTATATTGTACACAAAACTGTCTAAATATAGCAAGAAATAAATGCTCCTGTAGATCAATGTTCTCCAACAACAATTTAAAAACTCATCCAGAAAAGGTATCCCTAGATGCCTGCAAATACTCACCATGTAATCCATTCGGCTGTCTAGTATCAGTTCACTTGAAATGAAACTCAGAAGTTACTGTGTGAAGTTAACCACCTGTGTTATTATAAAACCTTTTATATGAATTTTTACTATTCCTTCCAAGCCTGGAGGGTATTATATACTGAGGAAAGAGATTAATGTGTATTAGCAAATTAATTACTAAAGTGTAGTTGAATGCATCATAGATTTCATTGACTTGGAAGTTCTTTCCATTGATGGAAATAGTAACAGATCCATGAGTGCATATCTGGAGTAGCATGTCCTCCCCTAAGTCTGTGAGACAGGAACCACCTAACTCAATAGCCTTGCTCACTTTCTCCTGACATTGTAACATTGTAACACAGATGACATCTGTCATCCTTCATACCTGCCATATGAACAGCCTGTCTTCTCTTCTTATTTCCCTCATAACATATTTTACCTTTACTCTTTGAACTTTCTCACTGTATTCATGTTATAGACTGCTTATATTATGTGCCTCTATTTCTGAGAGATATTAATTTTCAAATCTTCAGTGTTTGTAACTTATAGTCACAGGCAGACTGTTGATATTAAAATGATAGGAGGTTATGGTCCTTAAAAAGAACTTTGTACTCTCCAAAAGTAATTCAGGATAACAAATCCATCAAAATCCTTCTGTAGTTCAGGAATTGACTCCAGATCTAGGAATTTCCACTGTTCCCCCTACCTGCTAAATTCAGGGAGATTCAAGATTAGCAACTTAATGTGTGTTCTAATAGGAATATAAATCTAGAGCTAACATCAGAGGCCACTTTACCAAATGCATGCATTTTAAAGATGTAGAAACTGATGCCAGGGAATTTGCAACCTAAGATCATATTTTAGGCATTAGAAGTATGATTTGAACATGGACTTGTAACTCCAGAACTAGTTCCCTTTCCATTGCATCCCATAGGCTCCACCTGGTATAAGCTCTGGTAGGTCTTAAACAACCCAAGTCAAAAAAATCTTTGATTGTATATCTGGAAATTGCACTCTATATCTATCATTCAAGAACTAATAATAAATAACAAGCATTTAAGTAGCACTTTAAGATGTGCAAAATGTTTTACAAATATATAAGGTAAAAGGCTTGCTCAGAGTCATGCTAATGTCTGAGGCAGGAATTGAATTGAATTCAGGGCTTCTTGACTCCAGGTCCAGGAATTTCCACTGTGCCCCTCACCTGTTAAATTCATGGAGATTGAGCAGTAACTTATGTCCTAGGTAAAGATGATATTGAGGCTAACCAAAGAAGGTATATGAGGATGTTCACTTCACCTTGCCTAAATCATCTGAAACCCTAACTCTACAGATACGCTCGTGAAGTAACTTGCAGATGTACAAGGGATTGGTGGCCCAAATAGGATCTGGAGATGAACTTGGGGTCTTCCATTTGTCTGATGCTTTATTCTTCTCAAACTATGCTCATTGTCTTACTTTAGCCTGACAACAAGGCTTTGGGGAATGTTGAACAGATATCTTTATTCATACTTAAGGATAGGAAAATTCAAATCCATGCACCTAACTGTTGTCAGACTCAGGTCTTGAACTTCACTAGGCCTCTTGAACCTATAGATATCTTCCAATTCTAATTTAAATATAGACCTTCCTTCTTTATAAGATAACCCTGAGAAGCTAGAGCTGGTCTCCAATTATGTGTTGGCCTTATTCTCTATCAAAGAATCTTGGTCCTAATTTACTGTAGCTGCTACAATCTTGCCTGAGGTATTACTGATCCCTCAAGTAACAATGATTTATTGTGGATCTTTGATTACATTGCTATAGGGAACCCCCTAGTGAGGAAGCCTTCTCCACCAATTCAAATCTACAACTCTATCACAATTTATATAGTCTTAGCTGGTTTCTTGAACTGAGAAGCTAGGAGGATTGCCCAGGTTCATATAACCAGGATGGTATACAGTCAAAACTTGAACCCAGGCAGCTCTGAGTTGGAAACCAGCTATCTATCCATTTACACCATGTTGTAGCTAAATTAACAGTGTTAAAGCTTTTTAAACGAGTAAGTTGGAGGGCAGGGCTAATGAGGACAAGGTTGAATCTTTGACCAAATTAAAGGACATATTGGCTATGCTCTCCTTCAGGACTGTAGACCATGTGTAAGCACCCCAACATACACAGCAGGGCCTACTATCACAGATTCTTTGATCTGTTTCTCTAAAAGTAAAGGCAACTTTTGAGGGGTTAACAATCACTTTAATCAAGCACAGGGGTCAGAGAAACTCAAAATCAAAATTTCAGAGAAATCAGAAATCAAGAGACATGCTTCCATATCCCTGACCATAAACAGGGATTCACAGAAATCAGAGAGGGAAGCACCAACTTCTGGTTTTTAGCCAGGAGAAGGGTGAGGTGAGGACAGGGCCTCCTTAGTGGCTTCCCAGACTCTCTCTGGCCAAAAAACCACTTCCAATCAGTAAGCCCGGAGGTAAAACCTCACTTTCAGAGTATTTACACACTTTTCAGAGCCGAAAGGCATAACTCTCTGACCCAGTGCCTCTTAGAGAAAAAACAAAAGGTACTTGGGACCATCCTACAAAACGGTTCCCCCAATAAAACTTCCTTCAATGGGCAGACCTGTCAATGGGTGGGGAAAATCTTCTTTAATCACTTCATTCAAAAGAGGTACTTTAGTAAAATAAAAACAGCAAAAGATCCTAATTTGATTGCATCACTCCATACTGATAGAACCTTAAGCATGCATTTCACTGAGGCAGGCTTTTCATCAAAAGGAAAAGGAACGTGAATCCCGGAACCATAGCAGGGATCTCCAGAGTCCATCGAGGTAAACCATCTTCATTTCACAAAGGAAGATGTGAGATTCAGAGAGATTAAGCAATATATAATCACATAGATGGAAATCACAATTCAAAAATCAGGTCCTTTAATAATAGACCTGAAACTCTTTCTATTTTATCTATGCAATTTCATTAATACTACTGACACAACTAATTAAAAACATTTATTTCACACAGTAAAGCCTTTTTGAAGTAGCTAGGTGGCACAGTGGACAGAGTGCTGAGCCTGAAGTCAAGAAGACTCATCTTTAGTTCAAATCTAATCTCAGACACTTACTGCTATATGACCCTGAATAAGTCACTTAGTCCTGTTGGCCTCAGTTTCCTCATCTGTAAAAACGAGCTGGAAAAGGAAATGGTGAACCACTCCAGTATCTTTGCCAAGAAAACAGCAAATGAGGTCACAATGAGGCTGACGTGACTGAAATGACTCAACAACAAAAAGGTCTCTTATTTGAAAAAGGTCTGTATTTCATAGATTGTGAGTAAAAAGCCACTTAGTCTAACATACTAATTTATAGAGGCCAAAATTGAGATACAGATGGCTAAGTGACTTTTTCAAAGTCAAATTGGTGTTGCCAGGGGATAGATTTAAATTTAGGTCCTCTGATTACCAATCTAGTGCTCTTTCTACTGAAACATTTTGAACTTTCAACCATAACATAACTTTTTGTTAACGATAAGGGTAATTTAAGTGTTCCCCACTTTTTTTTTAAGCTCTAATCTTTTTTTATTGTTATTGCAAATTTATCCATCTTGGAGGACAACATTCTGGCTGATACCATTGGTTGGACTCACATCCACAGGCACTTGAGACAAGGTCTGAGAAAAGATCTTTCCCCAGTCTCACTTCCTGGTGTTTCTCTACTAATAGACACTGTGATATGCTCCGCTGCCTCTTAATCTAAATCTTTTTAGTAACCTGAATTTTACTTCAACCACAAAGAAGTCAGAGGGTAATGATAGTTAGATATAAATGTAAATTAAGACAAAGCGTCAAATCTCTACCTAAATGTTCAACATTTCCCTAACTCAGAGCTTAGAGCAATTGCGATTTTACTTTTAACTTTTCATTTAATATTAAACTATCCAAAGCAACAGAAGGGGAATCAGGTGGGTCTGATGGGTCTTTATACTTCCCATAGAATTAAAATGAACTAATTATTGTAATAGAGTATGGCAAGTATATACTGTCTTTGAGTATAGAAAGTATCTCATTTTTGTATTTGTATTTCTAGTACTTGACAGAGTGATGGCCACACTGCTCTTATTAAATGGTGTTTCCTCCCTCCTCCCTTCCTCCTTTCCTTCCTTCCTTCCTTCCTTCCTTCCTTCCTTCCTTCCTTCCTTCCTTCATCATTTCCTCTCATCCTCCCTTTCTATAGGTATAATTGTGTTTACACTCAGTAGCCTTTGCCTGCTCTGTCTTGTGAGTTCTTGTGATTGTTATATACCGTTTTTCCCTGTGTCCTCCACTAATGTCAACTGTCTTTTCTCAATGCTATCAACATGCCTGATTATAACAAACAATACCTTACCCTTTTGCCCCCCACTAAATTTCTAGTTTCTAATTGAGAACTACTAATTTGTTGTGGGCTTGTTAAGCAAATAGGCAAACTCATCAGAACTGAGTTGAAAATGAGAATGAAAAACCTCTGGACCATGACCTGAGAGGTTATGCTATAACTATTGCTGTTATTGAGTAGGTTCAGTCATCTCTGACTCTTAATCACCCCATTTGGGGTTTTCTTGGCAAAGATATTGAAGTAGTTTTACATTTCCTTCTCCAGATAAAGAAACTGAGGAAGAAAGGGCAGAGTGACTTGCCAACATTCACAAAGCTAGTTAAATATCTGAGGCTGGACTTCAACTCATGAAGATGAGTTTTCCTACTCTAGGCCTGGAACTCTATCCATTGCATAACTTAACTGCTTCCCTAGCTACCCCATCTTCTATGATGACCATTATGTTTAAAGAATAATATAAGTGATAACTATTGTGACTACTCAGGTAAACATTTTGTTTTCTTCTGCTTCCTAAACTATGTGCTAGAGTGCTAGCCACATGGGGTCTAGATCACCTAGCGTATTTGTTTATCACATTAAAAATTCAGTCTGAAAAATATTAATTTCATTCATAATCAACATGCTAGGAAAAGTGTGTTTCACACAAACACATGATATACATATATGTTGAATTCATAGCAATTCATATTGCATGTATATACATATGTGTGTATATTCATATTGTGTGTATGAAATTTTTAATCCAGACTTCTTCTTCTTCTTTTCCTTTTTCTTCTCTTTCTTCTTCTCTCTTTTCTTCTCCTTCTCCTCCTCCTTCTCCTTCTTCTTCTCCTTCTTTTTTCTTCTCCTCCTTTTCATTCTTCTTCTTTTTCTCCTTCTCTTCCTTTTTCTTCTTCTTTTTCTCTTTCTCCTCCTCCTCTTCTTCTCCTTGCCCTCCTCCTTCTTCTTCTTCCTCATTTTCCTTCTCTTTCTCCTTTTTCTTCTCCTCCTCTTTCTCCTTCATCTTCATCCTCCTCTTCTTCTCCTCCTCTTCCTGTTCTCTCTCTCTGTATATGTGTGTGTATGTATGTATGTATATATGTGTGTGTGCACACCACACACACACACACACACACACACACACACACACACACAAACATCTAATGAAATCACAGGTCTAGATCTTTATCTATTTGTCTGGACCTGAAGTAAACTCTCTAGTAATGAAACTCCTTGTACCAGTGCAAATTCACTGCAATTTTCCAACTGAGATTCTTAGACTGACTGTAGGTCATTGAAAAAGAGGTTAAGAGACTTGTCCAGGGTAACACAGCAAGTATATATTAGAGGCAGATCTTGAATATATACTATACTGCATCCAGTTCTCTATTCATTGTCACATTGTCTCTAGTACTATCTATGTTATCACTGGCTGATATTTTCTAACTGGTGAGAATTATTAACACATGTATAAATTAGAGTTCTCTTGTATATTAGTTATTATAGTTGTATGTTATCTTGTGTATTGTTATCTTGTATTGTTAGTTATCTTGCATAGGAAAGTCATTTGTTAATCTCTCTCTACTAATGATACTGTCTTGATTATATGTTATAGTTACACCATTTGGAAATACTGAGTTTACCTAAAGCTCTTCTAGGAATTTTAAGATTGAAATTCACAAGTACTTTCAAGGTTCAAGCACATCTCATTTTATTTATAGGCACTGACAAGCCTAAGAAAGACAAAGAAATACATTATTTTAAAAATTGATGAAGATTAATGGTAAATGTATAAATAGGATTTTAGTTAATAAATTTGCTAATTAATTTTCTTTGATATGGTCATTAGCCTAAGTGAAATCTTGAGAGTTCCCAGAAACATTTTCTATTTTCATCCATCTGGGACTGCAATTGTCAGTGTTATATTGGACAGCTACTATTTTAAAAAAAATAAGACTGATCAAATCTCCAAAGTGGTTTTAAAATGACTTTGGGATTTGAATCTAAAAAAAAAAGTGACAATTCATGATATGCATGCAAAGTTTCCTTCCACTTGATCCCAGATGTTCTACGGTGCTGCTAAAGATGCAATGACAGCTTTCTTAGCTGACAAGCCTATTATTCTGATTCACCCCTTGACAGATGGATTTCTGGTATGATAGTGACCTTCAGCTATTTCAGTGTCTGTACAGAATATTTTGTATGGATAAGTGTATTTACCCATATTAGTGCTAATGGAAAAATGTCACAATGCCAAGCCATTTTCAATAAGTGTGCATTAGGATATTTAGGACAGATGTATCATTGGAGATTGGGGTGTAACCCTAAAGAAATTATGCATCTTTTTACAAATTATATGTATATATATATATATATATATATATATATATATATGTATATATGTTTGTGTGTATGCATACATATATTTTCTTTTAAAACTGTGAAATCTATTAGAAAAAATCTTATTTTACCTACACTCTCTTACTCATTGGCAGTTTTACTTGAGTAACTAGTATATTCAATAATTATTTTGGAATTAAAATTGCCCTCAAATTGTCAATAATTTCAAAATACGTAAATGAAATCCCTGGGTAAGAGTTAAATCATTTCCAGGTGTAAAAGTAGTCATCAATGACTATGTAGCTTGCTTAAAAAAAGGAATAGACCAAAAATAAACATTGAATTAATAACATATCATATAGTGTGGTGGGAATTGTTCTGGGTAAGGAGTAAGAATATCTCGGTAACCATTCTGGTTTTTCCACTTGCCACCTGTATGACCTTGAGGATATATGCAACCTTTCTGGACCTCAGTTTCCACATCAATAAAATGAGGAAGTTTTATTTGACCTTTAACAACAGTTTTTTCAACACTTCTATGATTTTATAAGAAATCAAGCAAAAGATGTAATTTTATTTTTGTTCTCTCAAATTACTCCTCAGCATAATCTCTGAGAGTTAAATCCAAGGAAATTAATTGGGGATATTAATTTACTGGGGTATAATTTCTATGTAACTTTTGGTAAATAGTTGTGAATGATATGACAAAATTGATTTTTCCCCCTTATTTCTCTTGAGGACATATTCTTTTTTAGTCACCCTAGTTTGCAATGTCAATGTCATTTCTGACAATCCACTCTTCCTTGTCTTTTTTTATTTAATCAGTTGCCATACCTTGTCAGTTCTATCTCCACAACATATCTTGCCCCTCTCCCCTTCTCTTCATTCACATAGTCTTTGCTGTATTTTGGAGTCCAATAACCTCTTATCTAGACTATTATAATAACCTCCTAATTTGTCTCCCTGTTTTCAATCCCTCTCCTTCAACCTATCCTCCCCACAGACAAAAGATCAATATTCCTAAAACATATATCTGACTATGTCATTTGATCTCAAATTTTCTCTTCTTTTTCTTGTCTCTAAAGTCTTCATATTGTCATTTAAGTCTTACATAATTAGATTCTCATCCTCTTTCCTTGAAAAAATACATTTGTAGAAAAAAAATAAAAATTAATAAACAAAAGTTTCAATAAAGTGACTCTGTGTGCATCATTTCGTTCTAAATAGTCTCAATAGTTAGCAAGTTCAGTGGACCTGGAGTTGGGAAGATCTGAGTTCAAATTTGACCTCACATACTTATTAACTGTGTGAGTCTAGAAAATTCACTTAACCTCTGATGGCCTCAGTTTCCTCCTTTATAAAATATATAATAGCTCCTGTATCTCAGGATTATGAGGATCAAATGAGATACTTGTAAAATGCTTAGCACAGTGGCTAGCATGTGGAAAATACTATGAAAGTCTTAGATGTATTACTAAATTTTATTTGAAGATGAAGGTGCATTTCATTTTCTGTTTTCTGAGACTTTCACTGATTTTTTAATTTGACTTTCTTTTGGTTATCTTTTAATTGACATTGCTGTACTCATTCTGTACAATATTATTTTGGTTCTACTTGTTTTCATTCTGTATAAGTTCATGCGAATCTCCCTATGTTTCTATTAATTCATTGTAGTAACTTTTTTTCTTTTTGAAGGGAAGAGGAGGTCCAGACTTTTGATTTCATTAGTAGAGGTAATTCCCAGTGAGGAAATTCCATTTACCAATGTAGATAGACAAATTTCCCATAACTTATAATCTCAAAAGTTTGCCTGGGGAGACTATGTTAAGTGACTTGTCTGGATTCTCATGATCGATATATAAAAGTGAGGACTTGAATCCAAAGTATCTTAATTCCATGCTATATTACTTCTGTTTTATTCTTCATCCCTTACATCCATATATTATAGTCTCCTCAGTCATTCCACAGTTAATGAGCACTTGCTTTGCTTTTAGATTTTTGATACTATAGAGAGAGCTGTTATAAATATTTTTGTGTTGTTACCTCCTTTTCCAATTTTACTTCAAATTTCTCCCCTTCCTAAAGTCTGTGTTTCAGTTGAATTAACTTAACAGTTCCCATACATGATGCTCCACTTTCTATACTTATGCATTTTTTTTTGCTTAGTTGGTTCCACTTGTTGGGAATCCCTAGTGTCCTACAAGGTACATGTCAGGTGCTATGACCAAAATAAAATCTTTGTTGATCTTTCCTTCGTTCCTATCCCAGGTCATCACTATTCTCTGCCTTTTGCAATTATTTTGTGTTATTTCACACATACTTTGCATTTATTTATTTATTTTATTTCTGTTATATCCTACCAATAGAATGTAATATTTTTGAAGTCAGAAAATAATTCATTTTAATCTGTGTATCCCTAATGCTTTATAGAGTCTTTGATTCAAGAGATGCTTAATCTTTAAAAAAAAGGTTGAATGATTTTTGTACTGAATGTTAGTGTAGATTATTTTCAAGTGTAGTTACTAGTCGCTTGATTTTTACCTGCTTTCTTTAATTCAAATCTCTGAATATTATGAGGGACATATTTCATGGAATCAGGGGGAAAAAAGTAATGTTCAAGGTGACCAGAGATAACCTTTGCTGCTTCATGGGTCATGATTTGGACAAGAGTACTTTGAACAATTGGAATGGACCATGAATTATCCAGACAGTTGGATGTGGTGATGAGGCACTATGAGTGAAATGAAGACATTTAAATTTCATGTCTTAATCTTATTCTCTTATAGAGATTTGAATATGAAGAAAAATGGCCAAGATTTTGTTGAAGAAAATAGAACATAGCAAGAGGACTTAATCATCTACACTATATTTTGTTTTAAACAACTTAAAAAACCCTATTATTTGATTAATTTCTACTTCTCCTTGGAATATGCTTTTTTTGTATTATTTTCTTGGCAATTAACCTTAAAATTAAATCATTTTTCCCCTTATAAAACCCTATCTCCATATATGCGCATATGTGCACCTCCTCTCATTCACACACGTATTTGTCTATCTCTATATCATCTCCATAGCCCCTTTTTATCCAATCTACATCAATGCAAATTTAGCAGAATAGTGTCATTATTGAATCCTCCTCTAATTGAAGCCAAAGTCATGGTTTACAATTCCATATAGACTACTTAGTTTTCTTGGATGTAATACATTAGTCATGCAAATGCACGTATGACTAGAGTGGGTGATTTTGATGTTGCCTGAGAAGGCTGAAGTTAAAAAGGCAAAAATATTTAAAATAATAATTTTTGGAGATTGTACAAGTTGAAAATTCATTATATTTTTATTTCGATAGTACCTGTATAGGAGCAATGGAGCCTAATACCAGCTTAGCAAGAATCATTCATTTAAATAGAATGCTATTGATTGATGTACTTGCTTCCTTATATTCCACAATGACCCCATGGTATCTATCCTCTAAAGGCCTTACCCTTTTCTCCTCTATCATCAATAGTAATGCATTCACCAGTTGCCTCGTGGTATGATATGACATTTTTTCCCTTGCTATTGTGTCTCAAGATCTCTCTCTGGGATGCCTTGCATCCTAAGGTGTCTACTCCTGCCTAATTGTATTTGTCTTAATTGCTTTGTTTGTTATTTTTATATTTTCAGTTACAAAGCTAATTTGAGGAACATTTTGTATTGCTTTACCAGGTGTCAAAATAGTAATAACTCTTATTTAATGCATTGGTTGTGGTGGGATTGGTAGGTGGGGAGGAGAGTGGGAGTGGGCATAGGGGTGGTGAAGGGAAGGGAATGAGAATCTAAGCATGTATCAGTATACATGCATTATATCTTCTGAAAAAATTTCTACTTCTCCCCTCCATTTAATTACTCTATATTGTCTTTCAATCTGGTCCCATTTGGATAGATTCTTTTCCCACATTTAACTCTTTTTTTCTCTCTCTCTCTCTCTCTCTCTCTCTGTCTTTCTCTCTGTCTCCTCCCATATTTTTCATCTCTTTATATACTTAGTCCTTCCCATTCAAATATGCATAGGTCTCTTCTCTCTTGGGTTAAACTATGTGACCTGTGTAATCTTTCCCAACTCTGTGATGCCATTGATGATTCCAGTTCAAGCCTTCATCACTTCAGTTGTCGAGTACTCTTGACAAACTGAGTTCATTTTCTCCACTATTTCAATCCTATCATCCATCCTTTATTTGGGTCCCCAATTAATGCTCCAAAATCAGTGCTTAATCACATCAGTTTCTTCTCTATAATTAAAACTGGTCCCAGTTTCTTTCTTCTTCCTTGAAATATGTTCTCTTTTCTTACAGTCTGGCGTTGGTTCATGTTGTTTTATTAATTTAGAATACCCTCTATACAAATTTCTCCCTTTCCAAATCTTACTATAATCCATAAGGCTCACCTCAAGGTCAATCTTCTCTTAGCGTCTTCCTTGATCAGTTCAAAGAATTTCATATTTTTTTTGCTTGTCAACTTGCATTTCTCTTTGTCCCCTGAGTATGCATACTCTTTCCCTCCTTTCCATGGTTTGTTCTGTTTCATCAACTTAGAATACTGCCTCTCCAAAGCCTGCAGTCCTTAAAGTTTACCTCAAGGTCCACTTTGCTCATGAAACTTTCCTTTATCAGTACAAATAATATCATCTCTCTTTGCTTACACTCAAATTGGTATCTGTACCGTACTTTGTGACCTTTAGTTTTCTTTACCTGAGAACTATATTAATGCTGTATTGAATTAATGTATGATTGTTTCATGTTATCTCTATTCTCCTCAGCCAAATTCTAATTTCTTGGAGGACAAAAATTATATCATGTGTAGAGAATCTAATAATTGTTTAAATATATGACAGCTGATCAATATAAATTGAGTTGAATCTAGCTATCATTAACAGTAAGTCAATAACATCACTGAAATCATGGAATTATAGGATGGTAGAGCTAGAAGGGATCTAAGATCATTTCTTCCTTAGTATCTTCATTTTATAGATGAGGAAACTGAGGGGTTAATTGACTTTATGCACTTTCATAAAATGTCAGTCACAGTAGTGGAATTAGAAAACAACTTTTTTTTATTTCCTGGTACAATGCTTTAAAAAAAATTATCAAAAAATTATCCTAAGTTATTTTAGTCTGTAAAGACCTATTAGTGTGGAAGAGCATTGAATTTGAAGCTAGTGACATTGGCTTTCCTACTTATTATCTGTCTGACCTTTGGTAAATTACTTAACCTCTTTGGGTTTATTTCTGCAAATGTATGATGAACAGGCTGTTCTATGACCTTGCAAGTCCCTTTCGAGTGTAGTTCTAGGACTTTATTACCAATGCAAAAATAAGCATTTTATGTTTTTCTCATTCATTTTCATGAGCAGATATGGGTTCTGCAAAAGACTCAAGGATGACTGGACTTTTTAAGGGAAAAAAAAACTGCTATGATTACTAAACTCTGCTCTAATGGGCAAGAAAGGTTAGAAAGTGCATAAGTATACCAATTTGGAAGATGGAAACCTTCTGAGATAGTCAATAAACTTATATTATGATTCCTTACTATATATGTAGCAATAGGTTTATATGGATAAAAAACCTTCTATACAGAATATAGAAGAAATACGTCATGGTCTCTACTCTCAAGGATCTTCCCAAAAAGACAAGGAAAATAAAACAACAGTCAAAAGTTGAAGGCAGAATGCAATTCAGTGAGAAATGATGTGATGTACTCAGTGTATCCTTCATTAACCCAACAGCTCTTTATTTCATGGTTCATTTAAAACCAAAAATAAAATAATCTTTTGATTTCTTATTAAGGGCATGTGTCTTCTGTAAGGGTTAGAAACCAAAGGCAAATACTTTCAGACATGTATTCTTTAAGAAAAGTTGAGAGATAGGTAACCAGGTGCCAAATAGGTCAATACATAAGAACAATTTTTATTAAAGTTACATTCATTTAAAAATAAAATGCAAAATAGCACACAAGCAGCAGTAGTAATGACAGCAACAAAGAACAGTAATAAAATTTTGGAGTGGGACAAAAGTTCAACTTTGCACATAAAAGTTAACAAAGAGTAAGGTTGAATAAAAGTTAGCATGAAATGCCCTTTTGAATTGAGGCAATGTGGTCCAGTGGAAAAAGCAAGGATCCTCCATGGAAAGCTGGGTTCTAGTCCCTAATCTGTCACTTTTCCATAACATGACAGGTGACAAGTAACTTCACCGCCCTGATATCACTCAAAGTTCCTGGTTCATAAGGGTGGTGGAGGAGGAAAATAACACATGTGCTATTTGTCTTATAGGGTTCTTTTTTGAAAGCAACAATCCTATAATGAATATGAGTTATAATTATTTTCTACACAGATGCAAGAGGCATTGATATTCCATGAAAACATCACGAAACCTTAGATTTTTGAAGCCTTTGCCTTTTCTGATTTCTCCTATACTTCTTTGTATTTCAACCTTGTCTTGTGAATTAGATTGCAGTGGGGATGAAATAATAAGGGGAATGAAAAAAGCTATAGCTTTACTTCATATGACCAAAGGATTTTTAAATTTTTTTCCAAAAGACTTTTAGAGGTCTTACCTCTTGGTTTTACAGATGAGGAAAAAGTGCCTAAGAAATTAAATATCTAACCTATAGTAAGTGAGAGCCAAGTTTAGATCAAGTACTTCTTTTACTGCTCCACACTTGTTATCAGATCCTTGTGAGTTGTGATACAAAACCTGATTTTGCTTATTTCCTAATAATCCCTCTAATAACTAAAGTTTACTAATTTCTAATCTCCAAATTCAATGACCTTTTCCAGTTCTCATCCTTACTGACCTCCCTGCAATTTTTGACACTATCAGGGCTCTGTCCTGGATATGCTAGTCTAGCTATGTTTCTATGACATGTCTCTGGTTGTCCTCCTACCAGGCTGATTGCAGCCTGAATTAGAGTGGGGGCAGCATTAACAGAGAGAAGAGGAGAATCATGAAATATTTGATAGAGACAAATCATGATTTTGGCAATTGAAGAGATATGAAGAGTTAAGAAGGGTGAAGACTGAAAGATGACTCAGAGATTGTGAATGCTGGTGATGTTGAGGGTAAAATACTTGGGAGAAATAGATTAATTAGCAAGAAAGTAGGGTTTTTAAGAGAAGAGGGAAAACCAAGTTCCATTTGGATATCAGTTGAACTACAGAACTGTCCTTCTAATCTGTATCTCTACCTCTAATCTCTTCCTTTCAAAGTTCTCCAAAACAGTTCTGAAATGGATGCACCGATATCATAAATCTGACCATGTTAGACCTGCTTCCAAAGCTCCCAGAATTCTCTCTAGCATCTAGAATAAAAGAAAACTCTTTTGGTTAGAATTTAAATTCTTACATACCCCAGCTTCAATTTCTTTTTCCATATCTATTTCATATTACCTACCTCCCAACACCACATACATGCTACATTCTAGTCAAAATATCTTACTTTCTGCTCTTCATACATGGCAACTCAACTCTTTGGCAGGTGCTTTGACACAGGCCTGGGATATTCTTCCTCCTAGCTTCTGTCTTTAGGAACCTCAGTTCATATCACTTCCTGCAGAAAGCCTTTATTAATCTTCTAAGTTGTTAGCATGTACATCTTTTCCCTAATTACCCTATTGTTAATGTGTATATATTTTCTATTATGTGTTTACATGTTGTTCCTCCCAGTAGAATGGTTGAATGGTCCTTGTAGGCAGTTACTGCTTAATTTGCATATTTTATAACTTGCAACTAAAGCAGTGCCTGGCACAAAGTGCAATAAGTGATTATGAAATTGAATTAAAATCAATCTACACATTATAGCCCCAAATTAGTTTAATTTTACTGATCTAACTTGTCTAAAACCAAAACTTCTCCCTATCTCAATATTACTGACTTTTTGCCCCCCCACAATGCTAGATACAGTTGCTTGTGATGATTTAAAATGTACTTTACATATGCATACCATCAAAAATAGTGAAATCATGAAACTACCAATTCATTTAGCTAAATAAACCAGCAGCCTTCATCTGACTCTATAATGGCATCTATGGGTTTAGCTAAGAATCATGCTTTATGTGAAACCCTCAAATAGAAAAATCACCATTGGGTATTTTTATTATACCTTTGAAATATTTATTCAATGGAATGTATTAGTTATTGTTGGAACTGCAATTTCAAATTAACTCTCCACTTTCTGATTCATTTACAATTCTGAATACAATAACTTTTGTATTCTAATATCTTAGTGTACTTAGTTTGAATACATCCCTGGGACTTAATGAAGTAATGAGTGAACTTTCCAAAGTACAATTATAGTTGAAGATAACACTGAGATGGTACCTGAAGTTCCTCATTCTACTCATCTGGGTCCTTCTTTTACTGAATCGAAAGGGTATGAGTGAGCTGCTGTTCATGATAAGAGCATGGAGGTAGCTCATTTTTATGATTCACATATAAATAAACATCTTAGAGATACAAAGGATCTCAGAGATCATCTACCTTAATCCATACCTGAACGTTAATCATCTTTATATCAGCCCTGTAAAATAGTTTTCCCATCCATGTTTGAAGACATGGTGATGAGAAATTCATTGAGGTCACAATTTTGGATAGTGCTACTTGTTAGGAAGCTGGTTCTTCCCTGAACCTCTCTACAATTTCCACTCATTGTCTCGAATTCTACATTTTAGATTCAAACAGAGTAAATCTAAACCCTATGATTTATGGTAATCCTTGAAATGTTAGAAGATAGCTAGGATGCCCTGCCCCAAATTCTACGATTCTCAAGGCAAGACATTGCCAGTTTCTCTGAATCTAATAGGCCTGCTCTTTTACATACTAATCAGTTTCTTTTGGGCATACTCGAGTTTGTCAATACACTTCCCATAATGTGTTATCTTGAACTGAACACAATAATGAAAATATGGTCTGAGTAGAACAGAATTCATAGGTCACATGATATCTTTTTACTTAAACACTAACTCCTAGACAGAAACTAAGCTAGGGTTAACTTGATTGCTGTGTCACAGATTGATTCATATTCAACTTGTAACTTCTTATAACTATCCAAGTTTTAATATGCCAACTTTAATCTAGCCATGCCTTCTTCCTTTCCACCTCATACTTAATGCAATTGATACTTTGAAAAAGAAAGGTAACAATTATTTATTAGGAACCTACTGTGTGCCAGGTACCGCATTAAACACTTTATAAACTTCATCTCATTTGCTTCTCACAACAACTCTGGGAAGTTGATGCTGTTATAATCCTCATTTTATTGTGGAGGAAACTGAGGTAAACAGATTAAATAACTATCTCTGGATCACGTAGCTAGTGTCTGAATTCAGATTTGAACTCAGGTCTTTCTTACTTCCAGCCCACTGCTGTATACCACCTAACTGTTTTAAGACTTCAAGAGCTGCTGTGACTAAAGAATTCATCACCACATCAAACCTGGAAATTGTGTTCTCTGATTTCAAATGGGCCTTCATTCAACTGTGGGACAATTCTTCCTTGTTCAAACTTCACAATTCTTCCTTGATTACTTCTATCACACTACTCATGGCAGCTATTCCAAACTCTTTCTCCATGCTAAGAAATCCCTTCACATATAACACTGATAATAAATAAGGATAGCAAGCATTAATATAACTCATTAAAGTTTTCACTTTATAATTATTACTTATTTGATTCTTATAGCAGCCCTGGGAGATAAGTGCTCTTTTATCTTCACTTTACAGATGAGGAAACTGAGACACACTGAGACACACTGAAGCTAAAAGGTGTTCCTAGGGACTCAGAGCTAGCAAATATGAGGTAAGATTTAAAGTTAGATCTTCCCAGTTCCAGGTATAGTGTTCTATTCATTCGAGTGCCTCATTTAACAAACAATCCCATCTCGTCTTCTACTGAGAAAATTGGCATTTTCTCCATCATAAACTTCCTCTCTGTTCAAGTTCCATAGCTCAATTATCCCTAATTATTTCCCTTCCTCTTCTCCTCATTTTTTTAGTCTTGAATAAAAAAAAGGATCTTCTGTCATATCCAACAATTGTGCTCATATCTACCATTTGTATCTCTATATCTATCCCAATCTCTCTCGTATCTTGTGGTACCTAACTATCAAATGTGATCATTAGGGACATTCTCTCTGTCTCCCTCCTTCTCCTTTCCTTGTCCCTCTTTCCCACCCTCCTTCTCTTTCTCTCACCTATTCATATATCCATCCAGAAATGTTCTTGTCTCCCCCATCAATTCTCTCCAGAAACCATAAAACAACAAGAGTAGCAGCAGCAACAATAAAAAGCAACATTCACTTGACCCTGCCACACTCTGAAGGTATCATCCTATATTTCTTCTCACCCCTAAAGTCCTAGAAAAATAATATATAGACATTGCCTCTATTTCTTCACTTTCTCCTTCAGTCTAGGGCCCCAGCAATCTGTATCCCTGCTTCCAGTCTCTCACTTCTCTCCTCCAAATCAATCAAGTTAATATTCCTAAAACACAATCAAAAATTGTTGGTGAATCTCCAGTGCCTTTATGATAAAATGCAAATATTTCCTCTTCCATATGTTGCTCAAGTTTCCAATGCCAGGATACTTGATAACTTCCAAAGAAGCCCCGTTTATTTTTCTAATCATTAGGAAATTCTATTCCTTACACAGCATTTATAGTACTTGATTTTAGAAGTTTCAAAAATAACACACAGGAGATACTGGAGATTTTGAACTCCAGTCTCTAATAGGTTCACTTTTGATCTGGTCAGACAGGAAGGACAGGAAGACAACTTTGGAGGGGGTTTAATAATCTTATGTTCTTCTAGTCTAGTCTTTTCAAAGGGGTTGCTGAAAATGGGAGCACCAGCTCCTAAGGATCACCTAATTACCCTCCTTGCAGGGGCCATCAAGGCAACCTGTGGTTGCAAGGGAGCAACCACACCTAGGTCTTGATGGAGTCAGTCGAGACAGGCACAGCATTTCAGCTTGTTCAGTCCCCTAAATCCCCTCAAGCTTCATCAGGGCCAGTTGAAGAAGATACATGCATTCCTCTATAGATTCCCCAAATCCCAAATGGGATCCCCACTCACTGAGCAGCGCCCACTTGCTCTATAGGGCAGCAGACAAAGAAGGCATCTTGTCAACATTAAGCTAACAAGTTAACTTTAGCAATATTGTCATTCAGAGCAAGTGTAGTAAATATTACATTATGTTGCCCCTTATCTCACTATGAAGGCTCTGTAGAACTGTATCACTATAATTCTAGAAATTACTATCTAGAGTCCTTGGAGGCTATTCTGGGAGTTATTATCAAAACACTTGGAAACTAGACGTTGGCATGGCCATAGATCCTGAGAAATTTAAGTCAAGAAGGATAACAAAATTCTCCTTACATACACCTTCCAATGTTGGTGGGCCAGATTCTTCTCAACTCATTCATTCTTAGCAGGTTCTACTTTCAAGTTATTGTCCTCTCTCAAATAAGCATGAATGAGGAAAAAGAAATAAACAAACAATAGTATGGTATGACAGTCCCTAGCCATCTCAATGAACTATACTACTGCGTGGGGTACAGAGCCCCTTACCAATAAATCAGAGACTCAGAAAAATTAGTAGAAAGAATAGTTCAAAGCCCTGAGGATACAATTTATTCATGGCAATCTATTCCAGCAACAGAGAACAAAGACAGTTTTCTTGGGTTTTTGCAAGAGTAAACAGTTTTAGAAAAAAAAAAAAGAAGGGGAGGAGGTGTTATTCCTCCCCTGTTGTGGGCCTAAAAGCAAGGTGAGGGGGGGTGAAGTCTGGGAAAATACAGAATATATTGAAAATATTTCTCTACAAGGTCAACCTACTACAAATGTTTCAACAGGACAAGAAACAATTAACTCTTTGAGGTGGCTTCATTCTTGAGAGATCCTCAGAGATCATCTCTTACACTACCATCTCTCTTTGGCCCTGGTGCAGAAAACATGAGGCTATCTTTCAACAATTTTTAATAGTTCACAAATAAATTTCCTGTCATGTGGCTCAGATCCCAAGATATTGCTTTCCCTTGGGGTGGAGTGTGGCAGGGGAGGACTCTTCCCATCCTGACATTCAGACAGAGAATTTTCTTTTCATACTTTTCTTTATCTCTTCATACTGTATCAGTTATTCTCTTTCACCTGTCTCTGTTTCTTCCTTTGCGCATTCAAGAATCCTTATTATTTACATCTAATACGCTCACTTTGATACAAATAGAAATTGTAAATTAACAATTTAAAAGATCATAAACTTCTAGACAGGTGTAAAATATATTCTTTTGTGGAGAAAGAGAAGTAGTAAAGGCATTCAGTTTGCCATCTCTTGCACATTTTTAGTATCCAGAAACTGTTTGCATTGTGGCTCATCTCAATTTGCTCTCCCTTTCAGTCACAAGCTTTTCTGACTTGGAGGTTTAATATATTAAAGGCATATATGAAACTGTTGCTGTTTCCTATTAATTAACTTACCTGGAGTACTAAAGTTATCTACTTGAAGGTGGATTTTTCTATTCCAGTGTTTTAGCAAGACTTTTTCCTGTTTGACTGTTCAGTGCAAGGGCTCAGTTCAAAATTAAATCAAAAGAAAAGCAAAGCTACTCTAACTGCATTTCGGTTCCCATGTTTGCCCTCTGTAAATCTTGAGTGGGACTGAACTTAATGAAAAACAATATGAGCTCCCTCCCGACTGTTACTACTGCAGAAAATCTTCCTCATGTCTCAAACTCTGAATCTGCTGATGTAGTATGAGACAGGAGTTGCCTGGGGGTCCTTCTCCTCTTCCCCTGCTGGGTGAAACAAGCACATACCTTTTTTCCTTGCATGTTTTTCAAATATTCTGTTAAATACACTATAAAACTTGTCACTATAAATCAGACATTCTATAATGTATATACATCCCAATCTTTTTACTCTTTTCTTTTTACTATTAAGACACAACTTATTTTCCAGAGCTAAGGCTCAGCAAGCAAGCTGTGCCCTGAGCTTGGCATAACAACAGTTCTTTGTGCTCACCTTCTGGATGAACTCATCTACAACAAAATCTCAAAATTGTTTCCCACCAGCACCAGATGGTCTCTGAGCTTGGACAAGCACCTCCAATAGCTATGTTCTGATCATGAAGTTCTGCTACGAATCAAACTTGTCTCCTGGTGTCATTGTCTAGGCTACAATTCACTATATAGCCACTAGTATATGCATTGAGATTTGCCCACATTAAAGCAAGTCTCCTACAAGAGTGGGCTTCCCTTCTTCAATGGAATAAAGAAAGCTTTTTTCTCATGGGTACTATTATTTCCATTGTTTTATTTACTTATTTTATTTTTAAGAGTTAATTGTAGTTGTGATAAACTATGTGTGCTCTTTAGAATTTTTAGAATTAACAGCAGTTGCAAAACCTCTGTGACTCTTTGGTCATTTGTTTTCAGGGTTGACAGACTGATATATTAAAATCCTTTTAGGTCGTAGAGTAGAGAGGGTTCTCTGCTTGGGGTCAGAAAGAACTGAATTCAAATCCAGCTTGAGATACTCATGTTGTATGAGCCTGGGAAAGCCACTTAACCTCTACCTCAATTTCCACATATGCATAACGTTACCTATTTTGAAGTGCTCTTATGAGGATCAAATGGCATGATATTTGTAAAGCTCTTAGGACAATGCTTATAGTAAGTGCTATATTAATGCTAAATAGTAGATATTATTGTTAACCTTTCCAATTTAACTATTTCAAGTATAAAATGAAGAGGAGAAGAAATAGGCCTCCTTATCTTTATTTTAATTAATTTAGTCTTTAAATCCCCGTTGTCTCTAAAAATTTCTTTTATGGTTAACCTGTGTATGAAGCTAACTCTGGCAAATTAAATTAAAAGGATCAGCATGTATTATTAATTTGTTGGGTGCTCTTCCAGATAATTATCAGTTGGAATCTCATTGACACAACAGCTCATTAAGTCACTCCCATTTCCCAGATGAATGGATGAATTTACTTCAGTTAACTCTTGATCAAAAACCATTTTATTCTCAAAATGACACATTTACAAAAAGGATTTAACCTAATACAATTTAATTATTAGATGTACTAAACCACTGGGAGGGTCTTAGGCTCTGTCTACATGATACCAAAGCAACCACTTAATAAAACTAAACACTACTTCATTTTCACATTGTCAAATATTCAGTTTGATCATTCAATTGACTGACTTCTCAGAGCTGACCATCAATAGCTTTGTCCAATGTGGTGTAAACACTGTCTTAAAATGGTAGGGTTTTCACCTTTAGCAGTCCTTTTAATTTTATTAATGGCTGATATTAAGTATTAAACTTGTCAAACCTTCCTTTTGAACTACTACCAACAATCTTTGTTCTCATTAACTACAAAGATTAGTCACTTGCCCTTATTGTAACTTTTGATTTTAGCATTCTTAGTGGAACCTAAGTAATTGGAAAGAGAAAATAATCATCAATGCTATAACAAATCCTCCTTTGCTGGGGAAACAAAAATAGAGATATTTGAGTATTATACTGACAGAGCTTTTCCAAGGGAAAATGAACTGCCATATACTTGTTTACCTATGTAACATGGGAAATGATGATAAATATTTTCAGACACACCTTAGAGTTATTATACACCAATTTATTCCCTTTTGATGTGTACATGGAAGAAAGCTATTTTCCTAAAGGTTTTGGAGGTTCAGAATATTTTGAATTCTGTTTTTGCTGAAGAAGTGAGTGGGTGTATACAATGTTGTAATAGCATGAGTCATTCAATTCTTTTTCAGTGTTGATTTTTATAGGTGTGTCACTGATTGAGTTTAAAGCCAACCATTAAAATAGAATATGGAAATTGCATTTTAAAACAAAGCTTTCAATTTTGCAAGTTGTTGGCTTGCTATATTTCTGACTAATAAACGTGAAGGAACAAACCAATTTCTTTTCCTTCAAAAAGCTCCAGGTCTAGTTTGCAGTTCAGTAATGCTTACTTAAAATTGTAAAATTAATGAGATGATGATTGTGAAGAGAAATTGACTTTTTATGGGTAACAGAGTCAGGACCTTTTGATTTCAAAGCCTCTTCTATAGCATCATTGGAGAAAAAATGCATATAGACTCTGAAAGAATCACTACACTAAACAAAAGACTTGGAGGATTTTGTCAGCTGTGTAGTTAATAATAGAATGTGTTTTAAATACTATTGTTGTCTTTAGCAGACTGTGGAACCAGTGACAAATTGTATTTTCCTTTTTTAAGATTCAGTTTATTTCACTCATTTCTATAAATCAGTTCTATAAATCAAATTCATATGGCATATACACTCAATTTGTTTTGATTAATTTTAATCTGATTCACAGATAAAAAAACTTAAAAAACTCTGAAATGACCTTTGAATGCCCATTATAGACATCTCCTCTTATTCAATCAGTTTTGCCATTAGGAAGGACTGAGCTGAATTATTTTTTCTGGTCATTTCAATTAGACAACTGGCTGGTATCCGGGTAGTAACTGGACAATTCATTCAAAATCATCAAATCAATCATGTCTTAAATATTATTTCTTTTATGGTCAAAGAAGGAGACCTGCATTTGATCATACAAGATGCAAAAAATGATAAGCATTGACTTGTTATTGCTTTCAGTTAGATGACAATTATAAATTTATTAGTACAACAGTGGTCTTGGGTTCATTTAGGTGAATCTATGTGTTTCCAAGGATACTACCCATTGAGTTCTTCCAGAGAAGCATACAAGTCTGGAAATGACTAAACAGATATTGTTTCAAAATATTGCAGTTGAATAATGTTTTGAAATTGGCCTTGATACTTCTGGAAAGGAAAAGTCAACAAAAGATTGCATCTTGAGAAGCAAAGAGAAGTGTGGAAACATGTTGGACTCTTAGGAAAACTAACCCTGGCATTAAAAAACCCCCATAATTTTATTATTTTTCAATTAACAAAAATAGATTTTCTCTACCTCACTCTATTTTCCTACCCACTGGGGAACAAAGAATGTACACTTTTGAAAAATAAATTGCCACAATAACCATGTCTAAGAAAAAATATGGCGTCAATTTGTCCTGGCTATATGGCAGCTCTGTCAGAAATCAGGTAGTATGCTTCATTCTTGGTTCACTGAAATTATGGTTGACCATTGTACTTATCTGATTTCCTAATTACTCTTTAATGTTGTTATTGAATAAATTATTCTTCTAGTCTGTTCACTTTCTGTCACTTCATATAACTCTTCTCAGAGTTTTCTGGTAGTGTTAATTAAAAATATTAAGTGGTATTATGTGCAATTAATGCACTGTGCTAAAAACTGGGAGTGCAAAAAAGAGACAATGATGGTCCTTTGTCCTCAAAAACCTCACAATCTAACAACAAAATAATATATAAAAAACAAGCTATATTAAAGAATAAATAGGAACAATTTAGCAGAGGGAAAGGAATTGAAATTAGGAGGCATTGAGGATGGCTTTCTGTAGAAGGTTGGCCTTTACCTGCAATTGAAAGAGAGCTAGGAAAGTCAATAGACAGAGTTGAGGACAGCCAGAAAGAATGCCAAGAACTAAGACAAGGAGTGACTGAAACTATCCATCTTCATCATTTCTTAGAAGTATTCTGTTACACTTACGCACTCATATACCATAATTTGTTTAGCCCTTTCCAAATTAAAGGGTACTCCCTTAATTTCCAGTTCTTTTTCATCACAAAAAGAAGTTCTATAATACACATCTATCTATCTATCTATCTATCTATCTATCTATCTATCCAGCTATCCATCCATCCATCTATATCTATCTGTCTGTCTGTCTGTTGATCTGTCTCCATCCACCTATCTGTCTTTCTATTCCTATTTCCTTGATTTCTTTGTGCTACAGACGTGTCTGACACAGGCAAAGAGTGTACAAAATTTAGTAACTTTGGGAGTACAGTTTAAAATTTCTTTCCAAAATGGTTAAGTTAATTCACAACTACACCAATAGTACATTAATATATCAATTTTCCTATAAAATCTGCAATACTTTTCATTTTCTTTTCTTTCTTTTTACTTTACCAAGTTGCAGTGTAGGAAGTAGAACCTCATAGTTGCTTTAATTTACACTTCTCTAATGATTTGTGATTTGGATAATTTAAAAAATATGTCTATTAATAGCATTAATTTCTTCCTTAGAAAACTTTCTTTTCATACTTTTGACCACTGATCAATTGGGGACATTGCTTTTAATCTTATAAATTATGAATTAGTTCTCCCTATATATTTTAGAAATGAAGCATTTACCAGTGATAATTTCTGCAAAGATATTTTCCAGTTACCCACTCCTTTTCTAATCTTAGCTGCATAGTTATTGTTTGTGTGAAAAATTTAAATTTCAGATAATTCATTGGCTTCTATTCTCTTCTTCTCTTCACTTTTCCTTTAACCAGCTGCCAATCAAGGAATTTTTCTTTTTCTTTTTAAAGTTCACTTCCAACCAATCAAACTACCAAAACATTTTATAGAGCTAAAGAAAATAATATCAAAATTCATGTGGAAGAGCAAAAGGTCCAGAATATCAAGGGAATTAATGAAAAGAAATGCTAGAAAAGGTGGCCTATCCATACCAGATCTTAAATTGTATTATAAAGCAGTAACCATCAAAAACACTTGGTACTGACTAAGAAATAGAAGGGTAGATTAGTGGAATAAGTTAGGTACACAAGACACACTAGTCAATGACTATAACACTCTACTGTTTGACAAACCCAAGGACCCCAGCTTCTGGGATAAGAACTCATTGTTTGACAAAATCTACTGGTGAAACTGGAAAATAATGTGGCAGAAACTGGGCATAGAGCAACACATTATGCCAGAGTACAGTCCAAATGGTGTAATGGTAATTTAAATGGGAAAAGTCTTTCCCATTCATTAATAGATCCATGTGACCTGCTTACATTATATGGAAACATAAGTCATATGTGGTGGGAAGAGCTTACTGGAAGAGTGGAACAGGAAAGGTGGAACAGAGGTGAGAAGAGGTTGGTCAGGATAGTCAGAGTTAGAAAGGACACAGGCAAGCAGAAAGCTAGGCTCATGAGTGTTTGTTTGTACGTTTGTAGGAAGGTCCTGGGAGGGAGTGTGAGGACAGGGCTTGGAAATGCCTTTGTGTCCTGCAATACTAACGTGTATTGACTTAGTGACTATTATATCTAATTTGGCTTTCTGTTTTTGAGATTTGGCTTACTGGTGTCTGAATAAATGTTTTTCTTCTGCCTTCTATATGGTGAGTTTGTTATACTTTGTGATTGAGGACTATGGTGCCATATTCATAGCCAATACAGTTCTATGAATCTTGCCTTGGTGGTATATGTGGGTACATGATCTAGGTGTAAAGGGTGATACTATAAGTAAAGTAGGGGAGCAAGAAATATATTTGACAGATTTATGGAGAATGGAAGAATTTATGACTAAATGAAATAGAGAACATTATGAAATGCCGAATGAATAATTTTGATTACATTAAAATGAAGTTTTTTTCACAAAGTCAATGCAACCAAGATTAGGAGGGAAGCAGAAAAGCAGAAAAGAATCTTTACAACTAGTGTCTGTGATAAGGCATCATTTCTAAAATATATAGAGACCTGAGTCAAATTTACAAGAATAAAAATCATTCCTCAATTGATTAATGGTCAAAAGATATGAAAAGGCAGTTTTCAGACAAAGAAATTAAAGCTATCTATAGTCATATGAAAAAATGCTTTAAGTTTATTGATTAGAAAGATGCAAATCAAAACAAATCTGAGGTACCACATCACATATGTGAGATTGGCTAACAAGACAAAACAGGAAAATGATACATGTTGGAGAAGATTCATTGTTGGTGGAGCTGTGAGGTGATCCAATCATTCTGGAGAGGAATTTAGAACTATGCACAAAGGGCTACAAAATGTGCATACCCTTTGACATAGTAATATCACTTCTAGGACTGTATTCCAAAGAGATCATAAAAATGGAAAAAGGATCCACATATACAAAAATATTTACAACAGCCTTTTTTGTGATGGCCAAGGACTAGAAATTGAGGGGATGTCCATCATCTGGAGAATGGCAACACAAGTTGTGGTATATAAACATAATAGAATACTATTGTGCTATAAGAAATGATGGCCAAGTGGACTTCAGAAAAACCTGGAAAGATTTATATGAACTGATGCTGAGGGAAATGAGCAGAAACAGGAGAACATTACACACAGTAAGAGCCACAGTTTGTGAGGACTGTGTCTGATAAACTTAGCCCTTCACAGAAATGTAAGGACCTAAAACATTTCTAAAGGACTCATGATGCAACATGTCATCCGCATCCAAAGGAAAAAATATCGAGTCAGAATGCAAAATGGAGTAGACCATTTTATATTTTGTTCTGCTTTATTTTCTCATGGTTTCTCCCATTAATTTTAATTCTTCTGGGCCTCGAAGGTCCCTCCACCCACAGGAGCACAGGTCAGTGAGAGAGACGGGCTGAGAGGGGAGCGGGGGATCTCCGGGACTCGGACCCCCTGGGAAGCGGCCGCTGCAGCAGAGGCTGAGGCAGCTCCGCCAAAGACTCCCAGAGCAGGCAGGAGCTCCACCCCAGCTCCACTACAAAGGATCTCTG
>CM053771.1:326459545-326523317 GCA_028658325.1 Potorous gilbertii
GGAGGGATGATAGAAGAGAGGGCAGATTGGTGATACGGGTAATTAGAATGTCCAGTGTATTGGGGAGGGGGGAGGGGACAAATGGGGAGAAAATTTTGGAACCCAAAACCTTGTGAAAATGAATGTAAACAATTAAATAAATTTATTTAAAAAAAATTTTAATTCTTCTGTGCAATATGACTAATGAAAAAATGTGTTTAATAAGAATGCATGAGTAAAACCCATATAAGATTGGGTGCCATCTTGGGGAAAGAGGGGAGATGGAAGGGGAGAAAATTTAAAACTTATGGAAGTGATTGTTGAAAACTGAAAACAAAATTTACACACACACACATATATATATATATACACATATATATATATATGTGTGTGTATATATATATATATGTACTCTCTTCCTGATTTCTCTTCATTGCATACATTTTGTTTTGCTTATATCATTCCATGAATTTTCCCATTTTTTAAGTCTTCCTTCTCCCTTCTCATCTCCCTCTTGCTTCACTCAAAGAACTCTCAACAAGTAAACAAATATATACAAACCAAACTGTATACAAGATGCACAGGAAAGAATTAATAGAGGGAAGGCACTTTAGAAAGTGGAATTTTAATTGGGACTTGAAAGAATCCAATGATATTATCAGACAGAACGGAGGAAGGATAGTATTCCAGGAAAGATAGGGAGTAAATGAAAATGCCTGAATCCAAGACATGATGTGTCTTGTTTGTCAAAGAATGAAGTCAATGTCACTTCACTGAATGCTACATGGGGGAAAAGGTTATGGCAAATGAGCATGAGGCATAACTAGTCACAGAAAAAAGGTCTGGGTGTCATGATTTGCATAACTAGGTACAATAATACAATGCTGGTTCTGAATAAGATTGCTTCCTTTACAAGCTGATATTGAGAATAAGTAAGAATGAAGCATATCTTTAAAAAAAGAGAATAGGTCAAGATCTACAGAGGCAATAATCTAGAAATTGCTTAAAAGAAGAAATCAGAAGAAACCAAAATCTTATAACTTGAGAAGCCTTGATACCATGATGGACAAAAATAAAATAAACAGAAGTAAAGGTATAGAGCAAGAATCAGAAGGTAAAAATCTAGGATAGCTAGAAAAAGAATAAAAATAATAAAGATGACAAAGCAAAGAAAAATATCTCAGGAAAAAGTACTAAATCCAAGTTAAAAATAGCTAAATAAATAAAATGACTGATCAACTAATTAACAACCAAAATAAAATCTAAACACTAGAGATGGAATGGAAGCAGTTAAGTGACTCAATGGATAGAGCACTAAGCCTGGAGTCAGGAAGTTCTCTGTCCAAATCCAGTCTCAGCCTCTGTCTGCCTTAATCCACTAGAGAAAGAACCATTCCACTATCTTTATCAAGAAAAAGCCATACAAGGTCACAAAGAATTGGACATGAAAGAAATACTGAACAACAAGAAAGGGAACAAAAAGAGAAAAGAAATGAAGAAAAGTATAGTGCTAATATATAATTTAAAAAGTGAATAACTTAATGCAACATGAATGATAGAACAGATAACACAATAGAAAGTTGACAATTTACTTCATTTCAGCAACACATCTACAAAGTAAATACATACAGAATGAAAATTAAAGACTGGAAAAAAGATTATCATGTACCAGATGAAACCAAAAAAGTATGTTTTATAATTATATTGTCAAAGGAACAATAAAACTCATAATATAAGGGCAAATAAACTGAGAAATTATATTTTGCTCAAATAAACCTCAATGAACTAATATCAATATTAAATGTATAGGTACCAAGTGACAGCATATCTAAATTAAGAAAGACAATGTTACAGTAAAGCAGTAATCATAAGACACTTTAATGTTCTTCTCTCAGAACTGGGGAAAAAATATTAGAAATCTAAGTAAGATGCAAAAATGTAGAAGTAAAAAAATGTTGCAGAATGTAGATAAAAAAGAATTACAGTATATCTTACGAAAAAGTGTATTAAGGACATATGACTCAGCACCATATAACGTTATTGTTGAGGTTCTTTTTCATTTGTGTCCAACTCTTTTCTTGGCAAAGATATAGCATGGTTTTCCATTTCCTTCTCCAGCTGGTTTTACAGATGAGGAAACTGAAGCAGAGGGTCATATGACTTGCCCAGTGTTACATAACTAGTACATATCTGAGGCTGTATTTGAACTCATGAAGATTAATCTTTCTGACTCCAAGTCCAGTGCTCTATTCACTGTGCTACCTTTGCAAAAATAGACTACTTGCCAGGATACAAAAATAATTTTGAAAGTTGTATATGAAAGCAAAACAACAAACCGCATTCTTAATAGACTAGACAGTGATTAAAATTGTTATTCATGCTGGGTAAGCAAATGATATAAATCAAAATGAGGAGTTAATAATGATGTTCTGAGTAAGGACTGGGTCAAAGAATAAATCATATATGTATATGTATAATATATTCATATATATATACTTGTTTGTGTGAATATATATGTACATATATGTAAAATTATGTGAAGGAAATTGTTATGAAGTTATATGTTAATATTTAATGAACATCACTAAAACTTTTCTCAGAGGGAAGCATATCTATAAGAATACATGTTAACTAAATTGGGGACAATTGACAATTAATGAACTGAGTACTCAATTAAAGTGTCAAACTGAGGAAAGTGTCAAATAAACATAAAAAATGCAAAGAAAACATTTTAGTAATAACATAGAAACAGATGAATTAGAAGAAAGTAAATGAATTAATGAATGAAATGTATTTATTGAATAATACCTGCCAAGCATTTAGGGATAAAACACAAAAGTGAGATAGTTCCTACCCAAAAAACCCCAATACATGTGTGAAAACTAGGGAAGTCATAAAAATGGTGAGTGGAACAAAAGGGTCGTTCACTGATTTTCCTTTTGGGGATTAAGAAGTAGTGTTGATTTGATTGCATTTTTCATAAAAAGAGGTGGCAAGTAGGGTGAAGAGAAAAAATACACAGAGCACGAGGGTGGAAAATTTCTAGGATGAAAATGAGAATGCCAAAGAGACAAGTGTCTTATATCTTTTAAGGCGTATTCTCAGATTTTTCAGTTTAGATGGTGCAACAACAGGAGTGAGAGGTTGGAAAATATTTTGGAAATATCAAATAGATTGGATTGTAGTCTACATTGGCTGTAAAGTTATCAGACTAAAAGCTGAAAATACTAAACACTAAAATATTAATCCTTATACAAACTGATTAAAAAGAAAAAGAAATAAAATCTTCAAAAAAAAATAATATGCATGATAGAAGCATAACAGAGAAGAAATAAAAATAATTATCAGAAACTATTATATACAGTTACGTACCTACTAAATTGAGAATTCAAAAAAGTGGAGGCTTCTCTAAAAATATAATAAACTCAAATTTATGAAATAGAAATCTTATATAATCATTCAAATGAAGAAGTCAAACTAACTAGGAAAGGGGTAACATTGTTCTGATGAATTTATAGGTGAAATTTTGAACCTTTTCAAGAACATTATTATCTATAATATATCATTTTTCTTAATAATGAGTACTACCAAATTAATTTTATAAGAAAATAAAGGCCCAGTGCCTAAACTAGTAAAGAATAAAGCAATTAAAGAGAATTATGTAAGGTTTATATAATTAATTGTTTTTCAAAAAAATAAATTAAATCTTGACAAAAGACTATAGCAATACATTTAGGATATTTTTTATGATCAAATTGGATTCATACCAAAGACGCATGTAGCACCAATGAGATATTCACAGTGCCTATATTAGCCATGAATATCCTGGTGCAATTCTGAATCACGAAATGTAACAGATTCTCCATATGTGAACCAAACATTTATTTGGACACCAGAAAGTCAAATCTATCATAATCTACACACAAAAACAATTCAGAGAAAAACACTAACACCAAGCTTTCCCTCTGCTAGACTTTCCACAAACCAGCTCCTTTAAACAAATCACAAGCAGGCTTTTTCAAAGAAAATCACAAAAAAGCCCAGCTGCCTGCATGCCTGCATCCTCCCTCGCTCTGACTAGACTCTGCCCAATTTCCTCTAAACTCTGCTATAGTTCTACCTCTTGTTCCACCCATTCAGCAAACTCCTCCTACCACAGGTTCTATGTGACTCAGACTCATGTGATTCAGGATTCCATGTGACACAAATAGGCCTATAGGCCTATTAATGAAGGGGAAAGATCTTCCCATTTAAATTATCATTACAAAGAAGGATAGCTCAACTTTAGGAAAGCAGTTAGCATAATTAATCACAGTAAAACAAATAATCCAGCTTTAGTACCATAAAATATATGCATCCTTCCAAGTTAGTTTTCTATACCAGTCTGCACACCTTTTGATACAAAACAGAACAGAACAACTTCAGTCATTTCAGTTTCTCACTCCTGGTTCCTTCAGTATCATATTCAAAATCTATAAAGTGATTTTTCACTTACAAAGGGAAATTTTCTAAAAGGAATTTTTTTGCAATTATTGTAAAGGATAAATTTAAATTAAAAAAATAAATTTAAAAGTGTTTTTTTTCTTTTTTTAATTTCAAGTCATGTCATACACATAATTAAAAAGACTTTTAATCAAATAGTTTTTATTTTATATCACCTACATCATATCCATTTTCTTTTACTCTAAGTTACAAAACAAAGAATAAAATGTCATTTTAATAACATTTAAGGACACTAGACAGTATCTCAAAAAAGACTCACCTTACATTTAGTATTTCACAATGTGGTCCCCTAAGTTTTCTGCAAAGAAGAGTGATAGAAGGTTTTTTTTTTTATCTTTTCTTTGATAGACTCTATATGGTGTAGTGGATAGAGTGTTGAAGACTTTGGAAAAATTGAGTTAAAATCCCACCTCAGGCACTCACTAATTCTATGACCATGGACATATCATTTAACCTTCTCAGTTTAAATTACTTTATCTCTAAAATGTAGGTAGAGATAGAGAAGGAGACTTTACCATTATGTATTAACAGTATTCAGTTTGAATTATATCATTGTTGTTCTTTCCATTCATATTTGTGTGTGTATGTGTGTGTGTATATGTATATATATGTGTGTGTGTATATGTGTGTTTGCACACGTGTGTGTATATGTGAATGTATATACTTACATACCTTTTTCCAACTTGGATTATTTCATGTTAGATTAGTTCATGTCTTCCCATATGTCTCTGTACTTATTATAATAATCATTTCCTTCATTACAGCAATATTCTGTTACATTCATTTACCAATGACTGGTTAAGACATTCTACAGTCAATGGGCATCAACTTTTGTTCTATTTTTTTTATTACTACAAAAAGTGCTGCTGAAATATTTTCTGTCATATGGAGTCTTACTTTATTTTATCATTTACCTCCTGAAAGAATATACTTATCAATGGAATATCTGTATGCAAAGCTGTAACATTTCTATTACAATTGATATAATTTGAAATTGGTATTTGTTTTTTTCAGAATGTTTCGAGTAATTCAGTGCTCCACTGACATAGTTGTTCGTTCTTGTGTCTGAATTTACATCACTCATACAATAATTACTATTCTCATATTTTGTCATCTCTTCCTATTTATTCTGTATGAAATTGTACCTGGATGGCATCCCTGAAGACTCATGGAGTCCAGTCTGTCTTTAGCTCCCAATAATACAGATACTATCAGTAGTTAATTCTGCAATGCCATCTAGGATACTTATCAGAGGATGAAGCAGTCCAACATCCTCCAGATGTTGAAGGTGGCAAAATTCTTGTTCATTTAGGTAGTTGAGAAAGGAGACCAAGCTGGCCAAGAATTAGGTGTCTCCTTCCTACTCCAGAATTTTCCTTTCTGAGCTATGCTGGAAAATCATATGGTCCAATTTCTGGGAAAAATTCTATTTTCAATTCTCTTGATAATTCATACACAATGCCTAGATATAGTCATTTCCTTGCCTACTCATATATGACTTTCTTCAAACATCATTCTACTTCTAAGACTTTACAGTACTTAGTCTTAGATCATTTGAAAGATTATTTGATATATGTTCTCATTTAAAGTATCATTTAAAATGGAGTGGGTTGGTTTCAATCTCACCCTTAAAAGAAGTTAAAAAAAAAACATCACCCTTACGTAAGTGAACCTCCAAGTTATTTACAAATTAAAATAGGTTCCTCTCATCTTTGCCTCTTCCTTCTTTTTCTTGTCTCATTGTTTTCTAGAATTATGTTGAATAACAGTGAGAAAAGACAGAATCCTTGCTTTATTCTTGCATTTGTTTGGGAAACATGGTATTTTTTTCATTATAAAGAACTTTTTGGTGTTATCACATGTTGTAATATTGAAATGGCCCATCTATGCCTATATTTTATACTTTATACTGTACGCTGTCAAAGGCTTATTATGTATGTATTGATATGGTCCTGTGGTATTCGTCTCCAGAATCAAATATAAATTCCTCTGTTTGGCATTTAGAGCTCTTTATATTTGGTGGCCTTCTTCAATTTTCTGGTCATCTTATACACGAGCCAGCTCCATGCATTCTATGGTCAAAGCATTCAGGTAAAGCTCTCATTTGTGCAATTAATTAGAGAGATTAATATAAGCTTAAAATCAAGTTTAAGACAATTGTTCTCAGCTTCTTTTTAACTTTTCTTCCCTTGCATGGTCCATACGTTTATAGCAAAGATCTACTCATACTCTAAGTATCACTTATCTTTATTTCTTCAGTGTACTTCTCCCCTCCCAGTTTGGTCACTTGTATTTTTTAAGGACTTGTTTTCTACAGTCAATTTATGTCTTTTCTTTTCTAAGCTATTAACTCTCTCTTGCATACCTCTCATTTCTTTTCCCAATTTTTCTTCTACCTCTCTTATTTGACTTTTAAAACCCTTCTTGAGCTCTTTCAAGAAAGCTATTTGGGATTGAGGCCAGTTCACATTTCTTTTGAGAAGGTTGTTCTCAGCAATGTTGTTCTCTTCTAAATTTGTACCTTGAATCTAGGGTCATTGTCCATTTCTGCTTTTTGTTCATGGTGTTTGCTATTTTCTGGCTTTTAAAGTTGAGCTCTCCTCCTGGAGTGCAGAGAGTACTGACCCAAGCTTTTTGTCTTGGGAGCCTGAGATCTAGTCACTGGCTTTGTGTACTGGGGTCTCAGGTGCTGGCAGCTTGAGGATGTAGGGGTCTGGGAGCTTACCTGATGTTGTGCTGGGGTCAGCAACAGCAGAACTCTCAGCATGGGGGTGGGGAGTCGGGCCCTGGGGAAGACCTGCTCACCCAAGCTTTGCACTCAAATGTTTGGTTGCTGGAAGATGTCTGTCAGCCTGGAGCTATCCCTCCAGGTGTTGTCCTGAAGCTCTGAGAGATTTGGCTGCTGGAGAACACAGGTGCACATGGTGGTTTTCAGAGCTGGTGTCTACCAGTTCCTATGTCTATGCTGGTGTTGGGGCTTGCTCGCTCCCCTACCCTGAGGATTAGCATCTGTCCCTGGTATACTGAGTTGGGACTTGCCACTGGCTTGCTGGGATGCCTCCTCTCCTCCCCAAAGGGAGAGGGGTCTTTCCTTTTAATCCCCCAAGCTTCCTGGTGCAATAGCTTCTGGGCTTTCAGAGATCAATAAGGGAGGATAAGATTGACTTATTCTTCCTCCACCATCTTGCTTCCCAGAAACCATCAACTTATACTTAAGTGGAAAGAAAACTCCCTGTAAAAGCACAGACAGAAAATAAGCAAAGTTTAAATTAATTGGCACACCCCTCTCCACCCCCCATGATAGTGATGACTGTAGGCCCCAAAGCAATGAAACATAGGAGAGACGGTATAAAGGACTTGGTTTCACTTTACTGTAGTGAAGCTATGCTGTTTCTACTCTACAGTATTATAAATAGACACATTTATGAAAAATAGCAAATTCTGTGAAGGTGTGTAAGTTTTTCCTTAAGTGAATCCATGAACCAGATAAGGCTCCAATTGCTTGGGACCTATGTGTATAGTTAAGACTCAAGTTCAGCTCTGGGGGAACATAGTGTTTAATGAAAGAGGGGGAGATTAGATCCCCTTTTCTTATACTCTTGGACTCATTTTATCTCTTCCCTGATGAACTCAAAGCAGGGTGTAAAAACCTAGTCAATATATGCTATTACTTAAGTGTGGGACAGGTATTTATTGCTTACTCATAAAAGAAATGTAAAAAAAACAACAACATACATCCACAGAAAACAACTCGTGAGTTCTTCTGCTAGTGGTTGTCTTCTCTATAGAAACATTTTCTTGCAAATAGGAAACACCATCTATTGTACTCAAGGGCAATATATGGATCAAACTCATGTGGTTGCTTCCCAGACTGATAGAATGTTTAGTCACTTGTTCAGAAAAGGAAACACAAAGTGTTAAATGTAAGACCAAGCTTAGTTTGAATCTGTGCTCTATAAGGATCTGGTAATAGAGTAGGGACAAGAAGATCTCCTCCCTTCTCCTTTCTTCCTCTCCCTCCTCTTCCCCTACCCATTCCCACCACACAGCAATTTTCTTTTTCAATCATTGCTAGTAATATTAGTGTCTGGAACTGCCTCTGCTTTCAGACTCCGGAATGGGGCAAGTGAATGCTGCTGCTAGTTTTGCTTCTTCCTAATAGAAAAGGTACCAGACAACAAAGTACAGTTTTCTCTTCCCTCCTCTTCTACTACTCTAGAGTTCAGCACAAGGTGATTTCAAGTTTATTCTGTTCTGTCAAGTTACTTTACGAATTTCTATTGAAATAGATTTTGTTTTGCCTGTTAGATTAATCAGATCAACTTAATAGTTCTTGATCTTGAAGTTGTCTCTAAAAAAAAAAGAAACTTTTGGGTGGGGGAAGGATGTAGCAGATAGAAAGGTATTTTCTAGTGGGTAGATAGAAAAACAGAATGGATAAAAATTTGAGCCCTGGTCTCCAAAAGTGTCAGATTTTCTTTTGGCTGGGAGCTGAGACAAGTTGAGAATGAATCTTATGGTTTTGATTTATTAGTAAAGCTATTATATACTTTCCAGAAACTAAAAGCTAAGCTAAATCCATGGTTTTCCTCTGCCCAAGAGTAAGAACAAATGAGAGTGCCATTTTGCTTTCCTAACTAGGACAAGGTTAGATTGATGGAACATGTAGTTTCATTCAGTCACTCACTTCCTTGTACCCTTCACAATACACATGCTACAGAGAAAGGTCTCCACAGGAGTAAAGCCAAGTTCTATGACTTGGTAATAGGAACTACTTGACAAGAGAAAAAAAAATATGGCTGTTTCTAGCTGACAATGCCCATAATTCAAAGGGGAGGGCCAATTGAGTACGTTTCCTCCTTTTCGGTTTTATTCTAAACATCACACTCAGACTTTCAACATGTGCTCAGTATTGCCCTCATTACAGGTGAATATGATCAAGCATCATGGTTTTCATTCTGAAGAAATTAAGTTATTTTTACTTGAAATCTTCTTTCTTGGGCCCTGTGTTTTGTACCTGAAGAAATGAATGCTAGAAAACACTTCCTAATTACAGTTTTCATTGTTTTAAATTTCTGACCATATTACTCTTTGTATAAAATGGCAGAAATTTTAAAAGATCGATATCATTAACTCCTATAAAGCTATTACAATTACATGAATTGATTTCATTTTGCAGACCTTTAAAACAATGAGCAATGTCTCTTAGTGAGATTGTGTTTTTGTTATTCTAATTTGACATCCTCAGTTGTACCGAAGCAACTTGTTTACCTTAGTTAACCAATGCTATCATCACTGTGGACCTACGCATCCATTATTTTTGTTTTAGCATAGCCTTGGATGATAAGATCATTGCCACATGAATCTTCAATCATATTTAGAAAAGGGGTTTATGATAAATAATATTTTGTACTTATTAAATAAATAATCACTTGGTAGAAGCAAGATGTTCTTATAAACTGACTACTATATTCAATTTGTCTGCATGATAGATACAAATTAATTGGGGGAAATATATTAATATGGATTTATAGTCAGGGTAGTATTTTTTTCCTGGTAAAACCAGACTTCCCTCCATATAGACTATTTCATTTAGCACAGTTAGAATAAGCATATCTTTCAGTAAAGAGAAGAGGTCCCTGTTACTCCACACTGACCCCCTTCTCCTCCCACAATGCTTTTTATGTGGTTACTCCAAGCTTATGATCAAAGTCTCTCCTTCCAGTGTTGGGTCAGTTTTGCTGAGGTGGTGTGAAAGAATTGGAAGACATAATGGCAACTACACTCAGTCCCCTACGGCAACACCACAGTATTCATACTAGAATTATTGTAGAGAAAATATTCTTAGTTCCTATATCCAGAGGCAACTAGGCAAGGAATATTGCTTCATATATCAGTATTATCTGATTTGTACTATAAGCTTCTCATTTAATTTGTTACCTGCTAGTGTTGATAAGTCAAATGACAGGAATACAGATAGCATTTTTGTAGCAAATACTTGGTTATATTTAAAAATATTTGCCCCTCTCTGACACAAATCCTGACTTTGAAGACTATAATTATAATACCAGCTACCCTCTAAATCATGCTGTCTGAGGGAATATCATTTACCTTCTTAGTAAACTAGTAATTTTAAGAGTTGCCTGCACTACTGAGAGGTTAAATAACTTTCTAAATGTCACAGCCAATGTGTAGTGTCCCTGAGCAACTTCCTCAATCTGTAAATTGTAGAGTAGCTACCTAGCTGCACTTTTAGAGGCAGCTTGCTTACTGGGAATTTATAAAAATGAAATCACAGGTCCAATATATTAAAAAACAAACAAACAAAATGAAAAGGAAGCTTGGAATATTACCTGTCTCTGCCACTCGTGGAGATGATATGAAAATAAAGAGAATACCATATAAAACATAACTCATTTTAAAAATTCTAAACTTCAAGTATTATTAAAAAGAATATAGTTTAAGTAAATAGCTATGAAATGAATATTATTGCAAAAGGATTTGCGTAATATTCTTCTGGGATTCACATACTTACAATTTTTGGTATGACATTCTACTCATAAAAATCTTATGACTCTATTTTGTAATCTTAAAAAATTGATTGACTAATGAAAAATGCTTGAACTGTTGCAGAAAACAACAAAGAACTGAGTTAAGCTTTAAGAACTTTTCTCATCAAAAATGTATTGCAAAGTGATTTCAGTCAATCCACCTCCTCCTCCTATGACTAAACAAGTGATGGAAGAGAAGTGTAGGTGTAGACTTATATTGGGAAGTTATAAGAAGAACTGAATTGACAGAAAAAGAAATGATTGAACTCAATAGGTTTTCAAAGATAGGGGGAGAGGAACATTTAAAGATGAGAATAAGCTGTCTGTGCTTTTTTCCACCACTGTGTTTGCTTCAGAAGACTGGAAGATATGGGACATTTTTGTACTCACCAGTACATAGAAGAACTAAGAAAACCAAGATATGAGAAGCATGCAAGATCTAGAACATCCAGAAGCTTAGAATGGAAAGGAGAGGAATGAGTCATCGTCTTAATCCAAAGCCTGCCTGAAACAGCTGAGCTGCCCTAGATCATGAATTCTCTCAACTGCCCTGCCATTGACCCCTCAACAGACTATAGTGGGAAGTCTGATCTCCTATTAGTTTTGATTTTGTATTGGGGGAAAATTAACAAAGAGGGCTTTTATGTAGGCATAGCATAAAATAAACGTTGTATAAGGATACTTCCATATTTAGCTTCCCCAAGACCCTCTCTCCTCCATGATTCTGGTCAGAAAGACAGAATATGGTGAATATGCCTACTATTATAAATTCCGTTTGCATTCCCTTTTTCATTCCCCTAAGAAACAAGGAAGTTAAGTTAATACCACTAGAAAGGGATTCAACAATCTCATGATTATATGTAAGATGAGGAAATCCTTGTAGTTAGCGATCCTGTCACAGAAACTATATGTGAATTAGCCTTAGGAAACATTTGTAGTCCCCACAGAAGCAATTTAGAGAATGATAGTGTGGGTCATTGAACTATGTCCTAGAACTCTTTGGTTTGGGACTGCCTAGATATAATACTAGTGAGCATATAAATATATAGTACTTTAAGTTTTTCAGTGCACTTTATGCATGTTATGTGTGTTATGCCATAGTAACCCTGTGACATAGGTGCTACTATTCACCCTATTTCACAGATGAAGAAACTGAGACTGAAAGAGTTTAAAAAATTTGCCCAGAGTCACAGAGCTAGCAAATTTGTGGAAGGATCTGAACTCAGCTCTTCCTGACTCCAAATCTAGTACTTTATTCTCTATATCTAACTGCAGATATAAGTTGGATACACAGTATGTGTTGCTGTTGAGCAAATAGATATTGCATGCATTTTTGTGGTTGTTACTTCTGAGTCATGAGTAATGAAACTTTATACAGTCAAGTCATGCTGGTGTCATGGTGTCCATTATATATATGACTAAGGGTTATTAAAATACAGTAGGCCAAGGAGTAAAGTGAAGTTTTCTGGAGCATCTGGGTTCAAGACAAGTTTCCAATTGAATAAACTCATACTGACTACACCTCTGCCATTTGTCATCCACAGATGAGTGTTGCTGCAAGGAGAAAAGAGGTAGCAGCATTCTGAAAACCATGCAGTAAAGATTGATTGACTCCCTGAATGCCCCATGATGAGAGGTAGACTATATAACCACATGGAAAGTTCATGATTATTAGCTACTGGGTCCTCATCACTGAAAAAGGTCAGGTAACTGAGCAGAGTGCCCTAGGAACATAAACTTGTTTTATTCTTGTTTAACATGAGGGATCACTTATTTGTACAATTCATTACAATGTGAGCACTTCAAGAGCTTAACATGACTTCACAACTGTGAAGATAAGAATGATAGCGTTGTACAAGATTCAAAATGTGAGAAGAGCTATTGACACTAATTGAGATTCTCTTATTCATATGCTGGCTGAAAAAAATAATCATCAAAAATATGCAACTAATTATTTTAATAAATTGTGGAATTCCCTGACCTAAGTTTTAGTGCTATCTAAAACACTGATAGTTCTGGAAAACAAAGTGTTCGATATTGCTAAACTAATTTAGGATTTAGAGACTCACAAAGCAGAGATTTGCATTTTGCTTTGAACTGTTAGAAAGTGGAAACTTTTTTCACTGTGTTCCTTAAAATTTAAACAAAAATAGTGGGTTCCATGGACTTTGAAAATAGATATTTCTTTTTAAAATATAACCTACTACATGTTTATTCCATGGGGATTCAAAAGACTTCTCCATTGAAAGTCATTAAACTAAAACAGTTGCTCCAACTTGCTCTACAGAAGTGTAAAGAAACCATGTTTCAGTCTTCTTTTCTTTGTTATAAAATTCTTGCAACTTTGGCACCATTTCACTGGGAGTGGTACATGTATAATAGATGGGTAAACTGTTAGTCTATGAACTCTTAAATAGGATATTAAGACTAGTAGACAGAGAAAAATTAGATCATCATATGACAATAATGTAATATCTGATAACATAATATGTCATATGACACAATGTATGTAATTTTAAATTTTACTATAGAATACTTGCTCTGTAAATACTATAGAATATTATAGAATATAGATTTTTTTTTAGAGTAAAAGCACCCTCATTGAATTCCTGATCTGCCACTGCATGACCTTAGAAGAATTGCTTCACCTCATATGGGACTCAGTTTTCTTACCTATAAAATGAGTGTTGAAATAAATGACTTGGTTCACCTCTACTCATTTCTCTTTTTTAGGAGAAGAATAGACTGATATGGGCTAGTTTGGGTATACTATCCAAAATTCCCATGAGACACTTAGGAAGGACAAGAACTACAAAGGCAGGGAGTAAATTTGCTTAAGACATGAGAGGTCTTCAGCAGGCACAGAAAGGGAAGCCATTGGGATGGATTATCTTTAATTAGAAAGTGGTGCCAGAGTTTTCCTTAGTTGGAAAGTTGGAGGGAAGAATTTATATAGAGACTAAAATGAGATCTGAGTCCAGTCTTTTCTTGATCCTCAAACAAGGAAGTTAAGTATGGCCAGGAGCTGAAAATCAATCAGCTCCTGGGAGGGAGGGACAAAAGGTGTATCACTGGGGCTTTTAGAATCTTTGTGCAATCATGTGGAAGACTTCTTAATTGAACATCTACATTTTTACTTCTTGATCTATAGCCCTATTTGGATCATTCAATTCTCCCCCTGATTATTTATCAAAAGCTCTAGTTAATCTGTAACTTTTCCCACTTTATCTCTCCTTAATCAACAGATTCATAGGTTGAGTTTTTCCTCTCATTTCTTACTTAAAGACAATACATAGTGAAATTTCTAAAGGATAAAATAATTACTGGAAGTATTAGTAACTACTAGAGGATAAAAAAAGGACAAATCCCTAACGTTGCACCTTGAGTTCATTTCGGATCATTGTCAAAAAGTTGACTATTTAAATCAATTTTATTTGAGTTCTTTGAACCCATTCAAAATTTACTTAGAAATTCATGGGAAGATTTTGTTTCATCAGTGTTCTATCATTCTATTTCCTTCTCTCAATTGGGAGTACCTCTGATTCTTTTTACTGCATTTCATCCAGAAATTGAAGATAAAGGGGAAAATGCTTATCAGGAAACTTCAAACAAACTCAGAGACTTCATTTCAAAGGCAGTTGAAGGACCAAGAGTTATATGTGTTTATATTTTATCAGAACTGGTTCACTCATCTTTAGCTATCAGTTCTGCTGTTGCCTGAAAGGCCAGCATTTCACAAAGCTTGAAGGAGTGAAAGGAAGAAGGAAAGATGTACTGTTACAAGAGATAGGCTTAAATGGCACTAGTTTTAAGTGATGAAATGCTTGATTCCCAGCTGTTTTTTGGATACGTTAAACTTTCATTGCCTGAGTAACTCTGCTAACATAATTCTGAGATTTGCAGCGATAAACATCAAGCTTCATTTGGGTGGAACATTTCTAAAGCATGAAGAAATTTCCTCAAAGTTGTCAACATTCCATAAAGAAACTGTTTTTATCTGATAGTTTTTTTTCTTCACCTACAGATTTTGTCCTGAACCAGGGTCCCAATGGATATTCTCTCTGAACTGAAATGTGAAACTTAATTTAGTCATTGGATCTGATTAGATTTGGTCTGTTAAATGTTGCATGATTATTTTTTACAGTTTCCAGCTGTTAGATCTTGTATATTGTTCTCACATGTTTCTCAAGATCATGGAGGATTTAATAATATTCTTGATTAATGGGCTGTCATGTGAAAGTTATTTTTTTGTGTGTGTTTTGTTTTGTGTGACTCCAGAGGGCAGCCCTAGGAATAAGGGGTGGAAGATACAAAGAGACAAATTTAGGTTTCAATAAGCAAAAATGTCCTAAAAATTAAGATATTCAAACGTGGAATAGGCTGCTTTGAGAGGTAATGGTTCCTCATCCATTTGATGACTTTCAAGAAAGGCTAGATGCATCTGCCAGATGTGTTCTCATGGGGAATTTTTTTTTTATTGCAGTAAAACTCTGTGGTCAATGAACTTCTTTCTAATTTTAATAATCTTTGATACTGTGATGAATATTTTATCCCTGATATTCCATTCAATCTATAATCCCAAACTAGAAATAGAACAAGAAGAGTAGAAATATTTGTCAGATAACAACTTTCCCAGTGGGCTTGATTCTTTCTCTCAGGAGTTGATTAATCCTCCTTAATGTTAATGTGATTATTTACTCTGGGAGATGTCACTTTTATCTGGCTCTGTGCTTATCACTTGCTATTACTTCTGCTTTTCAAACACTAGCACTGGACATGAGTAACTCCTCTCTTTTCCTAAGCTTCCAACTCCCAGCTGAAAAGACATTGGATTTGCAGTGTGGAGAGACTTGTAACACAGAGACCAATTAGATGGCTATTGAAATAGTGAAAAGTGATGAGGGCTTCATCTAGAGTTGTGTCTGCATTGGATATGAGGGATGATGGAGGGGGAAGAATTGAGAATGACACAGGTTCTGAGACTTTGTGATTGAAAGTAGCATGATTCCCTGAACTGGATGACTCTGCTCATTTGAATTTGAGTATCTGTAAGGTTGATTGTGCCCTTAATAGAAATGGGAGAGTTAACAAAAGGACAGGATTCTAGGGGAAAGATAATGAGTTTTATTTTATTTCCCCTCCAAAAAAATATAAGGTAGAATTAATTTGTTGATATCAAACTTAAACAGAAATGAATATCTGCAAACTGTACATTGACTTAGAAAACCAAAAATTAGCATTATATTGTTTACATTTTTCTTTATTTTGTTGCATATGTCCAAATTATATATGATTCTGATTTGGATTGTGCTCAGTTTTGTAGGTAGGAAATTTGACACTTCTGAACCAAATGACTTTCAACGTTCTTTCTACATCTAAATCTATGATTTTATAATCTCTTCCTCTCACAAACCTTCCATCCTTTGGTGTTCTCTGAATTGCAGATTTCTCCTGAAGATACCACATGTCTTGGCACCTGCCTCCAGTATATTTGCTCCCCTCACATCCCCTGACACACAGGATCAGGAGATTCAGGTGGTATAGTCTTTTTTCTACCTTGTCACTTTAAGACTTCGCCTTTGCACTGTCACAAAGCAATCACCTATACTGTTTCAAAATTCACTGCATCTAGTCTAGATCGTTGTTTCAGACCTCCAGGTCACATTCCTTTTCTTCACAGTCAATTATTAACTAACAATATTTTTTTACTATTCTCATCCCTGTTCTTTAGGAACACTCTGAACTCCCAATTTCTCAACTTTTTCAGCTCCTGTATTCTCTTTTCCTAATCTTCAATTAGGTTCACACACATACACACTCACACACATACACACTCACACACACTTATTATGATCATAACTTGGATTTTATTAACTTCCTTAACTGAAATGTCCCCCAAACCCTGAATTCCTAATTACTTCACTGTTGAGATCTCATTATTGTTAGTATATCTTCTCTTGGTCCATATTTCAGGCTTCAACTTTTTGAGCTTTCCTTTAGTGCTTTATAACTGTTACAGATGCTAATAGAGTACTAAGTATGTCAGTTTGTGATCTCTCACTCTCTATATGCTCTACCTACCTCCTTTTTCAATCATCAGTTACGCAAAATCTCAGAAAAAAATGCTGAAAGGGACCTCAGAAGCTAAGTGGTTTTGCCCATTCTTGAATAAGAATTTCTTCATGTTCTAGAAGCAATTATATAATTGACTATAGACATGTGTATCACTTTGCATCAGAGAAAGAAACAGAGGCAGAGACAAACACAGTAGAAAGAGCCTGAGACAGAAGCAGAAAATACTGATTCTGCTTTTCTGTCTGTCATATTAATGGAAAGAGAAGAGAAAAAGAAAGCATATAGCCACAAGGGGCTATAAGATTGGAGGTCATGTCCTACTGAATCCATTGCCTTGGTGGGAAGCAGAGGAATGTGTGCAAATTTGCCCAATATATATTTTTCCTACAAGTTCAAACCAGAGATCATAGAGAGGAAATTCTAAAAAAATGCTTTCCAAAAGATACACCTTCTAGCTTTGTGAAGAATTTTATAATTGATTCATTTGCTTCTCCTGATTATCTTGCTGGAAAATTTAATGCCCTGTGTTTCATAGTAAGCCAGAGATGGTCAGCATCTTTATTTGGGGAAGATCCTCCTCCAGTAATTAATAAGGCCAGTGGATTCAAAGGTACCTTATTCTTCAATACCTTTACCACCCCCCCACACATGCACACACGCATACACATATGCACGCATATATACTTAGCCATTAAAGGGAAATATGAGGATTACATATGAATAATGAACAAGTCTATTAAGTTACATTAAGCAAAATTAAACTGTTATCAACATATTATAAATACTAAAATACTAAATGTAAATACTAAGACTATATTATGAGTAATTGGGGGCAACAAGGAGAAACAGGAAAAGCGGACAAGTAAAAATAGATTGGTGAAGGAAAAGATGGAAACAAAGAAGTAAAGAGAATGTGTGTGTGTGTGTGTGTGTGTGTGTGAGAGAGAGAGAGAGAGAGAGAGAGAGAGAGAGAGAGAGAGAAATATAAGCAAGCACTCAAAAAAAATACTCCTGCCTGCATATTTATTTGAATATGTCAGTATTGTAACTAGTGAATGAAATCTCCTTCACTTTTAAATTTTCAGTGAAGATTTATATTTTCAATTGCTAGAAAAACAGATTCTGAAGAATGAGGGTCCTAAAGACAGTCTGGATTGAAGGGGCAAAACAAAAATTTCTCATTCTTGCTCTAAGACCGTGCTTTGTGATTTTTACAAAGTGAGGGTTAATTTGTTTTATGGGCCTGAGTAGCTGGCCACTCAAATCCCTACTCTCCAGTAGTTTGATTCTGTAATTTCATTTTCACTCCTCTGTCCAACATTCTGTTCTATAGCTCAGTGTCCAGTATTTGTATAAAGAAGGAAAATGATTCTCCATTATAATTTAAGCACTTCTCGCAGAGATGAGAACTGGAATCCTTAGGCTGTAAGATCCTAGAGTATATTAATTGGTTTCAATGAGTTGCTGCTATATGTAAATAGAAGAAGGACAAATATTGTTGATTCTGATGATCTTGGTATTCAATTTCACCCTGTTTCACTTGATTGAATTAGAGAAAAGGGTAAGGGATACATGCCCCTTTGCCTGGTATGATGAACACGAAGGACCTAGAAACATGAAGTTTAGAAGACTACAGAAAGATTTCTTGGGAGATTTGGGTATTTTTAGATAAAGAAATAAATTGAAACATAGAACAATTTATAGGATGTGGTTCAAATCATGTATCTCAAATCCTACCAGTAATCAATTCCTCCATTTCTGTAGTGGGTATACATTTGGCAAATGAAAATAACTTTCATGTCAGTAGAGAAATTTTAGAGCTTTCAATAGCACCTAACTGAAACTGGGAGAGTTGCTTTAATAGGGCAAGGAGGGGCAGAGGCTCTAGAACAACATGATAAAGATTAGAAACTAAAAATGAAAAACATATGCTGGGCTCTGGAGATAACAGGAACAAGTGGTGATGGCAGAATAACAAATTCAGTCAGCAGCTTCCAAAGTCACTAGTTTGTTTTAGATTTGTCAAAAATCTATTGTTTTCAATTATTTGCCTGCTTTTCATAAATGTAAAGAGAACAGGGCTCATTGAAAAGTCAGTTTAAAGTAAGAGTTTCATGTAACTGAAATGTATATTTAAACAGGACTGTGCTTTCTTTCATAGACATCAAATCTGGACTTAGAGACAGGAAGAGTGTATTCGAATCTTGCCTTAGATGCAAACTATATAACACTAGGTGCTTAATCTTTCTAATGTTCAGTTTTTTCATCTACAAAATTGGAATAATAACACCACCTATCTTCCAGGTTGTTGGAAGCAATGGGAATGAATATGTTTCCCCCACAAAAAATGTATAATGTTGTAGAGAATAAATTATTGTTATTGATAACTGGACCAATGACTAGTGTAATTCCTGGCGTATAATATACAATAAATACTTATTAATAGATTGATAATCATGATCACAACTGAAACATTTGTACTTGAAGTTTCATAATTGACATGTATGTATGTTATATAATCCTTTTGCTATAGGAAAATCTAGCTACCTAATAGGCAGCAATGATAATTACTTATATTTCTATATCAAAACATTTTAAACCCATTTTATTTCAACTTTGTAATGGCCTGCTGGGTAGACATTCCTATTTCAAAGAGGAGGACATTGAGGCACCATGAGTTTAAATGATTTTCCTAAAGCCCTACATGCTGGAATATAGATTTCAGCTCAGGTTTTTCTGACTACAGGGCCAACACCCTATTATGCCATATTCTATAGCAAATACTGTGCACCTATAACCATATCCAAGTAAATTCTGGAAAGAGAAAAAGATCTCAACAAAAAGCACATCCAACAAAAGGTTTTCTGACAATACACTAATCAACTCATGGAGGAGGCAGCCTTCTGTTACTGATTCCCAGACTGTGAGGTTTTACAAACTGCCTTTTGCCTTGATAACCCCCTGATGGTAAATACTTTTTTAATAAGATGCTGCTGTTACAAAGATAACACAGAAGCACAATGGAAAATTGAGACAATTTTCTAGATAAATCAGGTTTAAAACTCAACATAAATAGTTGGGAGAGGTGTCATTTGTTTGTTCCACTAAATAAAGGGCTTAACTTTTATCTTCAGTTTTGTAGAGATCAGGTCTTTTTCATTGTATCATGGAGGGATTGTCTTCCCAATATCACACTCACCATAATAATTTCTTTAAAAAAATACAACTGTATTTTCTATCACAAATATTTTCTTCTGACCATCCATATGGCCACCACCATAATTCAAGACCTCATCATTATCTCACCTGAATTATTAAATAGTCTAAACATGTTTACCAAAGTGAAACTTTTAGAGCTCTGTTCTTAGCATATCACCTCTCACATCTAAAAAGTTTTGGTGTGCTCCTCTTGCCTTTGGTATCAAATAACACCCCCACCCCAGTTTGGCATTTAAATCCCTCCACATACTTGCTTCAGCTCGTCTTTCTCCACTTATTCATTACATATTAATTTCCCTTCACAAATTTTATGGTCTAGCCAAACTGCTCTACTTACTGTTTCTCAAAAAGACATTCATTCAATTTTCCATCTCACTGCTTTTGTATAGTTTGTCTTCCATACCTAGACTGCTGTTCCTCCTTACTTCCACCTTGTAGAATCCTTATATGTGAAACCTTTCCTGATCCTCTTCCTCCAGCTGCTAACTCTCTCTCTCACCAAATTACCTCACATTTATTTTGTTAATATTTTTTATTTCTTAATTTGTGTATGTACATATTTTACACCAGTCAAAAGTTCTTGAATGCTTTTATGGGTCATGGAACCCTTTGGCATTGTAGCAAAGTCTATGGACCCCTTCAAGGAATAATATTATGAAATCCATGAAAACAAGATACATTCAATTGCAAAAGAAAGCAACAATATTGAAATGCCATTATCAACAAGACCACAGAACCACCTGAGGTTAAGAACCCTGAGGTAAAAGAATATGAACTTCTCAATGGTAAGGGCTGTTTTATTTTTTTCTTTAAAATCCCAGGGCTTTGACTATTCCATTTGAATACTTGTCACTGCTTAGTTGATAATTAACTATCACCATATTTTGTACCTAATTCGGTTCAAGTATTCTGTTAAAGGAATTCAACAACCATTTTTTAAAGAAGGAAAGTATGGTAGAATGGAAAGACAACTGATTTTTCTATCAGAAATCTCCCTTCAGTGTTGACTATCTGTGTCATCCAGGGCAATTTACTTTATCTTTTTGTTACTCAGTTACCTCATATGCAATGTTGGGCCCATGATGCTTGCATACTTATTCTACCTACCTAACAGGGAGGATATTATGAGAAAATGCTTTGTAGATGTTAACGATGATATAAGTATGAAAAATAATTATGTATATAAATAGGAGCTATTGCTATTGTTGAGCTCTGTTCTAGATATTGGGAAGAAATAAAATAGAGATAAAATGTAATCCCTGACCACATGGAATTTTTACTTTAATCTCTCCTTTTTCTCATATGGTAATGACTTTTTTATATAGTAAATCTCATTTGAGCTTTTAGGATGATTGAAATATTGTGATAAGGTAGCCAATCTTTTATGTGTTCCCTGAAGAGTATAGGGAAGGTGGTAAAATCTGTCTTAATTTAAGTGCTATTCAGGAAGTTTGGTTCCAGGTCATGTGAATTTGTTTCTTTAACCATGACTTTTGAGATCACCACTTGGGTTATCAATTACTTTCCGCTAGTGTTCAGAGTAGTGTGAGAAATCTATAAATGAGAAAAGGTATCTATGAATTTAAGTATAGCACTTTAAGACCCAGTTTTCAAACCATTTCAAAGAATTATACACAATTCTAGCCTTTCCTACTGTGTGGACTTGATTTTGGAGAGCCAAGCTGAATGGTTGTTCATCTCTCAGCACTAAATCTTACATGTGCAAATGCAGGAAGGTATTTCTTTGAAGTGGTTTTTAAGGTTCCAGAGATCACTGTTAGATGGGTCCCAAGTAATGGATAAATGAATAGCTAAGTGCTTCTTGCCCATACTTCCCCGTCCCATTAATAGTGCACATATATATGAAATTTGTATATACTTGAAAGTGTTTCTATACTTGATAAAATACTTCACAATGTTTTTGACATTGAAAGACAAAGTGCCAGAGTGGGTAGAAGATAGGCTTTGGAATCTTGACAAATTGGATTCAAGTTCTACTGCTGATAAACACCAGGTCAGTGACCTTAGGAAAGTCAATTAACCCCTTGGTTAATTGGTCTCCCAGGCAATCCTCTATACTCTAAATTTCACAATAGATGTTCATTTGCTTTGATAGAGTAAGTTTTCTCAACAGGAGTTCTTTATATCAATAAAATCAGACATCTGAACCAGGAAAAACAAACAAAATGTTGAAATGTCCCTCCACTAGTGTGGAGCCAAGATGGTGAAGAGAAGTCAGGAAGTTGCCTGCACTCTCTCTAGTTTTCCTCAGAAATAATATTAAATCAAGCCTCTAAATGGATTCTGGAGAAACAGAACCCACAAAAAGATGAAGTAAAACAATTTTCCAGCCTAAGATAATTTAGAAGGACTTCTACAAAGTTCTATCTCACTTGGGTAAAGGGAGAGCACAGCCTAGCAGCAACAGTATATGGGCAAGGAAGTGGGAAGCTCTTACCCATATCACATATCAGCAACCAAGGCCCCTTGGTCCTGGCTCAGCAGGACAGAAATGAGGCTTCCAGACTCAGTGCAGAAGGCAAATTGTGAACCTCAGAACCCTGACACAACAGGTGTGATTAGGCAGGGCCACCTCTAGTGCACTGAGTAAGCTGCCAACCTCTGAGGTCCCTGAGGGAAAGTCAGGGACTGCACCCCTGCCCCCTAGCATAAGAAGCTTGAGATAGTGCCCCTTGAGCCCCAGGAGTAGAGCTCAACTTTAGAAGTCATGAAATAGGTGAAAAATGAATAAGAAACAAAAGAGAATCCTGACCATAGAAAATTATTGTGACAAAAAAGGAAGATCAAAACTCAAACTCAGAAGAAGAAAGCAATATCACACTGCTTACATGTGAAGACTTAAAGTGGAATATGAATTGGTCTCAAGCCCCAAGAATCCTCTTGAAAGAGGTCAAAAAGGATCTTAAAAATCAATTAAGAGAAGTAGAAAGAAAATTGGGAAAAGAAATGAGAGGTATGAAAGAGAATTATAAAACAAAAATCAATAATTTGGAAAAGGAAGCACAAAAATTCACTGAAAGAAAAAAAACTCCTTTAAAACAGAAATAGCCAAATGGAAAAAAAAAATCCACTGAAGTAAATAACTCCTTTAAAAGTAGAATTGGCCAAATGGAAAAGGAGGTGCGATACCTAATTGAAGAAAATAATTCTTTAAAAATTAGAATGAGGCAAGTGGATGCTAATGACTGTGAGACATCAAGAATAAGTCAAACAATATCAAAAGAATGAAAAAAATATAGAAACAAATGCAGAATACCTAATTGGAAAAACAACTGATCTGGAAAATGTATCCAGGAGAGATAATTTAAGAAATTATTGGACTATTCGGAATCCATGATGATAAAAAGAGCTGAGAAAATATCTTTCAAGAAAGAATCAAGGAAAACTGCCCTGATATCCTAGAAATAAAAGGTAAAATGATCATTGAAAAAATCTACTGATCACATCCTGAAAGGAATCTCCAAATGAAAGCTCCAAGGAATATTGTAACCAACTTTGAGAATTTTCAGGTCAGGGAAAAAAATACTGCTGGAAGCCAGAAAAAAACAGTTCAAATATTATGGAACCACAGTCAGGGTTACACAAAACTTAGAAGCTTCTACATTAAAGGTTCAAAGGGCTTGGAATATGATATTCTTGAAGGCAAAGGACTTGGGCTATAACCAAGAATCAACTACCCAGAAAAATTGAGCATAATCTTTCAAGGAAAAAAGATAGATATTCAATGAAATAGGGGACTTTCAAAATTTCCTGATAAAAAGACCAGAACGGAACAGAAAATTTGATCTTTGAATACAAGACTCAAGAGAGGCATGAAAAGGTAAACAGGATAGAAAAAAGCAATAACATATTATTGAATAAGATTTACAATGTTTATGTCTCTATATGGAAGAATGATGCTTGTAACCCTTGAGAACTGCGTCTGTATTAGGGCAGTTAGAGGGAGTATACATAATAGTTCTAGATATAAGTTGACTTTGAAGTGATGATGATAAATGTGTATATTTTGCGTATATATTTTACATATATATCTAAAAAAATATTGTACTGGGAGGAGAGGAAAAGGGGAGGCAGAAAATGGTAAATTATATCACATGAACAGGTACAAAAGGCCTGTTATAGTAGAGAGAAAGAAGGGAGGGGTGAGCATTGTTTTAACCTTACTTATCAGATTTGGATCAAAGAGGGAATAACATAACACATTAAATTGGGGATATAAATCCATCTTCCCCAATAGGGAAGGAGGAAGAGAAAGGGGAAAGAAAAGGGAGGGGGAAATAGAATGGAGGGCAGAAGTAGTAGGAAAATGGGGAAAGAAAAGAAAGTGGTGCTGATAGAAGGAAAGGTAGATTGAGGGAGGCAGTAATCAGAAGCAAAACACTGGGAGAAAGGGAAGGGTGAAAGGAAAGAGAAAAGTATAAACAGGGGAGGGAAATAAGATGGAAAGAAATGCATAGTTAATAATCATAACTCTGAATGAGAATGGAATCAACTTTCCCACAAAACAGAAGCAGATAACAGAATGGATTAAAGACCAGGGACCTAAAATAAGTTGTTTGCAAGAGACACATTTGAAGCAGAGAGATATGCACACAGTAAGGGTAAAAGGCTGGAGCAAAATATATTATGCTTCAGATGAAATAAAAGGAAAAAAAAAAACCGGGATAGCAAGCCTGACCTCAGGCAAAGCAAAAGCCAAAATAAATCTAATTAAAAGAGACAAAGAAGGAAACTAAATATTGCTAAAAATTACCATGGACAATGAAATAATATCAATACTAAACATATATGCACGAAGTGGTATAGCATCCAAATTCTTAGAGAAGTTAAGTGAGTTACAAGAATGAATAGACAGTAAAACTATAGTACTGGATGATTTCAACCCTCTACCCCCCCATAAGTAGGTAAATCTAACCACACAATAAACAATAAAGAAGTTAAGGAGGTCAATATAATTTTAGAAAAGTTAGATATAATAGACTTCTGGAGAAAATAGAATGAGGATGGAAAGGAACATACCTTTTTCTCAGTTGTACATGGCACCTACACAAAAATCGACTTAGGCCTTAAAAACCTCACAATCCAATGCAGAGATACAGAAATATTAAATGCATCACTTTCAGATCATGATAAAATAAAATTACATATAATGAATGGCTATGGAAAGATAGGCTAAAAACTAATTGGAAACTAAATAATCTAATCCCAAAGAATGAGTGAGTAAAACATAAGTCACAGAAACAATCATTAATTTCATCAAAGAAAATGATATGCCCAAACTGATGGGATAGAGTCAAAGTTGTTCTTACGGGATGTTTTATATCTTTACATGCTTACACAAATAATATAGAGGGAAATGAATTAGAGCAGGCATTGAGGAAACAAAATTAGTACTCTTTGCTGATGATAGCATGATATACTTAGAGAATTCTAGAGAATAAACTAAAAAACAAACTAAAACAGTTGTAAGACACAAAATACATTCACGTGAATCACCAACATTTTTATAGTTTAACAACAAATGCTCTCAGCAGGAGAAAGAATGAAAAATTCTCTTTAAAACCACTATAGACAATATTAAACATTTAGGAGTCTCACTGCCAAGATAAAATAAGGAACTCTATAAAAATAATTACAAAACATTTTTCACACAAATAAAATAAGATGTAAACAATTGGAAAAATACGTAGGATTTCTGATAGGTAGGATAAACTAAAATAATAAAAAAGGCAGTTCTACCTAAATTAATTTACTTATTCAATACTATATGATGAAATTACAAAAAATATATATATTTTATAGAAATAGAAAACAAAGTAACACAATTCATCTGAAAATAAAAACAGGTTTCAGGAGCCAAGATGGTGGAGTGATCAGTAATTACTATCTCCCTCCCCTTGTTGACTTTGAAAAGCCCAGAGAATATCTCCCTGGGCAAAATCTTGGAACAGTGGGAGCAGCAGAAGAGGTAAAAAGTCTCTTAGCCAGTGAGGCTAGGAAAATCGCTATGGAGGATACCTCTTGGGGTACCACTGCAGGGGACCACTGCAGGACCAGAACTGTCCCAGACAGCCCCACCTTAGCAAACTGGGATCCTGAGCCGCAGGGGGTGAAGCCTACAACTGTCAACACCAGGATCCCAGGTGTGCCTCAGCACCCCAGGGGAATGTGGAAGACACTAGAGCAGACAGGATCACCAACCAACGAGCTTGCCTATGCTCTAATTCAGCAGAGGAGATCATCTGTGGCCAGACCACCCCTTCCCCACACAAAGCAGTTAATTCCAGGTAACTCCAAGTACACCCAGAGAGACTTCATCTGGCCTCTGCTTTCCAACACCAGCCAGCTCAGCACCAGGTAAGCTGCAGTATTTTAGCTTCTTGCTGAAAGAACCAGAGGTTACAACACACAAAGCCTCAAGTTTTAGGCACAAGAATTGTGGAACAGAGCCTCCTGTGCCCCAGAAGCAGAGATCTGCTTTAAAAGACAGGAAAAGTGTGATCATCATGAGTAAGAAGCAAAGTAGAAAAGACCATAGAATCTTTCTATAGGGACAAAGACCAAAACAAGAACACGGAAGAGGTCAGTATTGAGACTCTACTCCCATCTGAACTAGTCTGAAGCACAAAGAGCATTCTTGGAAAAGCTCAGGAAGGATTTTAAAAGCCAAACTGGAGAAATAGAAGAAAAACTGACCAATGACTTTAAAAAGATGAAAAAAGAAATCTCAGAAGAATTTACAAGGATAATTGGACAAATGGAAAAGGAAGTACAAAACCTAACTGGAGAAAATAATTCCTTAAAAGGAACAATTGAACAGGTGGAAAAAGGAGATGCAAAAGTTAACTGAAAAAAACAATTTAATAAAAATTAGAATTGGGCAAGACTAATGAACCTATGAGACATCAAGAGTCAGTCAGAAGCTAAAGAATGAGAAGATAGGAGAAAATGTAAAATATCTAACCAGGAAAACAACTGATTTGGAAAATAGATCCAGGAGAGAAAATCTAAGGATTATTGGTCTACCATAAAGTCATTATGAAAAAAAGGGCCTGGACAATATCTTCCAAGAAATCATAAGGAAAATTGCCAAGAAATCCTAGATCCAGGGGGCAAAATCGTTATTGAAGGAATCCACCTTTCACCTTCTGAAAAGGATAGCAAACTAAAAACACCAAGGCATATTGTTGCCAAATTTCAGAACCATAAAGTGAAGGACAAAATAGTGTAGGCAGCCAGAAAGGAACAATTCAAATATTCAGGAGCTACAGTCTGGATCACACAAGACCTTGCAGCTTCTACATTAAAAGATTGGAGGAATGGGAATATGAGCAAAGGAGCTGGAACTATAACTATAACTATAACCAATTACCACTTATACAGCAAAGTTGAGCATAATATTTCAGGCAAGGAGGTAAACATTCAATGAAATAATAGATTTCCAGACCTTCCTGATGAAAAGGTCAGAGCTCAACAGAAAATCTTATTTTCAAATGCAGGTCTCAAGAGAGGCATAAAAAGGTAAACAGCGGGGAAAAAACACCTTGTCATTCAATATGGGCAAGCTGTTTCCATCTGTGTAAGGGAAGATGATACTTGTTAATCTTGAGAACTGTGTATTATTATGATATATAAAAGGAATATACATAGATAAAGGGAGCTGAATAAAGTAAATGATGTTATGATAAAAATGTGATTTTAAAGTGGTAAGGATTGTAATGGGAGATGTGAAAAGGAGGATTCAGAAAAAAGGTAAATTACATCACAGGGAAAGGCACAAAAACTTATTATAGTAGACAGAAGAGGGGAGGGAGATGAGCATTGTTTGAGAGTTACTCTCATCTGATTTGGTTCAAGGAGGAAACAACAAACTCAAGTATAGAAATACAACTAGCTCTATAGGCAGTAGGAGGGGAAGGGGGAAAGAAAGGGAGGGGAAGCTAAAAGAGAGGGAAGAAGGAATAAGGGAAAGGGGAAATAAAGGGGAGGGGGGCTAAAAGAAGGGAGGGAAGACTGAGGGGGGCAGTGGTCAAAAAAAAAAAAAAAGAAAAAACACCAAGAATATCAAGAGAATTAGTGAAAAAAAAAGTGAAGGAAGGTGACCTAGCCATACCAGATGTCATACTATATTATAAAATGGAAATCATTAAAACTATTTGGTACTGTCTAAGAAATAAAGTGGTGGATCAGTGGAATAGGTTAGATACACATAATGTAGCAGTAAATCACTATGGTAACCTATTGTTTGATAAACTCAAAGACTCCTCTTTCTGGGATAAGAACTCTTTATTTGACAAAAACTGTCGGGAAAAGTAGAAAATAGTATGGTAGAAGTTACCATAGAGAACATCTCGTGCCCTATATATACCAAGATAAGATTGACATGGATTCATATTTGAGACATAGAGGGTGATACCATAAGCAAATTAGAAGAGTAAGGAAAAGTTTACCTGTCAGTTCTATAGAGAAGGAAAATATTTATCACCAAACAAGAGAGAATTATGAAATGCAAAATAGGTAATTTTGTTTATATTAAATTGAAAAGTTTTTGCACAAACAAAGCCAATGCAACCAAGTTTAGAAGGAAAACAGAAATCTGGGAAACAATTTTTTACAGCCAGTGTTTCTGATAAAGTTTCCCTAGTATATAGAAAATTGAGTCAAATTTTAAAGAATAAAGTCACCCCCTAGAGGAAGAAATTAAAACTGTTTACAATCCATATGAACAAAAATGCTCTGTCATTGATTAGAGAAACACAATGTAAAAAACTCCGAGGTACCATCTCATACCTATCAGATTGGCTAATATGACAGAAAATTATAGTGTTGAAGATACGGGAAAATTGCAACAGTAATGCATTATTGGTGAAATTGTGAACTGATCCAACCATTCTGGAGAACAATTTGGAACTATGCTCAAAGGGCAGTCAAAATGTGCATACCTTTTGATCCATCTCTAACCCTACTAGCTGTGTCTCTCAAAGAGATAAAAAAAAAGGGAAAAGTACCCACAAGGACAAAAATGTTTATAATAGCTCTTTTTGTGATTTCAAAGAATTGGAAACTGAGGAGATGCCCATCAATGGGAGTATGGCTGAATAAGTTGTGGTAGATGAATGTAAGGGAATACTGTAGGGCTATAAGATATGATGGGCACATAGATTTCAAAAAAACCTGGAAAGATCTAAGTGAACTAATGCTGAGTGAAGTGAGCAGAACCAGGATAACATTGCACATAGCAACAGCAATATTGTGTAATTAACTGTGATAGATTTAGTTCTTCTCAGCAACACAATGATCCAAGATAGTTCCAAAGGACTCATGATGGAAAATGCTAAACACATCCAGAGAAAGAACTGTGGAGGCTGATGGCAGATTGAAGCATACTGTTTTCACTTTTTGTGTGTTTTTCCTTCTCATATTTTCCCTCTTTTGTCTTGATGCTGTTTTCATAGCATGACTAATATGGAAATGATATTTGACAGGATTATACATGTATAACCTAAAAAATACATCTGAAAAGAAATAAAATAGTATTTAGATTTGGAGGACAATGAAATGGTAAGAATCCTTTGTAGTGGAAGACAATGACTGCTGGGGGACCAGTCTTTTTTTGTGTGCTCTTTTTGTCCATCAATGATTGTATTTTCCATGCCCTTTCAGAATTGTTCTGGGAAAGTCTAAACTCTGAGCATATTACAAAGTACTGTTGCCCCAACTGTCTATTTCTTTACTGGGACTGAGGATATACTATAAAGTCAATGCATACTGTCTGGAATACACTATGCTTCCTCCTCCACTTGGGTTCATAGAATTCTCTTCCTATAAGATGTTACTCAAGCACTGCATTCTATATGAAGCCTTTCCTGATTCACCCAAATACCAACGTCCTTCCTCCCTAAAGACCTTGTATTTAAGTTCTTTGTATTCATTTTGTATAAACCTGTTTCTGTATGTTGTTTCCCCTGATAGAATGTAAGCTACTTGAAAGTGAGTATTATTTGCATCTCCAGTGCTAAGCATTGTCCCAGGAACATTATAAGCAATTAATAAATGCTGTATGATTGATTTCCTATAAAAAAGAAAGAAATATCTCTCTCACTTATAAACTGAGTAGTTTTCTTAAAATCATGCAATTTTAGGCTACAAAGGATTTCACAAGCAAGATGATGACCAATTTCATTTGAAAGATCTCAAAACAAGGATTCTTGGTGATAACCAAATAACCCCTTATTTCCTCATTAATTAAAATGCCAGAAAGTCCAGAATGCTTTGAGATAGCAACTAAGATGGCAGTATAAAAAAAAATAGAAATTGATAATTAGGCCTCCATTGACTGTTCACAAATTTTAATGATGTTTTCTGGCATTTGATTATAGAGGTCTTGAAGGTAGACCCTTAGAAAAGGAATTGGTTCATGTGAGAGTTAAGGGTAGTAACAAAGGCAGTAATGTCTCTTCTTTTTAAGAACCAGCTAACCAATATTCCTGCAGATAAGGCTGATTAAATATGGATTCAAGAATCAATAGATATGGATAGGGTATAATTTCTATAGGAAAAGGAGTGGGCTATTTGGCAACTGAACAGTTTTGTAAGCATTAACGATTCAACCAGTTGACCTTGGTAGACCTTGACAAAGAGCTTATTCACAGCACAGGTGCTAGACTCTTGAGATCACCCCTTAACCTTAATTTGAAAATATTTGTATTATCACTTCTTTAAAGAGAGATCATAGATGTGCTTAATCAATGAATTAAAAAATTGAGCTACTATCATATAGCTAAATTTGATCAGGTCTTTCTTTATACAGAGTTAGATGGAATCCCTCTCATTTGTGCCAACATTCTTGAGTAACTCACTACCTAATAGAATGAATTTTATGGGAACATCAGAGAAGAGCAGTTGAAATTCATGAAAGTTACATAAGGAAAAACATAAACTGAAATAAGGTAGGGAACAATAAATGTGCTTTCTTTTTGTCCTATGGACTTTTGGTTCTGTATCTGATATCAGAGAAAAGAACTTATGATTATGAACCCCAAAAATACTTGAGAGGATTATTATAAATAGTATTCTATCAACAATGTTTCTCCTGAGTGGGCAAGTTTCCAAGTGACTGTCACGGTTTGAGACAGGGCGATCAAAGGATAAAAGGCCAATATACTCATGTTGGGATAACCTTCTGGTGGCCCTCATTAAAATTTGTACAAGAATATGAAAAATGATAATGGTTGGTTTCCCCTTTATTGAAGGGTGGGACTATTCATAATTTTTGGCTATGGATAAAATTTCATTTTTTATTAATTATTAACTATGGAATAAAATTTTATAATTAACTCAAATTTTAGTGAGCACAGTGAAGTGCCTTTCTGTAAGTTTTTTTTAAAGAAGTGCTGTTAGTGGAGAATGCTTATGAATTTATTAGCTCTTGATTAGATCTTAAAAAGTTAAATAGTATTTGTTGTGGAGCCTTTTAGCAATATGTCTACCTATAGTCATTATCCTTAATAAAATTGTAAAATGTCTGAATTTTATTTAGGAAATTTTTTTTTTTGCTTACTTCCACCAACTATTGAGGTTAAAGGAAGCCTTTTCAGATGAACACCTCCGATTATAAAATGAGTAGAGTATATCAGACAGGCTGAGATCCATTAAAAAAAACCCTGTGAACTGGTAACCTTTAACATACCTAAGTTATTCTCAAAGGATCCATCCTATGTGTCCTGGGACTTAATTTGAATCTACAAAATGCTCTAGTGATAACCTTTTCATTCAAGATAAGTTAAATGTGGTGACATTATCACATTGTGTGTTTTATTATTTCTATATTCATCACTTCAGGACTGAAAGAAAAATGATGGCTATCCTTTTTTCTTTAAACTCAATAAAATATTATTAAGTAAGCCCTGGCAAGCATTTATTAAAACTCTAGAAGGCATGGTCCTAGTACAGTTAATAATTTGATTATTGGTTACCTTGGATCTAACATCATATTTCAGAACTAACTGAATTTTCCTGTTCCATAGGACTGCTTGATTTTAAAAAGAAGAGAGGGGGAAAAGCCCTCACATCTCCCATAAACAGAAGACAGATCTTTCAAATCTAAGGGGTCATTTTTAATGCATGATTGGTTAAGTGTACTCAGCTGTGAACTCAATGAGCTAGGGCAACTCCAGGATCAGAGACTGTTGTAGGTCGTCCTTGGAGAATCATAGGGTAGTTTTTGAAAGATATTTGCAAATCTCAGTAGAATGGAGTCAAATAAGAACTCTTGCTTCACTATTTTTGTTTGGAAAACTCTTCCCTATTTCCCAGTTATCCTTAGAGATTTTTTTTAATGCTATTTTCCCCTACCCAGCCACATATAGCTCCATTCTTGCTTCCTATAAGTGACTATATTCATTCATTTCAAAACTTAAAGGATCAGCAAATAAGAATGATAAGGGCACAGGGAATCATAGGAGAGAGAAGTAAGGGAAAGCACCATACTATTATGTTAATAAGGTTTTGTCTTTTTCAGTTGAAGTGAAATCTGGAAAATTCAGATAAAGAAAGCAAATCATTAGATTTCAGAAAAATTCTGTGCTAACAACCACTAAATATCACTATGAATTTTCTCAGGATATGATAAAACAACAAGGAATTATTTTAGAATTGGTTGAGAAAAGTTGGACTAAAAGGAACTAATGGAAAAAAATGTAAAGGAAGGAGACTTACTGGTACTAGATCTTAATTATATGGTACTGGCTAAGAAATAGAAAGGTAGATTAGTGGAAGAGTAGATATACAATTTACAGCAGCAAGTAAATATAGCAATCTTGGATAATGATTCAATATTGGTAAAAAAAAATTATTGAGAAAACAGGAAAGCAGTCTAGCAGAAACTGTTCATAGACCAATATCTTATACCATTTATCATGATAAGATTAAAATGGATACATGACCTAGATATAAAAAGACACAAGAAAATTTGAAAAACAATGAAAAATTTGTGAATAAACAAAAGATAGAAAGCATGTGATACATAAAATGGATAATTTTGATTACATGAAATTTAAATATTGAACAAATAAAGCAAATGTAGCCAAGATGAGGACAGAAGAAAATTTTGGGGGATGAATTTTATATTCTCAGATAAAGATCTCATATCTCAAACATGTCAAAGTTGTTTATTACTTCAAGTAGTTTTTTACTTGAATCTCTGGGATTTTCTAGGTATATCATCATATCATCTGCAAAGAGTGATAACTTAGTTTCTTCCTTGCCTATTCTTATTCCTTCAATTTCTTTATCTTGTCTAATTGCTACAGCTAACATTTCTAGTACCATATTGAATAATTGTGGTGATAATGGACATCCTTGTTTCACCCCTGATCTTATTGGAAAGGCATCTAGCTTATCCCTATTACATATAATGCTTGCTGAAGGTTTTAGGTAGATAATGCTTATCATTTTATGGAAAGTTCCCTTTATTCCTATGTTCTCCAGTGCTTTTAATAGGAATGGGTATTGTATTTTATTGAAAGCTTCTTCTGTATCTATTGAGATAATCATGTGGTTTTTGTTAGTTTTGTTGTTGATATGATCAATAATGCTAATAGTTTTCCTAATTTTGAACCAGCTCTGCATTCCTGGTAAGAATCCTACCTGATCATAATGTATTATTCTTGTGATTAATTGCTGTAGTCATTTTGCTAAAATCTTATTTAAAATTTTTACATCTATATTCATTTGAGAAGTTGGTCTATAATTTTCTTTCTCTATTCTGTCTCTTCCAGGTTTAGGTATCAAAACAATATTTGTATCATAGAAAGAATTTGGGAGGACTTCTTCCTTAATTTTCAAAAATAATCTCTATAGTATTGGAATTAACTGTTCTTTAAATGTTTGATAGAATTCACTTGTAAATCCATTTGGCCCTGGAGATTTTTTCCTAGGGAGTTCATTGATGGCTTATTCAATTTCTTTTTCTGAGATAGGGGTTTTAAGTATTCAACTTCCTCTTCTGTTAATCTGGACAATTTGTATTTTTTAAAATACTCATCCATCTCATTTAGATTATGGAATTTGTGAACATAAAGTTGGGAAAAGTAATTTCTAATTATTGTTTTAATTTCCTCCTTATTGGAGGTGAGTTCACTCCTTTCATTTTTAATATTAGTAATTTCATTTTCTTCTTTTTCTAATCAATTGACCAAAGGTTTATCAATTTTATTAGCTTTTTCACAAAACTGACTATTGGTTTTATTTATTAATTCAACAGTTTTTTAAATTTCCATTTTATTAATCTCTCCTTTAGTTTTCAGTATTTCTAATTTGGTATTTACTTGGAGATTTTCAATTTGTTCTCTTTCTAATTTTTCAACTGCATGTCCAAGTCATTGATCTCCTCTTTCTCTATTTTATTTATGTAGGCATTCAAAGATCTAAAACTTCCCCTAAGAACTGCTTTTGCAGTATCCCATAAGATTTGTTAGGTTGCCTCATTATTGTCATTTTCTTGAATGAAGTTTTTGATTGTTTCTATGATTTCTTCTTTAACCCATTCCTTTTTTAGAATTAGATAATTTAGTTTCCAATTGACTTTTGGTTTTTCTTTCCATGGCCTTTTATTACATATAATTTTTATTGCTTTATGATCTGAGAAGGATGCATTGATTATATCTGCCTTTCTGCACTGGATTGTGAGGTTTTTATGTCCTGGTACATGGTCAATTTTTGTAAATGTTCCATGTACCGCTGAGAAAAAGGTATATTATTTTCTATTCCCATTCAATTTTCTCCAAAGATCCATCATATCTACCTTATCTAGAGTTTTATTTACCTCCTTAACCTCTTTCTTGTTCATTTTGAGGTTAGATTTATCGAGTTCAGAGAGGGGGAGGTTGATGTCCCCCACTAGTATAGTTTTGCTATCAATTTCTTCCTTCAACTCCCCCAACCTGTCCTCTAAGAATCTGGATGCTATACCACTTGGAGCATACATGTTTAGTAATGATATTGCTTCATTGTCTATGGTGACTTTTAGCAGGTTATAATTTCCATCCTTATCTCTTTTTATTATATCTATTTCTGCTTTTGCTTTGTCTGAGATTAGGATTGCTACTCCAGCTTTTCTTACATCAGCTGAAGCACAATATATTCTGCTCCAACCTTTGACCTTTATCCTGTGTGTATCCCCCCATTTAAAATGTGTTTCTTATAAACAACATATTGTTGGATTATGGCTTTTAATCCATTCTGCTATCCATCTCCATTTTATGGGAAAGTTTATTCCATTCACATTCACAGTTATGATTGCAATCTGTGTATTTCCCTCCATCCTCTTTCCCACCATTTGTGCTTTTAGCTTTCCTGTCTCCCTTCCCCTCCTCAATAGTTTTCACTTTCACCACCTCCTCCTGCAGCCTTCACTTCCTTCTTTTAACCCCCCTCCCTTTTATTCTCCTTTAACCTTATTGCTTCTTCCCTCCCTTTTAGTTTCCCTCCCCTTTCTTCCCCTCTATATCATTACTGAATAGAGAAATCCAAATTAAAACAACCTTGAGATACCATTTTATGCTTATCATATTGGCTAAAATGATTGAAAGGGAAAGTGACCAATATTCAAGGGGATGAGGAAAAATTGGGACACTATTTCATTTTGAACTGAATTACAAAACTCCATTTTGGAGAGTAATCTGGAAATATGTCCAGAGTTACTGAACTGCCTTTAACCTCTGATCCAGCAATACTATTATTAGGCCTATTTTCCAAGATGATTGGCAGGAAAAAGAAAAAACTCTGTGTTCTGAAACATTCATAGCACCTCTCTTTGTGGTGGCAAAGAACTGGAAATTGCAGGGATGTTCATCAACTGGGGAATGTCTGAACAAGCTGTGATATATGATTGTGATGGAACGTACTGTTCTATAAGAAGCCATGAACTTGATAATCTTAGAAAAACGTGGATAGACTTGCATGGAACAGTGAAGAGTGAAATAAGCAGAACCTAGAGAACCTTATATATAATACAGTAACAATATTATTTTAAGAGTAACTTTGATTGACTAAATCATTTTGACTACTATTATACCTAAAGTAACTACGAAGGACACATGAAGAAAGACACTATCTGCAACTGAAAAAGAACTGAAGGGAAAACTAGGTATCATAGTAAACAGAGAACCTGGAGTCAGGAGGAACTGAGTTCAAATCCAGCGTCATACACTTGACACTAACTAACTTACTAGTGTGACCCTGTGCAAGTCACAAAAGAAGTGATAAATAGAAGTTTTATACACACACACACACACACTATATGTATATAGTGTGTGTGTATGTGTATTTATCTCTAAATATAGGGGAGTAAGGGGGAAGAAAAAAGAAAGTTTCATGGTAACTGTATCATTATGTAAAAGGAATAGTAAGTTGTACATATTAGATTTGCCGTTTCATATACAATCATCTTTTTTTCCTATTCTACTATGCTATGGAAATGCTTGTTTTATTCCTTAAACAGAGTAAAATTATGAAAATTTTAAAAAAAGAAAAGTTGGCTTAGGTCTAAAATTTGTAACTTAGTAAATTATTGATGAAGTCAAATGTTTTTACTAATTAAAATATTTTGTATATTCTACTACATATTCAATAATATCTTAATATCTGTAGGATTTTTAAAATGATCTATAAGGTTGAGGGCTACCAAACTGAACATTTTTTTTTACATTATCACTTACTTAAAAAAACAAGTTTGATAAAAATTCAATTGTTTCAATTTAACAAATATTTGTTCTGTTTCTATAGTGTTATACATAATATACACAGTTCCAAGAGTTGTTGGTCGTCTTTAGTTCTTGAAGACAACTGAAATGACATCACCATAATAAAGTCACGTTTCAATGTGTCGACTGTGGGTGATCAGACCAATACAACCTCAGAATGCTCTACCACAGATGGGGCACAGATAGTCCATATGAGCATTTGGGGTGGATATTCCAAATTTGTGCATTTCCTTTGAGCTGTCTCAGTTCTGCTTCACTCAAGGAGCACAGTACTCTTTCTGATATGGGCACACCGTGCTGAGTGGTCCTGTGTCAGTGTCTCCCTTTTGCACAGTCAAATCCAAAGTTCTTGAGAGAGAACTTAAGAGTGTTCTTGTATCACTTCTTCTGCTCACCATGTGATCACCTGCCCCATGTGAGTTCTCCATAAAATAGTTTTTTTGACAGGAGTGCATTTTGCATTCAAACAATGTGACCAGTCCATCAGAGTTACACTCTGAAGCAGAGTTTGAATGCTTGGTAGTTTAGTTCGAGTAAGGACTCTGATACTTTATCCTGTCAGGTGATCTTCAGAATCTTCCTAATGCAATTCAAATGGAAGAAATTCAATTTCCTGGCATGGCAGTGGTATATTGTCCATGTTTCACAGGCATACAACAATGAGGTCAGCACAATGGTTCTGTAGACCTTCAGTTTGGTAGTCAGTCTAATACCTCTTCTCTTCCATACTTTTCTTCAGAGATTTCTAAACACTGAGCTAGCTCTGACAATGTGTCCATCAATCCCATGGTCAATCAAACATCCCTGGAAAGTACACTGCCAAGGTAAGTAAACTTATCCAAAGCATTCAGAACTTCTCCTTTTGTTGTAACTGATGGTTCCACATATTTGATGATGTGATGATGGCTGATGGAACACCTGTGTTTTCTTGATGTTAATTGTTAGGCCAAAATTAGCACAGGCAGCAGAGAATTGATCCATACTTTGTTGCATCTTAGCTTCAGAGACAGCTCTTAGTGCACAATCATCTGCAAACAGAAAATCATGCACCAACACTCCCTCCACTTTGGTCTTGGCTTGTAACCTTTTCAAATTGAAGAATTTACCATCAGTATGATAGTTGATGTTGATGCCATATTCATCCTTATTGAAAACATTTGACAACATGGCTGAAAACATCATGCTAAAAAGCATGGGAGCAAGCACACAGCCCTGCTTCACTCCATTGGTGACTGGGAAGTCATTGATAAGAGCAATGTCCACTATCCAGAACCTGGGCAAGCATGCCATCATGAAATATAATCTGATGAACTTCTCTGGGCAACCAAATTATGACATAATTTTCCATAAGCCCTCATAACTAACAGTATCAAAGGCCTTGGTTAGAACTACAAACATTGAATAGAAACCTGAGTTCTGCTCCTGGCATTTCTTCTGGAGTTGTCAAGCAGCAAACTCCATATTGACTGTTCCTTGGCCCTTTCTGAAGCCACACTGGCCCTCAGGTGGACGACCATCTTTTAGGTGAAGCATCAGCCTATTAAGGGCTTTAGCAAGAGTCTTGTGAGCAGTGACTAAGAGAGAAACGTCCCTGTGATAGTCTCAAGACAATTTATTTCCTTTACCTTTTTTGAGAGGGATGGTGGAGGCATCCTTGAACTCTTGTGGGATAACCTCCTCTTGTCATATAACCTGGAAAATTTCAGTCAGCTGTTGTATGAGCAATGGACTCCCTACCTTATAAATCTTAGCTGGAATAGAATCAGCATCAGGTGCTTTGCCACATTAAAGGAGTTTAATGACCCTCAATACCTCTTCTTCAGTTGGAAGTTCAGCTAAGGAGGGATTGACTTCAGCCTGAAGTAAATGCTCAATGGCCTCAGCATTGATTGATGATGGTCTGTTGGGAACACTATGGAAGCGCTCAGTCCATTTCTCTAGGATCATGTCTTTATCACTAATCAATGTGGCTCCATCAGCACTAAGTAGTTGTGATGTACTATAGGTTTCTGGTCCATAAATAGCTTTCAGGGAATCAAAAAAGTGCTTTGAATTTTTACTATCACTATAAAACTGATTTTCATCTGCCTTCTTACTGAGCCAGGAATCCTCCATCTCTCTAAGTTTTGTTTGTATTTTTGATCGAATTAAATACTGCCTTCTTAGAGGTAGAGGAACATTCCTGTTGGTAAATCTTGTGGAGTTCTCCTTTTTCATTTAGCAGCTTCTAAATTTCCCCATATTTTCACCAAACCCATCTTGGTGTTTGCGAGTGTTATGACCCAGATGAGCAAATGCAGTGCTTTACACCAAATCTCTGAAAGCTGCCCACTGCTTTTGTGCTCCACTCTTGCAAGGTGTGTATTAGCTCAACTTTTCCTCCAAGTGAGTAATAAACTGTTCATGCTCAGAGAAGAGCTCTAATTTGTTGACATTAATTCTTCTGGTAGTCATTTTGCCTTGGAAATAGCACTTTTGATGAATGAGAATATTTAGCTTGAAAAGGATAAGTCTAGGATCAGTTCACAATTCTGTACTACACATTGCCTTTGTCACTCTCATATCTTGTCTATTAGATGCTGATGTTTACTGCAATGGTGCATCCATGAAGTTTCATTGTGTTTAGGTAAATGAAAGACAGTGTTGGTGATGAGAAGGTCATGTGATGCACAAGTCTTCAGCAGTGCTGTTGCTGTTTCCAACTCCACTCCTCCCTAGGACTCCTTGCCAAGTCTGGTAGTCTGAACCTACTCTGGCATTAAAGTCACCTGGAATTATAAACTTGTCCTCGTTTGGCACATTGATGGTAAGGGTCTCCAGGTCTTCATAAAATTTTTCTTTGACCTCATCAGGGTTCATCATGGTGGGAACATAAGCACTGATGATGGTGGCATGGAGTTTTCCTGCAAGCGGCAATCGCATTGTCAAGACCCTGTCATGCATTCCTTTTGGCAGGCATGTCAGTTTGCTGACTAGATTACTTTTGATTGCAAGCCTATGCCAGATCCATGGAGCTCCCCTTCACTCTGGAAGAATGTGTATCCAGCTCCAACTTCAGTAAGCTGACCTTTATTTGCCAGCCTTGTTTCACTCAGGGCTGCTACTTGGATGCAATATCTGTTGAGTTCTCTTGTAGCAAGAGCGGTTTGTCTCTCAGGTCTACTGGATTTTGTGACATCTATTAGTGTGTGCCCCATTCCATGTGCTAATGGTGAGTGGAACCATCTTTGCAGATATTTTTGTACATTTTTTGCATGTTTCAACCACATAGTAGGATTCCTTACCTGTCAAGGTAATCAGTCCAGGGTTGAGTAAGCAGACAATGTTCAGGACACCTTTTCCTGCACCCTTCCTCACATGAGGAGGTGAGTAGTGAGATCCTTAAAAAACTGCTCAGGTATGCAGAATGCTGCTGAGTCCCACTACTGCTTCTGGTGAGAAGTGACCCTATGGCCTAGGTCTCCAGTGTGCAGTATAGCGACTATAACTCCCAATATATCTGCACGTGATGCTTCATCATTTGCCTGTCACCACAGGACTTTGAGGTATCATAGTAAAATAGTATGGGTGGCATCTTTAGATTCACGTATAAATTGGATTTACGTGAGGCAGAGTTGCACAAAGTCATCAGACTCACTCTCTCCTTCAGGGTCATTACAGTCCTGTGACTGAGGTTTAGGATGCAGTGGGTGACCTTGGCGTCTTCGGTGTCTAACCAGGCTCTAAGCACTCCACATCAACTGCTTTAGCTGCATTCATGGCCATTGGAACAAATTGTTCTCATCTGACCATTCCATCAGGGGAAGTCTTCACATGCTTGAGGAAGACAACTCCCTAACTCACCAATGGGTTTGAGATCCCTTGGTTAACCCTCAACCTAGTTTGGCCTGTCTGCTGAAATGGTTTACTGGGTTCTGGTGCTACCCATGCTACAGCTTCTTGGAACCATGGATGAGAACTGGGTGGAACAGGTAGACACTGAAGGTGGTAAACAGCCCTAAAAAGGGCTCGGCAGTCATGGCACCAAAGGTACTAGTCCTCCCTGAACACGTCCTACAAAGGAAGGAAAGGGAGAATGAAAGAATTAAAAAATAAAGAAGAAAGAGAAACTCTTTTTTGTCAAAGAGTTTACAGTCCTAGAGTGGTACCACATGTACACAAGAAAATAAATACAATATATATAGAAAATAATACAAAGAGAGACAGAGACACAGAGACTGACAGACAGAGACAAATAGGCAAACACACAGACACAAAGACACACACACAGGCAGAGACAAAGTCAGAGACTTAGGGGGAGAGAGAGACAGTGAGATAGTGACACTGAAAGAGCTAATAACTTGGAGGGAATAAGGAAATACATCTTGTATCAATTGGTACTTGATTTGTACTTTTGAGAAACTGGGACTTTCATTGGGTAGAGGAAGGTTTTAATTTCGGACATGAAGGAAAACTGTTTAGCTTGTGTTCAAAATGTCAACAATATCCAGTAGAACTCTTGGAAACCAAAAAAGAATGACTTTTAAAAATAACACAATTCCTTTTTAGATTCTGGGACTTGCAGATCTGATCGTGGACGTTAGTTAAATAAAAGAAGTAAGAATCCAACAGTCAAAGATCATTGTTAGTGATCCATGGTGGAAGTGTGACTTTTTACCTCAAGACAGTTATATCTTCACTCTAAGGGAAGTTTCTTGTGTGATTTGTGCACTAATATATTCTTTCCCACTGTAGAGCTTTTCTGCATCTAGACAAAATACACTAAAAAAAGGCTCCTAGAGGCAATGCAATTTTGAAAACAAAGGAATTGATTTGACATGGAGGTATTGAAAGTATATAATATTCCCAAAGTATTCTCAAATTGGAATGCCAGAGACGTCTAAGAAAATAACTTTTGACTTCTTGTGGGCATTAGTACTAATCTTGCTATTAAGTCTTGCAATAGTAAGGTTTATGCTTTGAAAAGACATTATCCAGTGGTGACTAACTTTGCTTCAATGCAGTGTATGGGATAGGAATTTTGGGCCAATACTTGTTTTTTCTTTTTCTTTCCACCAGCTCCAAGTTCTGCCAATCACACAGATAGCTAATACATTTGTCTCGCGCTTTTTTGCCTACTTATTATATTGCTGCTCAACTTCTACTTTGTGAAAATTAGCATTCTCAAAGTCCTTGGTTACTAGCTCATGGGCTGTGTCATGGAAATAGTACTTTTAGCTCAGCATCCCAATTATTCCAATTTACTCATCTCCCTGAATAATTAAGTTTAACAACATTATAAAAATAAATTTACCTTTTTCCTAAACTGAAGAAATAGCTTCAACATAAATATACTATGAAATATACTATGCAACTGTTAATGATACCTATCCTCCCCTGCCCCTAGAAATACTTGCAGACTATTGACTACTTATGATATATGTAAATGATCTGGAGAAGTAATATACAAGTAAGCCTAGGTTCTAGGTGTGATATTTAATTTTTTATGTGGCTCATACCTTTGACAAAAGTCAAGATTGCAATTTTGATTGGTACCTTTTTTGAAATGTGTGTCATTCGAACAGCAGGTCTATTCCTTCCTTTATACCTCTCTCCATGCTCCTTGGTCCTTCACCTGCATTATTGCCACTTCTAAACTTTTAAGCCCATGAACATAAACATTTATATAAAATGGGTTGTACAGGAACAGCAACATTTGAAAAACTCCTTAAGATAAATAGGAAACAGAGATTGCTTTCTCAAAAATATTGAAGTGAGCACTCGTTTGACTTCATTACACTCATGTTACCTAGCAAGTGTCCATGGAAAATAGTTTGATTATTTATATTTTTCTTTAAACTATGTCAGGGTAAATATATCTATACATTTAAGGCACTTATTTTGAAGTGGAAATAGGGATAGGTAAGAAATATGATGATTCCAACTTGAGTGTTCTCAAGTGTAGGCGGATGACTATTTTTTTTTAACATACTTATGGATGTGTATGTGTTCTCCAGTGATGCAAATCATAATCCCTCAAGGACTACTCATCCAATATGACTCTTGTTCAAGAAAAGAAGTATAAAAAGCATTTATTAATCACCTATAGTACACAGAGAACTGTGATAAAATCTTTACAAATGTCATGCTACCCTGGGTGCTAGATGTTATAATTATCCTTTATTTCATAATTGAGTAAACTGAAACAAAGGTTAAATGACTTATCCAAGGTCACATTGTTAGTAAATGTCTGAGGCCAAATTTGAACCTAGATATTCTTGACTCTAGGGTCAGCACTCTATTTGGTATACCGCATAGCTGCCTCTTCAGAGGGGGGTCTTCCCAATATGTTGTGGGCTTTTACCAATTTTTTTCATAATATCAAAAGGATACCAATGGAATATATAAATTATTCATGAGTTATTCCTCACCCTTACTGTATGGCCAGATCATCTCTTTGATAAGACATTTTTTGATCCTATCATTTTTACCTGGTACACTTCATTGTTTCTTATCTGTTACATGTTGCAATCTGCTCAATCCTACCATGTGCTTGTCTTCCCTAACTTTTAAACCTTTGAAGACCATAGTGTTCTATGACTGGCAATTATACTAAGAAACCACAACAGAAACAAAAACTTCAAAATATTGGATATAATTAAAATGAGACATATGGGCTAACTTAAAGGGCTTTGTAATTTCCCAAATTTAATCTAAGCTGATATATTTCACCTCTGTAATTTTGGGCTTCATGCTTTGTTCACTTGTAGTTTGGCTATACACAGCTATCTATCTATCTATCTATCTACCTACCTACCCACTCACCCCACTCCTTGACCCCTTCCTACATATATACAGAAGAATAAATACTACAGGCATAACCTAGACACAAGGTATCCTCTAAATGCATTGGTTATTTCTGAGTGATGATTAGGTTAAATTCTTTTTAATGATTATAGATCCCACCCAGAAGGCCAGCTGAATCTTGAAATGGTAAGTAGATATTTTATCACTTGTAACAGAAAATCTTTCTAGGTCTCAGTTTTGTCATCTATTTGTTGGGCCTCAGAGGTCAGCTCATCCAAATCTTTCTGAGGCAAGTAAGGCCCAGGTTAACTGGTTTTATCTTTTTAGTTAATTAATTAATTAATTTTTAGTTATCAACATTCACTTTCATGATTTTAGATTTTCTTCCTTTCCATCTCCTCTCCCCTCAGAAAGACAGTATGCAATCTAATACAGGGTATACATAGAGTATGCATGCACATATACAGATACATACACATACACACATTCACACACATATGTATGTGTGTGTGTATATATATATATATGTGTGTGTGTGTGTGTGTGTGTGTGTGTGTGTGTGTGTGTGTGTGTGTGTGTATGATTGCAGCAAATGGGAGAAACCACAAGAAATAAGAAACAAGAAAAAGAAAAAAAGAGAGAAATAGTATGCTTCAATCTACTTTCAGATTCCATCATTCTTTTTCTGGATAGTATGGATAGCATTTTCTATCATGAGTCTTTTTGGAATTGTCTTTGACCATTACACTGTTGAGAAGAGCTAAGGTTACTAAGGTTGGCCATCACACAGGTGGTTGTTACTGCATACAATGTTCTCCTAGATCTTCTTACTTCACTAAACATCAGTTCATGTAAGCTTTTACAGTTTTTTTGGAAGTCAGCCTGCTCATCATTTCTTATGGAAAAATAATATTCCATCACATTAATATCCCACAACTTATTCAGTCATTCTGCAATTGATGAATATCTCCTCAATTTCTGATTTTTGGCCACCTTAAAAAAATATATATTGCTGCTATAATTATTTTTGTACCTGTGGGTCCTTTTCCCATTTTTATGATCTCTTTGGGATATAGTCCTAGAAGTCGTATTGCTGAATCAAAGGATATGTATGGCTTTATAACCCTTTGGGCATAGTTCTGAAGTGCTGTCCAGATCACAGAAGTGCTGGATCAGTTCACAATGCCACCAACAATGCATTAGTGTTCCAATTTTCCCACATCTTCTCTAAAATTTATCATTTTCCTGTTTTATCATGTTAGCCAATCTGATAGATGTGATGTGGTACCTCACAATTGTTTTAATTGGCATTTCTTTAATCAATAGTCATTGAGAGCATGTTTTCATAGGAGTATCGTTCTCTTCAATATCTTCAGCAGAAAATTGCCTGTTCATATGCTTTGACCATTTATCAAATAGGAAATGACTTGTATTCTTATAAATTTGATTTAGTTCTCTATATATTTGAGAAATGAAGCCTTTATTAGAGATACTGGTTATAAAAAATTGTTTCCTATATTTCTGCTTCCCTTCTAATCTTGGTTGCATTGATTTTGCTTGTGCAGAACCTTTTTAATTTGGTGTAATCAAAATTATCCATTTGGCACTTTATACTGTTCTCTGCAATACCATTTTTTAATTTTCACAGCAGATTTTGCCAAATAGTGAGTCCTTCTCCTAGAAAGTAAAGCCTTTGGGTTTATCAAATAGTAGATTACTATAGTCTTTCACTACCGTGTTTTGTGTACCTAACCTATTCCACTGATCCACCACTCTGTTTCTTAGGGAGCAACAAGTTGCTTTGATGATTGGTGATTTACAAAATAATTTTAATTTTGATATGGCTATGTCATCTTCCCTTGCATTTCTTTTCACTAATTTCTTGATATTCTGGACCTTTTGTTCTTCCAGATGAATTTTGTTATTATTTTTCTAGCTCTATAAAAATAATTTTTGGGTAGTTTGATTGGTATGGCTTTGAACATGTAAATTAATTTAGGTAAAAATGTCATTTTTATTATATTAATTTGGTCTATCCTTGAGCAACTGATATTTTCCCAATTATTCAGATTTGACTTCATTTGTGTGAAAAGTGTTTTGTAATTGTGTTCATAAAGTTCCTAGATTTTTCTGGGTAGTACATTCCAAAATATTTTATATTGTCTGTAGAAATTTAAATGAAATTTATCTCTTGCTGTTAGGCTTTGTTAGTTGTATATGGAAATGCCAATGATTTATGTGGGCTTATTTTATATCCTGAAACTTTGCTAAAGTTGTTCATTATTTCAAGTAGTTTTTCACTTGATTCTCTAAGTATACCATCATATCATCAACAAAGAGTGGTAGCTTTGTTTCTTCCTTGCTTATTCTACTTCCTTCATTTTCTTTGTTTCTCTTATTTCTAAAGCTAACATTTCTAGTACAATATTAAATCACAACTGTGATAATGGACATCTTACTTCAACTTTGATCTTATTGAAAATGCTTTTAACTTATCTACATTACAAATAATGCTTGCTGATGATTTTAGGTATAAGCTACTTGATATTTTAAGGAACACTACATTTATTCCTATGGGTTCTAGTGTTTTTAATTAATATGGGTATCTTATCTTGTCAGAAGTTTTTTCGCATCTATTGAGGTAATCGTGTAGTTTCTGTTTGTTTTGTTGCTGATATGGTCAATTATACCGATAATTTTCCTAATATTAAAACAACCCTGCATTCCTGGTACAGATCCTACTTGGTCACAATTTATTATCCTCATGATAAATTGCTGTAGTCTCTTTGCTAATATTTTATTTAAATTTTTTGCATCTACATTCATCAACGAAATAGTTCTATAATTTTCTTTCTCAATTTTGGCTCTTCCAGGTTTAGGCATCAGCACCATATTTGTATCATTAAAAATAATTTGGTAGTAGTCCTTCTTTGGATATTTTCCCTAATAGTTTATATAATATTAGAATGAATTATTTTTTAAATATTTGATGTAATTGACTTCCATCGGGCCCTGGAAATTTTTTCTCAGAGAGTTCATTCATGGGTGATGCTATTTCCTTTTCTGAGAGATAGTTATTTAAGTGTTTTATATTTCTTCTGTTAATCTAGGCAATTGATATTTTTGTAAATATTGATCCATTTCACTAAGATTGTCAAATTTATTGGTACACAGTTAGGCGTTATTATCATTCTCTTGGATGAAGTTATTGAACCCACTCATTCTTTAGAACTAGATTATTTAGGTTCTAATTAATTTTTAGTCTATCTTTATGTGGCTTCTTATTACATGTAATATTTATTGTATAATAATCTGAAATTCAGTCATTTAATATTTATTGCTTTCTTCATTGAATTTTGAAGATTTTATGCCTTAATACAAGGTCAACTTATGTGTAGGTTCCATTTTGCACTTAGAAAAAGATGTATTCCTTTTTATCCCGATTCAGTTTTCTCTAGAGGTCTATAATAGCTAACTTTTCTAAGACTGTATTAGCTTTCTTTACCTGTTTTTTGTTTATTTTATGGTTAGATTTATCTAGTTCTGAGAGAGGGAGGTTAAAGTCTTCCCCTAGTATAATTTTGCTATTTCTTACTGTCACTCACTTAACTTTTGTAAAAAAAACATATTGTGGGATTATGGCTTTTAATCCACTCTATCAAGTTTCCACTTTATGGGAGAGTTTATCCCATTCACATTTATACTTATGATTATTGTATCTTTCTTACCATCCTATTCCCCCCCTACCAGGTTTATATTTGTTTCTCTCCTTTCTCCATTTTCCTTCTAATCTGTGTTTTGCTTTTGACCACTGCTTCCTTCAATCTACCATCCCTTCTATCAAGCTCCTTACATTTTATTTCCCATTTCCCCTTCTACTTCTTCCCTTCCTTTTATCCAACCCCTCCTTTTTCTTCCTCTTTTTCTCTCCTACTTCCTGTAGGGTAAGATAGATTTCTATATACAGTTGAGTGTGTTTGATATTCCCTTTTTGAACCAAATCCAATGAGACTAGGGTTCAGACAATATTCACTTCTCTCCTTTGTTTCCCTCTACTATAAATGGTCTTCATGCCATTTCATATGATGTCATTTACCCTTTTCTGCCTCTTTCTTTCCTTTTCTCCCAGTATAAGTTTTTCACCCATTAATTATTTTTTTATTATCACATCAAAGTTTACTTATATCCACACCCTTTGTCTACATATTCCCATTCTAAATGCCATTATAAAGATACAACTCTCAAGAATTATAAATATTATCTTCCCATGTAGGGATGCAAACAGTTTAAATCTTATTGAATAACATCATTTTTTTCCCTTTTTCAGTTTACCTTTTTGTGCTTCTCTTCAGTCTTCTATTTGAAGATTACAATTTCTTTTCAGCTCTATATTTTTCATCACGATAATTTGGAAATACCCTATTTCATTGAATGTTCATCTTTTTCCCTGAAAAATTATGCTCAATTTTGCTGGATAGTTGATCCTTGTACAGTCGTAAACCAAACTCCTTTGCCTTACTTAATATCATATTCCAAGGCCTCTGACCTTTTAGTGTGGAAGCTGCTAAGTCTTACATAATCCTGACTGTTATTCCATGATATTTAAGTTGTTTCGTTCTGGCTGCTTGAAGTATTTTCTCCTTGACCTAATAATTCTGAAATTTGGCTACAATGTTTCTTGTAATTTTCAGGAAGTTATCAGTGGATTGTTTCAATGACTATTTTACCTTCTAAATATAGGCTATGAGGGCAGTCTGCCTTGGTAGTTTTTTGAATGATTCTATCCAGGCTCTTTTTTTGATCATGGTCTTCAGGTAGACAAATACTTCTTAAATTAAATCTCATGGATCTATTGTCCAGGTCACTTTTTTTCCAGTGAGGTATTTTCCATTTTCTTCTATTTTTTCATTCTTTTGATTTTGTGGACTGATTTGCGATGCCTCATACAAGCATTAGTTTTCACTTGCTCAATTATAATTTTTAATTAATTGTTTCTTCAATTAGGTTTTACACTTCCTTTTCCATTTGGCCAATTCTACTTTTCAAGGAGCTCTTCTCTACAGTGAGTTTTTGTGCCTCTTTTTCCATTTAACCAACTCTACTTTTTAAGGAGTTGTTTTCTTCAATCAACTTTTTTTTTTCCCATTTGGCCAATTGTATTTTTTTAAGAAATTATTTTCTACAGTCAGTTGTCCTTCCTTTTCCAAGCTGTTGATTTTCTCCTATCTATCTCTCATTTGTTTTCCTAATTTTTCTTCTATTTCTCTTATCTAACTTGTATAATCCTTCTTGAGTTCTCTAAGAATGCTTTTTTGGGCTTTAGCCCAGTTCATATTTTCCTTTGACATTTCAGATGCAGACATATTGGCAATGTTGTCCTCTTCTGGATTTGTGCTTTGATCTTAGAATCCATGGTCAGTGTACATTTCTGCTTTTTGTTCATGATGCTTGCCCAGTTCTTGACTTTTAAATTTGAGCAGTCTTGCTGAAGCACAGGTGGCTAGCTTCCTGTACTAAGGGGTTCAAGGGCCCAGGGGCTGGCAGCTTGAGGCTGTCAGGGTCTGGCAGCTTTCTTGATGTTGAGCTGGTGGTATCTGGCATATACTGAGGCCAGGTGGGATTTTTCTGCATTTCTACTGGGTTGCTTTGAAGCTCACAGGGAGGGAGGTGGTTCTGACTCCTGGAGGAACCCTGCTCATCCAGAATTGAAGCATATGCAGCTCTGGCCATTAGAGGACCCCTTCCCACAAGGGCTACCCTAAAGCATGGAGATATTTGGCTCTTGAAGGATGCCTGGTCTTCCAGAGTTATGCAGAAGCAGACAGAGGGATGCCTGTCAGCTCCCATACCTGTTGGTCCTTCAATCTAGAATCCTTGGTATCCTGGTGTGGGTGCTTACCTGCTCCAAAACTCTGGTGGTCAGGATCTCCCATTGATTTGTAGAAATGAGGCTTGCTGCTGCCTTACTGGGATGCCTCCAGGCCTGGACTGTATTCCCTTTCCACCAATAGGAAAGGGACCTTTTCTGCTGATCCTCCATGCTTTCTTGGCTAATAGAATGCTCCTCCCTATTTTTCTACTAGTTCCAGTCTTTCAGGATTTTTCATGGGGTGATATTTTCTGGGTTTTAGAGGACAATAAGGGATAGTGAGAGCAACTTCCTGCTTATTCAGCCTTCTTGACTACCAGAAGACCAACCGAATAAATTTTTTTTTATCCACAAATTGGAGTACATGGTGGAGTTTACCATTTGGACCAAGAAATCATGAGTTTTAAGTCTTCTGAAACCTTGAGTTCAAATTGTACACAGTAACTTTATGATGCCTACCTCTCTTAGCTTCAATTTTCTCCTATATAAAGTGAAGCTGGATTTATTGACCTCTAAATCCCTTCCAGTTTTAAATGATGATCCTACTATCTATCCTATTTTGTCTATTTGCTTTGAGCTCTGCTCTACATCTCCTCTATGACAGTGGCAAATGACTTTGAAAAAATTATGTAACCAGTTTTATGCCTTGACTGATATAAGTGATCAAATAAGGGCATCTCTCTTCTAATGTTATTCAAAAAATATTGAATAATTTTGATGTAAGTTTGAGATACACTTTGTTCAAAGAGAGTTTTCAAGATGATGTTATCCTGCTGAGTCAAAAAATGTATTTTTTAATAATTAAGAAATAATCAGTATAGTGAGATTTTATACTTTCTAACTCTTTCAGTCAGTTTTATGATAGTAAAGATAGTCTATAATGACATGTCATTTACAAAATATTATCCTTTTTCATAAAAATGCCCTTATTAACATTGTTACATGAGCAATGATTCATGAAGACTGAAAATACACTTACAGAATTCAGTTATAATTTTAAATAAATTTCAGTCTGATTAGAATTTTAATTTATGCTTGTGAGAAGGGCTTTCCCTCAATTATTTGACTTAATTTTTCTATAAATTTGATATACTACAGTTTTACTGCCACCCACCTCTTTTATTCTGATTCCACCATAATACCTAGGGTAAAAACACTTTATTTGGTAGGGAGCATATGTTTTATAAGTTTAGCGAGAGTTACTTTGTCAGAACTCAGGGACTATGAGCATTCAAAGTCAAAGATCAAGAGAAGAAATAAGTTAGATGATGGATGGGACTAAGAAGAAAAAAGAGGGGTTGTAAGATTCAAAGGGCAGATAATATTTCCAAGACTAGCTGGATAGGTAAAATACTTGAGAATGAGCAAGACATTATATTGCGGTCCTTCTGAAAATACTGAGATTCTTAAGAGACATATTGGCCTTCTTGTTTCTTAGCAGAGGGTTTCCATGGTTTAGGTCTTTTTTAAGGTGGTGGTGGTGGAAGGAATTGTCAGGAATGGAGCTCCCCCTGATGGTAAAGAAGCATTTCTCATCCTGGTTTCCCACACTTTTAAGTCACTACCCTTAATCATGACACTCACCAACTATTAGACCAAATGGGGGCAGGACTTGTATGTCGCTAGGCCAGGAATTTTCAAACTCATCACCAGTAGATGAAGAAAAAAACTTGAGATCCAGGGAAGTTAAAGAACTTGCCCAGTAAAAGTCACTAGGTAGTATTAGAATCATAATTCCTATTCTCTGAATCTAAATCCAGAATGTTTTACATTTGACCATACTGGAATCGTCCAAATTTCCCACTTTCAGTGAAATAAATAAATAAATAAATAAATTTCTTTATTCTCCATCAGCACTCTCCTTTGTCTTGTTCCCTAATCTTCCATCATACTCTGAAAAGACAGAAAGCAATTTTTTCTTAAAAGAAATGGTTTTTTTTTAGAAAGCAGAATGAAAATTAAGGATTACTTTGGGAAGAAGGAATAGTCTTTTTCTCTTGTTAGGTAAAAGAAAAAGATAAACTTGGATTCTGGTGACATCTGAAGTAGGATAAGCCTCCGTAGAATGTTCTGAGCAGCCAGAGATCTGGACTTCTAGAGGAAAACAATATGTTAGGAAATAGGAAAAGAGGAAAGAAGCACAATGTTTGACAGGAAAGTGTGGGAAAGAAACTTCCCTTTGCCTCTTGATGTCTTTGTCCTGACTTCTGTGCATTTAGAAAGCAAGCACAAGTGACATTTAACTCCCTTCTTTCTGGTTATTTCTTGCCTGTATCTGCCTGCAATGTCTGGGTGATCTGTGGGAAAGAGTATCAGTCAAACAATAAACTTGAACTACTGTGGCTTCTTGTAGGGCTTCCTTGAGGGAACATAGTGAGAGTTTGAGAAATATCTGTGCATAGAAAACAGAAAACATCTCATACACTTGGAAGAGTATTTTGCCTCATGTATTGCTCTATGCATGTAACAAACATGATGATGATAGTGGATAGAGACAAAGAAAGAGGTTGATAGAAACAGATATGAGAAAGAGAAAGAGACACAAAGACAGAGACAAGTGAGAGAGATAGAGACAGAAAGACAGACATACACAGAGACAGAGGTAGACACAGAGAAAGAGGCAAAGTGGGAGGAAAGGAGAAGGTGAGGAGATGAATAGATATGTGCTATCTACATGATGGAATATTTGGAATAAAAGTGAAAATTTCATTTGGTCATATGAATGTGAATAATAACAAACATCTGGCTAGTTAAAAAACCTGCTTCCCTATGAGATCTTTTCTTAGTCCTCCATTGTGACTATCCTACAAATTTTTATATTTCCTCTTGGCTTTGACTGCCTCTCAGCAATTTTCTGAGAATGCTATAAAGAAATAATTCCCTGATCATAGAATGACAGTGTTTAGAGCTTTAAGAGGCTTTAGAAATCATCTGATTCATTGCCCTCCTTTCAAACTGAGGTTCAGCGGGTGTGTGGGTGTGAACTGACTTGTCAATGGTCAAAATTTATAGAACCAGGATTTGAACCCATTGATTCTGATACAAAGTCAAGTGTCCATTGTAACTATTGTGTATTGACCTTCCTTCACTTAATGATGACTGTAACCCAAGAACAGTAAGGGCAGAAAGATATAAGAAGTAGTGTTCCTTAACCATTTCCCTCAAAATTATTTTTGGATGTAGAGATGAGATTGTTATTTTTACTCAGTTGACCTCTTAGTATTCTGACTATGTTCAGCAGCTCTGATGCCTTTCTTTCTGAAATAAGGAACAGATATAGAATCCCAGTGTAAATCTTCCTATTTATAAATAAAGCCTTTACTGACTCTTTCAATACATGGGCTGATAGGCTGAGATTCAGAATTTTAACACCAAGACGTTATTGTATTAACATGAAATATGGATTCATTTTTGTGATTTCTGAACACAGTAAGCCATAATGTAAAATATTCATTTAGAAATTGTGTCTCACAGCACACACTACTACTTAACTACCATAGTGATAATAGATCATATTTATATATCATACTTTCCTTGCATCAGTTCTTCAATTAAACTTTTTTTTGTTGATGTTACAAAGATGTTAATTCTTCAGAGATGTATTCATCTAGTTGAATTCTGACATTCTTTCTAGCACTGAATACTTGGGAATTGCATGGAGTAGTGCAGTTATGAATCCCTTCTTTCCATCTTCCCCACAGCTCCACTTTGGGGATAATTTTGACCATTGACATATTTGATGTCACACAGTTTGTAAATAGTCTGGATTTGATCTATCATTCCTGAATCTAAATCTATTCTTTCCACAAATACACAAGAGAATAGTTGGTTCTATGAACAGCCTTAAAAGAAAGACAAAAGAACCAAACCAACCAACCAAGGACAACAGATTGTGAATATATGTGTATACCAATGGATTAAGAAAAAGGAGTCATTTTGTTAAACTCTATAACACAGCACTATCATTATAACCATTATCTCAATCATACTATAAATTGTTTAAATTTTAAGGCTTGATGAAGTACTTTTGGGCTTCTATAAATACTGGGCAAGGACTGCACAGGCTAACAAGATGAGGATCCATTTTGTTGCATATTACTGGAAAAAATATACACATCCATGAGATCATGTATCCGCTGAGGTATGTTTAAGGAGGTATGTGTCACGTTTTATTTTTTTGTTTTGTTAATAAGTATTTGTTGAGTTTACTGCATAGTTTATAATGTTATTAATACACATACATATTCACTTTATCTTTTTCTTGCTCTTCAATAAAAATATACTCCTATTTAATTGTTAAGTTTATTACAGAATAAGTCATTTATTGTAGTACCATTTCCTTTGAGCTAGTCAACTGATGAATCAACGAGGAATTTTTTAAATACCTAGTATTTGCCAGGCATTACTGTTATATTATTTAATGAATTATTTTAATGAAATAAAAAATCTGGGAAGCCTTTCTGGGCAAAGAAACCAACCTTTATTAAAAGAAATAAAGATGAGATCTATGGTCCATCCAGCATGGTCTGAGACCTCAAATAACAGAATTCACATTTATTTATAGTTCTTTTGATTCATGTTTGGTGCAAGAAGGCTTGCTATGGTGCAAATGACCAGCACCCTTCTACTCAAGCAGACTCTTGGCTCAACATGCAACTCATTGTATTTGATATTATGGTAAGTCACATGGACATTTCGGTGTTACAATATCTTTTTACATGATAGGTTAGGTACACCTTTTATCCATATATTTTAATATAAAGATGATTACAATTACACTCCTAAGATTAGTTGACACAGTTATATAGCAGTGATTACATTTGGGTATACACAGATTTTCACCTGGTAATCTTCCTATAAATCACACAGTCATTTCTTATCCTGTTAAAATGACTGTAGCTCTTGAAAGATTAACAAGGCAACACAAGGCATCGATTATCGATTTTACTTTTTATGTTTATTTTACTGATTCTACTGTGTATATTTAAATCGTTTGATACAATTCTTAGAAAACTATGCAATAGACTGAAATTTAGAATGCAAAGTACTTTAAATTTTATATTATTCATCCCCGAGGAAGAGAGAAGTTAGAATACTACCAGATAATGAATATTTCTTCAAAGGCTTTGCTTTAAAAAAATGTAGTCAGAGGTACATTCTTGAATTCAAGGAAGATAGGCCTTCAGATATCTCAGAAGGTATCCAAATTTTAGAAACTATTATAGTTTGATATGAAGCATAGAATAAATTAAAGATGGACTGAAGAAAAGAATATATCACATTATTAAAGAAGCCATGCAATTTCATGAGTTGTGATCCAGAAAATTTTATTATACTCCATGATCACCATTTGGACTCCTAACTTTGGCCAGTTGTCTTATTAATGCATGAACCTTAGCAAAAATACTTCACTAATACTAGAAAACAAAACAACCAAATAAAATCACCTCAAATCCCATTCTTTGTCATCATTTGATGAAAAGGATCATCTTCAAATAAAAACAACTATATTATTATTTTAATGAAAACTTAAAGATTTCTCCAGCAAAGGAAAAATTAAACCCATATTTTAAGAACCGTGTTTCTGTTTTACCTTGAAAATTGCTTGGGCAGGTCTTATTTTTTCCCCCTCCAGGTATACAAGAGCAACAACATATCCCATTTGACATAATAGATGTAGTGCACTAAATTATTGATGCAATTAGTTCCATTACTTAAACACAATAGCCCAAAGGCATTGTAAATGCAATGTGAATGAGATTTCACACACCAGCCATGCTGTGCTTCAAATTAACTACCTTTTCTGAAATGTGAAGACACTAGACGCACTACTGCCACTGAGAACGTCTTCTAGTGACCCATTTTCATTAAATTTTCATATTGTCACCACTTCTGTTTCACCTATGCCATGGAAAAATATAACATGACATAGTTGCCATCCCTTTCAAGATTAGACTAATTAACTATCCATCTCAACAAAAAGAATGTTCAGCACTGGTGAGTTATTAAGAAACTCTGTAATGGTGCTCAGTGCCTTCAAAATAAGGAAAAATAACAATTCAAAGTCTAAATTCCACATATAGCAGTTTTCTAATCTTTTCCCATTACTCGTAGGGATACATTTTGTAGGCTTACTGAGAAGCCTGGAGCAATATTTTCAGCAATCCCTTGTTGCCTTATAGTTTTTATGGCCTCATGCAAATATCTGTGTGGGCTGTTCTTGAAAGCCAAGCTACTTAACAAAGTGATCTTTTATCAAAGCTTTAAGTCTTTAATAAATGAAGAGTGTTTATCCACAGAAGAGCTTCAAAGGCTGTTTTGATGAAGATGAGCTTTCTTTTTCTGTTGCAGCTGCCCTTGATTGTGCAGAGGATCTGGCAACCCAGGTTGGGCATGTAGCCAGGGAAGAATAAGGAAGAGGAGGAGAAGACAGTGGTGATGGGCAAGGTTTCAGCGCAGGTGTTCGTTTAGAGCTCAATATTTGATTGCATTCTAGAATAGGTCTAGAGAAATGAGGCAGCTCTGTCTTATTCATTGTATTTTGTTTTAATGTAATGAAAGGCCTGTCCATGTTGGAGAACATGTTCAATAGAAAAGTGATTATTGGTACTATTATGAAAAATATAAAGAATTTTTGATCAAGTATGTTAGCATCCCTTATTCGTGAGAATTCCTTGGTGTGAATATTCAATGGACGCTTAATTTAAATTTCGTGCTTTTACTTGCACTAAAAGAGCAATAAGAGGTCACAGTAGGAAAAATTAGTGTAATACACAGAAATTTGACATAGATCCCATAATTAGTACCTGTGATACCTACTACAAATAAAGATTCACACATTCTTGAAATACAATTTTCTGAGAAAAAAGGAAAATATGAAGTCAAATTGACAGTGCAGAGTGAATCCTACTCAGTTTTTAAAGTTGAATAAAATGTTTTCTTCTGGTTTGTTTTAATTTTTTAAATTAATTGTACATTTATAAAAATACTTTCTCCTCTTCTATTTACTACTTTACCTTTTTCCCATATTTGGTGCTTCTTAAATTAAAAATATTTTCTTAGATGCTTTACCTAAAAAATAAGAATGAATTATATAGGACCTCACTTTCATGAAGTACTCTACACACAGAATTTCAGTGGTCTCTCATAATGATCCTGGGAGGTAAATGCTATTATTTTCACCATTTTAGAGATGAGGAAATCAAGAATGAGAGAAGTGAAATAACTTGCCTAGGGAAAAATAGCTAATAACAGTCTGAAGCAAAATTTGAGTTCATGCTTTCCTATCTGCTATTTCATGGCTCTATTATACCACAATGACTATCTTGAGACAATTTGTGTCTCTTGGAGTTTAGAGTTTGAAAAGATAAAATATCCAGTAAAACACAGACAGCACATGCCAATCATATAAGAGAATTCAACTGAACAAAGATTTATCAAACAGCAGTTATTTAATAGGTGGCATTTACACATAGATACCAATAATAGCTATCATTTACATAGCATTTATGTATTAGTATTATTTAGATAAAGTACCTCAGGAAAGGTTTTTAATTCAAAGAAGAACCAAATATGGGTGAAAGGTAAAGTAGGTAATGTAGTAGAAGAGAGTATTTTCATAAATAAATAATTAATGAATACAAAAATTTCAAGAAAGGCAGATAAGAGAGTTTCATCCAACTCTAAAAGCAGAAAGTAGCGTTCACTCTGCATTTTCAATTTGACTTCATATTTTTCATTTTTGCAGGAAATTGTATTTCAAGTACCTCTAAATCCTTATTTGTAGTAGACATAATGTTTTATACTTTCAGGTACTTATTTTGGTAAATTTAAAGTTTGTTAAATGTTGCATATATTATCTCATTTGACACAACAATCCTGAGAGGAAGGTGCTGTTATTATATCCATTTTATAGATGAGGAAACTGGAGCTAGGAGAAAACAAGAGGCTTGTCCAGGCTCACACAGCTAATAAGTAAGTGTTTGATGAAGTGTTTATAAAGTTAGTTCTTCAGGACTCCAATTTCAATACTTTTTCTACTGTGCCATGCAGTTGCTTATTTAAGAAACAGTATGGCATAGTGTCTTGAAAGTGAGTTTTTAAAAGATAATTAATTTTTAATTTTCAACATTCACTTCCACAGGAATTTGATTTCCAAATTTTCTCCTCCTTTCTCTCTTCTGCCCACCCCAAGATAGCGTGCATTCTGATTATCCCTTCCCAAAATCTACCCTCCCTTCTATCACACCCTTCCCTTTTCTTATCCTCTTTCCCTCTATTTCCTTACAGGGCAAGATAAATGTCTACACCTCATTGCCCATATGTCTTATTTCCAAGTTGCATGTAAAAACAAATTTTAACATTTGTTTTTAAAATTTTGAGTTCCAACTTTTCTCCCATTCTTCCTCCCCAAACACACCCATTGAGAAGGCAAGCAATTTGACATCCATTTACACATGTGTAGTCATGCAAAACACTTCCACAACAGTCATTTTGTAAAAGACTAACTGTATTTCCCTCCATCCTATCCTACCCCCCATTTATTCTGTTCTCTCCTTTGTTCCTATTCCTCCTCAAGCATTTACTTCTAATTACCCCTTTCTCTCATTTGCATTCCTATAATCCCCCACTGTTACTTAACCCTTCTCCCCTACTTTCCTGTAGTGTAATATAGATTTTCATACCAAATTGATTGTGCATCTTATTCCCTTCTTAAGCAAAAAATAATGAGATTAAGGTCCACTCTTTCTCTCTCACCTCTCCCTTGTTCCCCTTCACTGAAAAAGCTCTTTCTTGCCTCTTTAATGTGACAGATAATTTATACCATTCTATTTCTCCCTCTCTTCTCCCAATATATTCCTTTCATCCCTAAATTTTATTTTTTCATATCATCCCTTCATATTCAACTTACCTTGTGCCCTCTATCTATCCATTTATCTGTCTATCTATCTAATTCCTCTAACCACCCCAATATGATAAAAGTCTCCAGAGTTAAAAATATGATCTTTTAGGTAGAAATGTAAACAGCTCAACTTTAGTAAGTCCTTTATGATTTCTCTTTCCTTTTTCCTTTTTATGCTCCTCTTTATTCATGTGTTTGAAAGTCAAATTTTCTATTCAGCTCTGGTCTTCTCATAAAAAATACTTGAAAGTTCTCTATTTCGTTGAAGGATCAATTTTTTCAAATTGGAGGTAGGGCTAAAAGGGGAAAGGAATACTTATTTATATAGCAATGGCAATCTGTACTACATCTTTAAAGAGGAAGTAGATGTGATAAAAACAATGGATGGAAAGACAACTTTGGGTGAGGTGGTAAGAATACAGTTGAGGAATAGATTAGCTGGAGAAGTCTGGTATACTGGAAATTTTAGTATCAAGTCAGAGATCACACATAGTATCAGTAGAGACAGATATGAAGAAAGGAACAGAAGCAGAAATAAATAAATAGTAGAATTTGGCGGCTAACATGGAATTTAAAGAAAAAGAAGGAATTAATTATGATTCTACAAATTTTGGCCAAGGTAACTTGAAATGATGATTGCAGAAATTGGATACACTACAGGGACATCAAAGAGTTATAGTTGGTTCCACTTTTTTTCTATGTACAACTTCAGGTAAATGGTGGGACATTCAATAAATGATTTTTCTCTGAATAATATTTCAGTTCACTTTAAAATATTTATTTCTTAGCTGCTATACTCAACACATTGCTAGGTATTAGGGATACAAAAATAGGGAAGAGACTATTCAAGGATCTTACAGATTAATAAAGACTGATTATTTATTAATAGTTTTGCCCACATAACTAACACAAATGAGACTGAGTGGAGAAAAGGTCTAGGCAACATGCTTTGAGAAATTTAAGAAGGGAGAGAGCAGTATGAGTAGAGGAATCAGAGAAGGCTTCACCAAAAAAGATGGTATTTCCTGATTTGTGCCTTAATAGAAGGAAGGAACTTCAATAGACATAGACGATGGAAAAGAGGAAATTTATTCCAGACAAAGGTGTGTGTGTGTGTGTGTGTGTGTGTGTGTGTGTGTGTGTATGTGTAAAATCATGGAGATGGGAAACAAATTTGCGCAAGACCCTAATTCACTTCAGATGAAGTATAGGAAACCAGATTGTGGAGATCTTAAACATCACAGTCATAAGTCAGTGTAGAATTCAATGGAAAACAGGTCACTAGAATACTAAGATTTTGATGAAATAAGTCAAATTTCATTGGCAAGTCAGAGAAGGGATTCCCTGGAGTGAACAGGCAAAGATAACACAGGTCTAATTTGGAGTATAATAGTGCCATCAAGAGATAGAGCCAATATACAGAAAGGCATAGTCTTTTGAGGGAAAATGAAATTGTTAATATGTTTGAACTAATAGTGAAAACACTGTCTCCTGACTAGTCCATTCTACTTTTCAATAGTACTAATTGTTAGGATTTAAAAAAAATAAATCAAGAGAAAATTTACCTCTCTATCATATCTCCCTATTGCTCCTAAATCTGTCTTCTGGAGTCAGCAAAAAAACCTAAACCAAATCAAAAGAAAACAAAAAATAAACAACCTTAATATTTCATATACAGGTTAGCCCTTTTGGTTCATGAAGGCATCTATACTCTCTACTTCAACCCTTCTCTTCTGAGGACTAAACATCTCTAGTTCCTTAGACTGTCAACACTACTCTCTGCTGGATGAGCTCCCACTTTCTTAGCTCTGTCTTTACTAAAATATGGCACTCAGCACTGAACACAGTACCTGGGAAGGGACCAGTTAGGGTGAAGAGGGACAATTGTTTCTGTCCTTATGTAAGCCATTCCTACTTATCACTGGTAAATAGTCATTTTCATGGTTGATATATTTTCTTGCAGCACAAAAATGAACCAATCAATATTATCAGAGATAAAATATTTAACCCTTCTCAATGACTAAGACGGATTTTAAGAATTTTTTACATTTTGCGTGATATTTTTAGTCCACTATATTTTTACCTTGCATGCCATTTTTAGTACAAAGCTTCAATTGCAGCTAGAAATAAAATTAGGAAAGGTGGAAAGCAACATTCAGAGAAGAGTTCACTCTGATAGCTTCCAGTCAATGCTGCTGCAACCTCTCTAATTAGGGAAAATGAAAAATGCAGTTAGTGATTATACAGATTAGTTCTTGTATTCATTCATGAGGTTGTCAATATGCTAAGTAGGTACTCAGAGATATATGTGTACATTTTGTAAAATAGATGTTTTGTTGTACAGTGTACCAGGGGTTTCAATTAAAGTTAAATATTGCTGAAATTAAGACTAATCTATAGAACATCCTGGCCAGGTTCCCAAATGAAATATAAAGATGTACTCTCAAGCTTAGGAATAAATTTGATTTTGAAATTGCTCAAAGCCTAGTAAATGTTTTAAGCAAAAATTGGTTTCTTAAGACATTCTAAAACATTAGCATTATCCTCAACTACCAGAATAGATTTTATTTGAGTATCAGATTTCATGTGATTATTATATGACTTCAAAATAAATTAATTCTTTTCTTTGTCATCTACTTAAAAAAAACACAGCTCCCAATCCCATGGCACTTAAGAAAGGCATATTTTTGGATTAAACAGAGGGCCAGCTGGAAAGAGAGTACCAGAGGGAGGAGCAGGAAAACTCTTATCTTACAGAGACACTGTGAATATTAAATATGAAGGGGAAAATGGAAAACTGAAAAATGGAGAAGGGGAGAGGATAGGATACTGATTCAGAACTGCTGTAAAAATGGTCAGACACTGAGGCATGGAAGAAAACCATAGATTTCCAAGCTGAGTTGATCTTGTAAAAACAAGTGAGAGCTTTTTAAAATTTATGTATTTTGTTTATTAATTAGTTAATTAATTTTTAGTTCTCAACATTTATTTCCACAAAATTTTGAATTCCAAATTTTCTCCCCATCCTTTGCCTCCCCCAATGCCAAGATGGCATGCATTCTGATTACCTCTCCCCTAGTCTGCCTTTCCTTTTGTCACCCTGCGTTATCCCTTTCAACTTTACTCTCTTGAAGAACAAGATAGATTTCTATATCCCATTGCCCGCATACCATATTTTCCAGTTGCATGCAACAACAATTTTTTAACATTTTTTAAAAACTTCGTGTTCCAAATTCCCTCCCTTCTCCCCTCCTCACACACCCTTATTAAGAAAGTAAGCAACTTAATATAGGTTATATACATGTAGTTATGCAAAATACTTCCACAATAGTGATGTTGTACAAGACTAACTATATTTCCCTCAATCCTATCCCACACTCCCTCTCTTATTCTATTTTCTCCTTTAACCCTGTCCCTCTTCAAAAATGTTTGCTTCTCACTACTCCCTCCACTAATCTGCCATCACTTCTATCATCCCCCCTCTTTTCCCCCTCCCCTCTACTTTACTACTACAGGTAAGTTGCCCAATTGAGTATATGTCATTTCCTCCTTAAGACAAATCTGATGAGAGTAAGGTTCATGCATTCCTTATCATCTCCCCCATCTTTCCGTCCATATTGAAACCTATTATTCTATATTCCTCTCTTACACCTTAATATTATTTTTTCAAAATCATCATTTAATATTCAACTTACCCTGTGCCATCTATCTATCTATCTATCTATCTACCTGTCTGTCTGTCTGTCTCTCAGTCTGTCTGTCTGTCATCTCTTTCATCTACCTATATATCTATCTCTCTATCTTTCTATCTATCTTCTCCAACCACCCTAACACTGAGAAAGGTCTCATGAGTTACAAATATAATCTTTCCTTGGACGGATGTAAACAGTTCAACTTTAGTAAGTTCCTTATGATTTCTCTTTCCTATTTACCTTTTCATGCTTTTATTCATTCTTGTATGTGAAAGTCAGATTTTCAATTCAGCTCCAGCCTTTGCAGCAAGAATGTTTTAAAGTCCTCTATTTCATTGAATGTCTATTTTTACCCCTAAATGATTATATTCACTTTTACTGGATAGGTCATTCTTGGTTTTAATCCTAGCTCCTCTGACCTCTAGAATATCATATTCCAAGCCCTTCGATCTCTTAATGTAGATGCTGGTAGATCTTGTGTTATCATGACTGTGTTTCCACAATTCTTTAATTGTTTCTTTCTGGCTGCTTGCAATATTTTCTCCTTGACCTGGTAACTCTGGAATTTGGTTACAAATATTCCTAGGAATTTTCCTTTTATGATCTCTTTCCAGAGCTAATTGGTGGATTCTTTCCATTTCTATTTCATCTTCTGGTTCTAGACTATAAGGGTAGTTTTTATTGATAATTACTTTTTTTCAACATAAATTTAAAAATATTTATTAGTCATGATGTTTACATTGATTTTTCACTTTCTAAATTTTAAATGGGTCAAAAAATACAAATCTAATGTATGTCAGCACAATCAGTTTCATAGTTCTTGTATTTTTACTTGCATGAATCTAGGAGCTCATTCTTTCACTGGTGCAGATTTCAGTCCATCCAGGACTTTTTCTCTCTGTGATTCTTCTCTATGCCCTTTCATGAATCTGACATAGAGCCTGAAGACCTTCAAATGTGCTAGAGATCGTCTACAATGTCTTTTTTTTTTGAATACATTTATTTAACTTTTTTACATTCATTTTCACAAGATTTTCGGTTCCAAAATTTTCTCCCCATTTGTCCCCTCCCCCCTCCCGGTACACTGGACATTCTAATTTACCCATATCACCAGTCTATCCTCTCTTCTATCATCCCTCCCTTCTCTTGCTCCACCTTCTCTTTTGTCCTGTAGGGCCAGATAACTTTCTATTCCCCATTACCTGTATTTCTTATTTCCTAGTAGCAAGAACAATTCTCATCAGTTGGTCCTAAAACTTTAAGTTCCAGTTTCTCCCCATCCCTCCCTCCCCACCCATTCCCTTTGGGAAAGCAGGCAATTCAATATAGGCCATATCTGTGTAGTTTTGCAAATGACTTCCATAATAGTCGTGTTGTGTAAGACTAACTATATTTCCCTCCATCCTATCCTG
>CM053771.1:326523817-326548948 GCA_028658325.1 Potorous gilbertii
AGGGGGTTTATGCAGAGATCTTTTGTAATGAAGCTGGGGTGGAGCTCCTTCCTGCTCTGCGGGTCTTTGGCCAAGCGACCGCAGCCTCCCGAGGGGTCCGAGTCCCGGAGATACCCCACTCCCCTCTCAGCCCATCTCTCTCACTGACCTGTGCGTCTGTGGGTGGAGGGACCTTCACGGCCGCCAGAAATTCAGATCCCTGAAGCCTGCTTGGGTCTGCTGGCTCCTCTCAGTGCCGCGTGGCCGGGCAGAGCTCCGAGGCCAGGGCTGGGGGAGGGGAGCGCTCCGCAGGACAGGACTCTGCTCCCGTGTCCAGGGTACCTTTGCAGTTGGTTTTTCAGGGCTCTCTGCAGCAGAAATCTCCTTCATTGTGTTGCTGCGCGGCTTCCACTCTTCCAGAATTTGTCAGGAGTTCTATTTACAGAAAATCTATGGGCTGTGTATTCGGAGCTAGCAAATGTGAGTCTTTCTACTCCGCCATCTTGGCTCCGCCCCCTGATAATTTCTTGAAAGATGATGTCTAGGCTCTTTTAATGGTCATGACTTTCAAGTAGCTCAACAAATCTTATATTATCTCTCTTGGATCTATTTTCCAGGGCAGTGTTATTTCCAATGAGATATTGCACATTGCCTTCTATTTTTTCATTCTTTTGATTCTGTTTTATATGGGTTTTTTGATTTCTAATAAGGTCATTGACTTCCATCTGCTCCATTTTGATTTTGAAGGAATTATTTTCTTCAGTGAGCTTTTGGACCTCCTTTTCCATTTGACCAATTCTGCTTTTTACAACATTCTTCTCCTCAGTGATTTTTTGAACTTTCTTTGCCATTTAGGTTAACCTTTTTAAAGATGTTGTTTTTTTTCAGTATTTTGGGCGGGGGGTTGGTCTCCTTTAGCAAGCTGTTGACTCATTTTTCATGATTTTCTTGTATCACTCTAATTTCTCTTCCAAATTTTTGCTCTACTTCTCTTACTTGAACTTCAAAATTGTTTTTTGAGCTGTTCCAGTGTCTGTGACCAATTCATATTTTTCTTGAGAGGAGTTTTGAGTTTTTTGTCTTCTGGTTGTATGTTTTGCTCTTCTTTGTCACCGAAGTAAGATTCTATAGTGTGCTATTTTTATGCTGTTTTTTCATCTTCTCAGCCAAATATTTGGTTTTCTAATTGTCAGGGTAGGACTCTGCTTCCAGTAGGGGTGGGAGTAGGGTTGGGAGTACTGTCCAGGCTTCAGCTATTTTGTGTCAGCTGCTAGATCCCCCACCATCTGTAAGTTCTGAGCTCTGGAATCAGTTTCTGCAGTTGCTGCCACCACTGCTTTGTTAAAGAACCCGGGAACTAGCAGGATAGTTGTCCTGTGAACAAAAAATACAGAACGTAAGGAAAACTCATTATTTTGCGAGAAGGTGAAGTTTCACCCCAGAAGCTAATGGTCATAATGACAGTGATTACTTGTTCCTTATATTTTCCTTCATAAGATTTGCATATATCTTTTAGTCTTGTCCTTATAAAAATTAGATAATGCTGCATGGAGAACAAATTCATGACAAATATTTCAATTACAAATTTTTCCTTTTTTCAATGTTGGCAACAAAAGGAAATCTTACGAGGTAATGTAATAGTTTAAAATGGAAAGATCTTTCTATTTAATTAATAGGCCCATATGATCTGCTTAAATCACCTGGAAGCCTGGGTCACGTGCCCTGGAAGGAGCTTGCTGAAGAGGCAGAACTGGAAGGGTAGATCAGAACTGGGAGACAGTGAGGGAGTGGGGTCAGTCAGGTCAAAGGGGAAAGAACACAGGCCAACTGACTTAAGCTAACTGACACAGCATCAAGTTGATGGTGAGGAGGTCCTGGCTGGGGAAGGGGAGGTTTGAGAATGACTTTGCCCTCTGCTGTGATCATGTTTATTAACTTCTTTGTCACCATGATGGAGTTTTCTTTCTGCTTCAGTTCTGAAGGTTTTTCTGCCTTATTTCTTGTTTTGCAATTGAGAACTATGCTGACTTATTCATAGTTGTGAATATTGCCATGGCAATATATTTGATATCATGAACAGGATCATAAAGTAAAAAAATCTCTATTTGGAGGCAAGAATGATTTAGAGTAAGACATTAGTATCCCAGGATGGGAGAATTTACCATTTTCCTCAGCAGGAGGTCCCAGAAATTTTGAACAAATTCACCCAAAAAATGGGAGAATTGTTAGTATGTTGGATGGTGAGAATCAGTGATGACAGAACTGGAGGAATAGCTATTGGTCTTGTAGACAGCCTGAAATTATAGGCATTAGAAAGAATCCTTTGCACAGCAAACTTTTAGAAATTACGATATGCAAGGAGGCAACAATACAACAAATTTGTTAGCTCTGGCTACAGAAGGCTACAGTAGGCAAAATCCTACTGACTCTATGTGGCCTAGTGGAGACAGACCCTGGTATTCAATTAGGGACTATAGAAGAAAGTTAAAGGAGGAGGTAATGAAGACTGCCATAGTGATTGGAAAAGCAGATGCATACTATGATATTCTCTTTGCAGTTTACCATAGAAATATAATAGTGAACATGGCTCCTCCTACTTACAAGCACTTGATTTTGACTCTTAAAATTGTGGAAATAGGGCATCCTCTTTCAGAGGTGCTGGGCAAGATTTCACAGTTAGGTGGCTTGAGAGACCAAGAAAAAGGCAACATCGCTAGAGAGAGAAGAGTAAATACCCAGCAGATTCAAAATCAGAAAAAAAATTGACAAGAAGGGAATTGTTCTATTGAAATCAGGGGTAGATTTTAGAAGTATAGATGGTATTCTAACTAACAAACTATACAGAATGTAGAGAGAAAAGGGACTGGATACTAGATGAAATAGAGAAGAAAGAAATGCCTCTATAGATCCTACTGAACCCTTGTGTTCAAATTTGTCGCACATTCAGGGAGAATAGGAAGTTTGGCCAAACCCTAACTCAGATTAGGATTAGCATCTTGAGGAATACATGTATTGGTGGAGTGATAGATTCGAATTTTCAAGGAGAAATTATTCTAACATTCCAAAATTTAGATGATGAACCCATACAGTTTTGTAAAAATGATAGAATAGTTCAAGTGATTATTATTTCTTGTGAAACAAGACCATTTGTGAAAACTTACCCTTCTTCTGAAATAACTACCAGCATAACTGAAGGACTGGGTTCTATTGATAGGATAAAATTGGGAAATAAAGTATGGGTAAAACAGAAGCCGCATGATGCTCCAAAGGCTGTGGAAATTATAGCAGATAGGAAAAATAACACTGTAACTGTTGTGTATTCAGGAAAGGACATTTGCCAAATTATACCCTTAACTCATATATTCTATCATAATGAGGCTGTAAAAATGGGTTTATGGACTCTAAAACCACAACTGACCCTTTATCTACCCTGCTTCTGGTTATTGTTTCCTTGTTTGATTTGTTTGTTTATTTGTTTTTTCGTCTTTTCATCTGTTAAACTTTTTCCAATGAGATATTTCACGTTGTCTTCCATTTTTTCATTCTCTTAGTTTTGTTTTGTTGATTTCTTGGCTTCTCAGAAAGTCATTAGCCTCCATCTGTTCCATTCTAATTTTGAGAGAACTGTTTTCTTCTGTGAGCTTTTGAACCTCTTTTTCCACTTGGCTAATTCTGCTTTTGAAAGCATTCTTCTCCTCATTTGTTTTTTGAACCTCTTTTGCCAATTGAGTTAGCCTATTTTTCAAGGTGTTTTTTTCTTCAGCATTTTTTTGGGTCTCCTTTAGCAAGGTATTGACCCATTTTCCATGTTTTTCTTGCATCTCATTTCTCTTCCCAGTTTTTCCTCCACCTGTCTAACTTGATTTTCAAAGTCATTTTTGAGCTATTCCATGGCCTGAGCCCATTGGATATCTATTTCAGATGTTTGGGATACAGATTCCTTGACTCCTATGTCTTTACATGATGGTAAGCATTGTTCTTCCTCATTAGAAAGGAAGGGAGGAAACATCTGATCACCAAGAAAGTAACCTTCCATAGTCTTAGTTTTTTTTCCCTTTTCTGGGCATTTTCCCAGCCAGTTACTTGACTTCTGAGATCCTTTCCACCCCCACTCACATCTGCCCAGCTACTGCTTGGAGTCTGAGATTCAAATGCTGCTCCCCAGCCTCAGGGCTTTCAGCGGAAGGTGGGGATGCTATTCAATGTCAGCTTAAGTTCAGGTTCTCGGGGGGGGGGGGGGGAGGCAGGGCTGCCTCCCAGGCTTAATTCCCTCAGGGGGTTTATGTGGAGACCTTCAGTATTGGACTCAAGGATCTGCCTGCTCCAGGAGCCTCTGGCCTCCTGCTGCCTCTGCTGCTGCCTCCCGAGGGTGCCTGAATTATGGAGACACTCCACTCCCCTCTCAGCCAGCTCAGAAATCTCTCTCACTGACCTGTGCATCTGTGGGTAGAGGGACCTTTGTGGCTGCCTGAGAGTCCATCCCTGAAGCCTGCTGGGATCTGCTCCTCTAGGTGCCATGTGGCCAGGGAAGGGCTGGGCTCCTCTCCCATCCAGTGTGTGATGCACCTTTAGGGTCGGTTTTTCAGGGCTCTCTGGAACAGAAATCTCCTTCACTCCATTGCTGTGCAGCTTCCATTGTTCCGGAATTTTGTTGGGAGTTCTTTTTACAGGAAATCCATGGGCTGTGGGTTCGGAGCTAGCATATGTGAATCTTTCTACTCCACCATCTTGGCTCCTCCCCACACATCTGTTAAACTTCTTTGCTATATTTATTTCCCATAGGCTTATTACCCTCCACCTGCAGATGCCTGATCCCTTAGGCTGGATGTTACCTCCTATCCATGACGGTGATGTGTCATCTCTGGACCTGAAGTTGACCAAACTCCAGATGCCAGCTGAAGAACTGATCTCTCAAATGGGACCTCTTGAGGCAGGAACAGCTCTGTATCCAATATCAACAGTAAGTAGATGTGGAAGAAGATACTTTTGCCCCTTGCCCCAAGATTTTGAGCCCCATTTGTTGAGGTGGCATGATGAGGTGCTTGTAATGCCAATTGCCCCACCAACCTATGTAATGAATATGAAAGATCTTGGGGCTGAATGTAATAGTTTAAAATGAAAAGATCTTTCTCATTAGTTAATAGGCCCATATGATCTACTTAAATTCCCTAAAACCTGGGTCACATGTGGTGGGAGGAGCTTGCTGAAGAGGCAGAACAGGAAAGGTGGAGTGGAACCAGGAGGAAGTGAGTGAGTGGGGTCAAGTCAGCGAGGAAAGAATGCAGGCAACTGACACAGGCTAAGTGACACAGGACAACTGACGCATTGTGACAATTGATGGTGAGAAGACCCTCGCTGAGGGATGAGAAGTTTGAGAATGGCTTTGCCCTCAGCTGTGATTATGTTTGTTAACTTCTTGGTCACCATGATGGATTTTGCTTTCTGGTTCTGGTTTTGGCTTTCTGGTGCTTGAATAAATGTTTTTTTCTGCCTTCTACATGGAGAAACTTTTCTATTTTTGCAATTGAGAACTATGCTGGCATATTCATAGTCATGAATAATGCCTTGGTGACACAGGTAATATTTCTAAAAATCAAACGCATGACAAAAGATAGAGGATATAATGTTAGCTAGCATTTATGCAGTGCTTTAAGATTTAAAAGTGTTTTACAAGTATATCATTTTATCCTCAAAAAAAAAACAAACAACCACAACATGAGAACAGCTGCTATTATTTCCCCCATTTTTTGGATGAAGAAATTGTGGTAGGCACGGTCTAAGTGACTTACTTCTCACAGCTGTTGATTCTCTGAGGATTTGAACTTGTCTTCCTGATTCCAGATCCAGATCCTTAGGTCACCTAATGAGAGAGATTTAGTTCTGTGAGAAATTTTATTAAACGTCATCTAGTCCAATCCCCTCATTTTATGGGTAGAGAAATTGTTTGATGAAATGATTTCCCCAAGGTCACGTTGCTAGAAAAGGATATATGATTTGACCAAGGTCATTCAGTTAGTTTGTTAATGGTACAGATGGATTGTGAATCCATCCAGGCCCCTTAATATTCAGTACTTGTATTACCAATGCCTCTCAGGTGATGAAATAATATATGCAAGGCACTTTTCAAACCTTAAAAGTTCTATATAAATGTGAGCCATAATTGATTCTGCCTTATAAAAATCTAGGAGTTCTATCTTACGCTATTTTCTTCTTTGAGGTTCTTTTCTGTTATTAAAATGTTCAATTCTGTTTTAAATTTTATGGCCATCTATTTGAGAAAATATTTTTAAATGTTATAAACTTATGAAATACAATAAACTCAATCATTTTTGCAATTGTTAAGATGAATATAGTTTGATGACATAAACTATAGAAATATTTGTTAGCCCTTTACTTGACCAAGGGTAGAGCAACCAGTCTCAGGCTGAGGGGATTAGAATACTGCGCCCAATCCCTTCTCCAGTAAAAGATCTCTTTGTTTTGGACCCAAGTACTTAGATACTTGAATATAATATTGGGATCTGTAATGATAATTTAAATGGGAAAATCTTTCCCATTCATTAATAGTCCCATGTGACCTGCTTAAATCACATGAAAACCTAAGTCACTTGTAGTGGGAGGAGCTTGCTGAATGGGTGGAACAGAAAGAGTGGAGGTGAGCTAGGAGCAAGTTGGTCTGGCTAGTCAGATATGGGAAGGACACAGGCAACTGACAGCTAGGATCCTGAGTCTTCATTTGTTTGTAGTCTGTAATAACTCATGCCTTTTTTATGTGAAATCATTTACCCTATTCAATCTCTCCCTTCCCTCCTCTCCAAAATTCTGCAGTCTTCTTTCTCACCTTTTAATTTTTATTTTGTTTTTTAGATATCATCCCAGCATAGTCATCTCAAACCCATATCCTCTCTCTATATATACTCCTTCTAATCACTCAATAGTAATAAGTTCTTAAGAGTTCTCAATATCATCTTGCCATGTAGGAATGTAGAAAGTTTAACTTAAATGGATCTCTTCAGTTTTTTACCTTTTTATCATTCTCTTGAATCTTGTATTCGAAGATCATTTTTTTTGTTATTCAGTTCTGGTCTTTTAATTAGGCACACTTGAAAGTTTTCTATTTCATTAAATGACAATTTTTCCCTTTAAGGATTATATTCAATTTTACTGGGTAGGTGATTGTTAGTTAAAATCCTAGCTCCTTGTCTTCTGGAATATAGTATTGCAAGCCCTCTGGTGCTTTAATTTAGAGCCTGCTAAATCCTGTGTAATTCTGACTGTAGCTCCATGATATTTGAATCATTTCTTTCTGGCTGCTTGCAGTATGTTTTCCTTGACTTGAGAGTTCTAGAATTTAGCTATGATATTATAAGATGTTCTCATTTTGTGGTCTCTTTCAAGTAGTGATTGGTGGCCTCTTCTGATTTCTATTTTGCTCTGATTCTAGGACATCAGGAAAGCTTTCTTTGATAATTTTTTTTGGTAATGTAACATTCATTCTCTCTCTCTCTCCCTCTGCCTCCCTCCCTCCCTCCCTCCCTCCCTTTCTCTCTCTCTGTCTCTCTCATTATGGCTTTCAGGTAATCCAATAATTCTTAAATTATCTCACCTGGATCTATTTTCATATCAAAAGTTCTTCCCATGAGAAATTTCACATCTTCTATTTTTTTCATACAAATGGTTTTGTTCTATCTTTCCTTCTTATCTCATGGAATCATCTTCACTTGTCCAATTCTAATTTTTAAGAATTTTTTTCAATGAACTTCTCTACTTATTTCCTACTTGTTCAGCGCTATTTTTATAGAGTTGCTTTCTTCAGTAACTCTTTTTGCATTTGACCAAATCTATTTCTTAAGGAGTTGTTAGTTTTATGCATTCTTGCATGTCTTTTTTGCATTTCTGTGCTTTGTTTACCAAGCTATTGACTCTTTTTTCATGATTCTCTTACATTACTCATTTCTTTTCTTAATTTAATTTTTACTTCTCATTTACTCTTAAAAATCTCTTTTGAACTCTTCCATGAGTCCTTTACAGGCCTGAGATAAATTTCAATTTTTCTTTGAAACTTGGCATGTATGCATTTTGACATTATTGTCTTCTAAATTTGTGCCTTGATTCTCCTTGTCACCATAGTAGCTTTCTATGGTCAGAATCTTTTTCTTTTTTGCTTACTTTGAGACTGTACTTTTATGCTACAATTTTGTTCTGCTCAAGGAGTAGAGAGGGCATTATGCATAGCTTCTTGTACCAGGGTTTGAAGCCTTGTTGTTGACTTACACTGAGATTCCAGGTCTAGCTACTAGCTTGCACTTGAGTTGTTTGAATATGATTTTTAGTAAATTTAAAACATTCTTTTACATAGCTGTCAGTAATTTGAAACTTTTCATCTTTTGAATATCTTCTTAATATTTCATATCTTAATATCCTTTAACCATGACCACTGAAGAGGGTGCTTATCTACTGGTTTGTACTTAGGAAGGGGTTGGTCTTGGGGGCATGATTTTGTTGTTGGCAGGCCCCATGAGTGGGGTCTTCCTGCTGACTAGCAATGGGAGCGGGGCCTTGCTGGGGTCTAAATGTATGTGGAGTCTCACTGTGATGTTGGTCTGTGGAACTTCTGGTTTGTCTTGGGGCTCTGGTCTTGCTTCTGGTTTGTGCTGCCTCTATTACTAAGCTTTTAATTTTCTTAGTAATTTTCTTTCATTAGTCTCATTTATTTTGCCCTTTTTTTCTCTCTACCACTCATCTCTTTCTTTACTCTTCCAGGAATTCTTGCTGGGCTTGGGTCCTATTAACATATTTTTATAAGGCTTTTTTGAGTGTCTGTTTTCATATTGTTGTCTTCTTCTCTTGGTTTATGTTTTGGTTTATATCTTTGTTTATGTTCCTGCCATTATTGTAGCTTGATGTAGTAAAATCAGTTATTTGTTTTCTTACTTTTTCCAGCCGATTTCTTTACTTTGAACTTCATGTTAAATTTGGGCTCTGCCTGCCTCTGTGTGTGTGTATGTATGGGTGTGTGTGTGTGTGTGTGTGAGAGAGAGAGAGAGAGAGAGAGAGAGAGAGAGAGAGAGAGAGAGAGAGAGACATAGAAAGAGAGAGAGAGAGAGAGACAGAGAGAGAGACAGAGAGAGAGAGAGAGAGAGAGAGAGAGAGAGAGAGAGGGAGAGAGAGAGAGGGAGAGAGAGAGAGAGAGCTCTGTCTCAAGTTTCAAATTTTCTTGTCCTGCTGTTTTCGGAGCTAATTCTGAGAGTGCAAGTTTTTGGTATTTTTCAGGTGGTGTGATCTGGAGAAAAGTGGGATCACTATTCTCCTGATCTGCATGCTGATCTTTATCAAGGAAGGGCCCCTGTTCCTCTTTAGCTGTGTGCACTAGTGCTATTCTCTACTTTGGAATGGTGACCAGGGCCTTTTCTCCCTTTCAGTTGACCCCCAGCACTCTTCTCAGCCCTGGAACTGTGATCCCAAACCATATATATGTATGATAGAGATTTCAATCAGCACTAGCTGTACTCAGTGACAGCAAAGGATCCCCTGCAATTGCTTTCTCACCAGTTTTCCAAACCCTCACTCTTTCTGGGCTGAGAGCTCTTGAAGTTGCTCTTATTTCTGTGACTGCTGATGAATCCACTATGTAAGTTCTATGGACTTACACTAGACCTCCACCCAAGTGTTACAGATTGTTCCTTCTTGCCTCTTCCATTTTCCTAGACTGGAAAATTATCTCATCTTGTCTCATCTTGACTTTTTATTGGTTCTGCCATTCCAAAATTTGATTTGAGGCATGATTTTAAAGTTGTTTGGAATGAAATGTTAAGAGAGTTAAGCTGAGCAGCCTCTCCTAATCTGCCATCTTGCAATTTATCTGCGGTAACTTTTAAAATAATTGTTGATACCATGTTTTTCCATTATCTGTATTCATTGTTGTATCCCTCCCACTTTTTCTCCCAGATAGTTATCTCATATTAAAAAAAGAATAAAAAAAATGGGAGAAAGAGACTTAATGAAACTAATAAAAAATATATATGTATGTATGACTATATTATCTCTACTATATAATCCTTTACGTATGTGTGTAAAGCATTCATATATACATAAATATGCACACACATGCAAATATTTTTATTATATACACTATTCTATTATTACCACAACATAGCCTCTCCCTTTTTGGTGTGGTACCTTCTCATATTTCTTATGATACAAATTTGTTCAATATAATTTTGCATCTTTGAGTTTCATTATCTGTTTTGGTTATCATTCAGCATATAATATTCCTAATTCTCTTTACTTCACTTTGAATTTATTCATACATATTTTTTCAGACTTATTTTGTATTCAGCATATTCATTTTCCTTCCTTCTTTTTTTCCTTCCTTCTTTTTTTCTTTCTTCATTCTGTTCCTTTTTTTTGTTATCTCCAATCAATGGGAAGATTCCTATTCTTTTTTTCAATAAAAAAGTGTTTCTTTAAATAAAGCATGCATCCTTAATTTTGCTACTATTCTCCATGACATATCACACACACACACTCTCTCTTTCCCTCCCTCGATCTTTCTGTCTCTCTCTCTCCATGACATTTAACATACATGCACACTCACATGTAAAATCTATTGGTCAAATGGCATAGATATTTTAATCATTTCTTTTGCATAATTCTAAATAAATTTCCAGAATGTATGTACCTTTTCATAACTCCTTCATTAGTGCATAAATATGTGTATAAACTTTCAAACACTGGCTCTTCTTTTTTTTCATTTTGACCAATTTGGAGGGTTGAGATAAAAACAGAGTTGTTTTGATTTGCATTTTCATATATTTAAAGCATTCTTTTACATAGTTGTTAATAGTTTGAGCTTTTCATCTTTTGAGGATTTTTAAAAATATTCTTTGACTATGATCACCATTTAAATTCTTTTCAAAGTGTTAGCATTCTTTAATATTTCTATTATATAATCTAAAATATACCATCATTTGCATGTTTGTGATGCATACATATATGAATACATATGCACATATACATATGTACAAGGTGCAACACACAGGGTGTTCTAAAAGTCTTAATTGTTTAATTGGTATGCGGGTGTTTGTATAGATACGTGATAGATATTTTTAATAATGGATACACACAAAATCTTAGTGGTTTTTTTTGCTGTGTGTATGTATATATATATATACAGAGAGATGGATAGGTAGGTAGATAGTTAAACTGATAGATAGATAGATAGATAGACAGATAGACGACGTTAACAATTTTAAAATGCACTACGACTTTTATGGCCTCCTGTTTACATAAGGCCAGAATGGACCAGATCATTGAGTCCAATTAATTCCATCATTTTATGCGATGAAGAAAATGATCCCTCAAAAAGTAAAATGATTTTCTCAAGGTCACATAATTAGCGAGGAACAAAGCCAGGATATGAATTCAGTAGAATACAAATCCAGTGCTGTTTTGACCCTAGGCTGTGGAAACATACTTGAATTACTGTTGTTACTTTGACTTTTCATGATGATTCAAATGAAGTGATACTGCATCTCCTAAAATTTCTAGTGCGTTATTTTGTTTTACAAAGAATAGTTAAAGTGAAATAATACATATGAAATGTATTGCAAAGTTCAAAGTTCAATACAAATGCAAAGTAAGATATTATTATTGGAATACGTTTATTCCCACAAAAATAATCAAGAACTTTTGAGGAGGAAAATGTTTTAAGATTAAAATTTAAACTTGATATCTCCTATGTTCTCCTTTGGGTTTAAGGTGACTTCTTTTTACTTTTGCTGCAGAGACCCACCCGCTTTATTATGCATGTAGAAAGAGCCAAAGAAGAGTTGATATGGTATTTGCTGCCCGATAAATCCAGGAGAAATGCCAGGAGCAGAAGAGAGGTTTGTACGCAAAGTTTATAGATCTGACCAAGGTCTTTGATACTCTTAGTTATGAAGGCTTACTGAAAATTACATTAAAGTTTGGTTGCCTAGAGAAGTTTATAAGCATTGCGCATCGATTTCATGATGGCATGCTTGCCCAGGTTCTAGATAATGAACAATACTCTCGTGCCTTCCCAGTCACCAGTGAAGTGATGAAAGGATGTATACTTGCTCCCATGCTTTTTAGCATAATGTTTTCGGCCATATTGTCAAATGCTTTCGATGAGGATAAGCACTGTATCAGGGTCAACTACTATACTGTTACTAAATTCTTCAATTTGAAAAGGCTAAAGTGAAGAACAAAATAGAGGGAGTGGTCGTGCATTATTTTCTATTTGCAGATGATTGTGCATTCAATGCAGCCTCTGAGGCTAAGATGCAACAAAGTATGGATTGATTCTCTGCTGCTTGTGCTAATTTTGGCCTAACAATTAACACCAAGAAAATACACGTGTTCTCTCAGGCACCATCATACCATTCATACATGGAACCATTGGTTACAGCATATGGAAACATTTTGAATGTTGTGGATAAGTTCACTTACCTTGACAGTATATTTTCTAGGGATGAACATGTTGATAATGAGGTTGACATGTACATTTCTAGAGCTAGCTTAGTATTTGGGAGGCTCCAAAGGAAATTATGAGAGAGAAGAGGTATTATTAGATTGACTACCAAACTGAAGGTATGCAGAGCTGTGGTGCTGACCTTATTGTTGTATACTTGTGAAACCTGGACAGTCTACCGGTGCCATGCCAGGAAACTGACTTGCTTCCATTTGAATTGTCTTAGGAAGATTCTGAAGATCACTTGACAGGATCAACTATCAGACACTGAAGTCCTTGTTCAAACTAAACTGCCAAGCATTCAAACTAAGCTTCAGAGAGCACAAATCGAATGGGCTGGCCACATTGTTTGGATGCAAAATGTGTGCTTGCCAAAAAGACTGTTTTATGGAGTACTCACATAGAGCAAGTGTTCACATGGTAGTCAGAAGAAGCGATAGAAAGAAAGGTGATAGAGACTCAAAGTCTCTCAAGAATTTTGGAATTGATTGTTTGACATGGGAGACACAAGCACAGTCCTGCTCAGCATATCATGCTCACATAAGAAAATGTACTGTGCTCTGTGAGCAAAGCAGAATTGACACAGCTCAAAGGAAACTCAAGATGTGTAAATGTGCAGTATCCACCCTAAATGTTCGCACGGACTATTTATGCCTGACCTGTGGTATAGCATTTCAAGCTTGTATTGGTCTGATCAACCATTGTCAGACATAATGATACTTGACTCTACCATAGTGGTGTCATTCTGGTCCACTTCAGGAACAAAGGATATCAACCAACTCAGTTGTCTGAGACTGGGAATATGATTTTATAAAACTTTCTGACAAGAAAGCAATTTCAATTCCTGGAGTTAGAGTGCAGATTGATTACTTATAAGAAACACTTTGAAATCAAAGAGTCAAGATTCTCCTATTAAAATATTCAAATATGTGGTTTCACTGGTTATTGTGGGACTCACGAACATCATGGGTTCAATATCTTCCTGTTCTCAGAGCTAATATAAACACTGCCTTTGGGTTTTGCTCTTTAACCTCTGTTTCTACCTAGCAGACTTCCTAAGGCCTCCTAGATTAAAGATAAAGAGTTAAAGAGAAGCTTTAGAAATGGGTTAGTATCTGATGGAAGTTTTATTCTTGATATAACCAGAAGACAAGAAAGTTGAAAAAGGGACATCTGTAGAGAGTGAAAGGTTGAAAATTTTTCAAAGGTTTATTTGATAGAAACATACACTTTGAATATTCTCTATTCCTGGAGATCTTTTGAAACTTTCTTCACAAAATGGACAGGAATTCCTATGAATTCCAAATCATGCTAGAATAACGTGATGCCTCCTATTGTTTCATCATTGATTCTTCCATTTTTCAGTGGCTATGTGACCCCATCAATGTGAATACTCCATGCAAGTATACATCAAAAAACATCTACAGAATTTTATTCTCTATCACCATGTGTGTCATTCTATAAATTGTCCATAAGAAATACAAGTGCCAGAGACCCTTTTCTCAGCATTCAAATGTAATATGGGTTGTCTACTATCTTTAATTTTATAAGACTGACCTGTCTTACTTTCTAATCATATGTCTCCTAGATGACATGTTTTTTCAGCTTCCTTGCACATCTAAGTTACAGTTTGTAATGTGCTTTACCAAATTATCTCCATTGTCTTTTGGATAAATTAAAATTTTGCTTTTTCAGATAATATGATATTTCATGATTCATGACCATCTAGTATCACTGACAAAATATTAGTGTCTATATGTAATATAATAAAATTAATATATGACATAATGAAAAAACATAACATAATACAGTACACCATAATGTAATGTAGTTTGATATAATATAATACAGTATAATGTAAAATAGCATAATATGATATGTACCACATGACATATTAAGGGGGAATTATGGAAATTTGTGAAATGGAATCTTTTTATTTATTTCTGAGATGAGTTCATTTTTTAATCTGTAGTGATTGTCTAATGCTACATATATGATGGACTAGCTTGGTGAACTATATTTCATAGTCTAGAAGCCAGATATTTTCATAAATTTAATTTTTAATGTATGGATTATAAGGCCAAACCATCTTGTGCTGTTGTGGATCACATTTAGAAGACTTTATTAGGAAGAATCAAATAGATTAAAACATTGACTTGGAAAAATAAAAACTTTTACTTTCAAAGTAAGGTATCATAAAAATAGGGTCTAATATTTCCATATTAGGGATATGATAATATTTCATGAACATGCTCTACACCCTTGTCCTTTCTTACTTTATGATAATATTGTATTATATTTAGGGATATTTCCATATTAGGGATAATCCCTAATATATCACACATCCTTGCTTGAAATTTAGAATCCATACACACATGTACACCAGCGACAGTAGTGAGTGTGATAATTTAATTAAATTTATCTGTTTTTCCCCCAGGATGAATATAATTCAATTGGCAGAAATACATGTGTTTGAGAAAAAAATCTTAAGCATTTAATTTCAAGAGGCTTAACATTAAAATATTTTAAGATTTCATATAAAATAAAATGTCAAACCATACTTAATACTTTCATTTTAAGAAGAAAGTTGTAACATGGAATGAGCCATGGATTAAAAGATTCCATTGGTGAAAGAATAATCTATTGGAGAGAGTGTGAAATGGGATGAAGAAGGAGGGCATAGTGCACCCACAGAAATTATACTGCAACTCTAAAAGGCATAGTATGTACTCAGATCTGCTGGATCTGTCAGGTACAAGTGACAGTCATCATATCTCTAAACAAAATTATTTTATGTATTGTACCAAACAGAGCAAATTGCTACTAAATTTATTTTATGAGATGTTATGTACGATTTAAAATGATGCAATTTTTATCTCATGGCTGGTGCCAGAATCCTTTCCCTAAACAGCTAATAAGAAAAGATAATTGGCATGACTTGCCAGTGGGTTGTGACGTTATTGTAACAGATTCTATTCCCTGGTAATAAAAGGTTACAGAGGTGTTACTGGCTAAAGTGAAAGAGTCATATGATGTAATATGACATTGTTATGTAAGGAAATTGATTCCAAAGGTAAATATTTTTCATTCATAAGAGTGAAAACATAACAAAATTTGAATAACCAGTGATGAAAATTTCCCAAAATATATTTTTAAAAGGCTGAACCATAAATTTAGATTTTGAAAAAAAACACTTGAAATTTTTTAATTTAAAAAAAATGAGGGAACCTGAATAATCCAATAGTCTATACTACCTTCTTGTAACACTTTTAGGTCTCCAGCACAACTCTCCAGTTTCCACATGGCACTGAAAACAAAACATTATAAAAATGATAATAGAATAATAGTAGCTGAATTATGATTTTCTATAGTATTTTAATGTTTATGATGAGCTTTCCTTGCAAAAACAAATAAGGCTTTGAAGTAAATGTTATCTTTTACATGACTTGTTTCCACTAGAATTTCCTATGACACTGCGTCTAGATACCTGAAGTAGGCAAGCAACAAATATACATGCATATAATTTGCATATGCTGACAGCTGGTTAGACTACAGATGTATAGTTTGTGCAATTTATTTGTTCCTGAAAAATTAAGAGTAAATTAAGGCCCGTTTAAAATGTACCATGGGGATAACGATATAAAGGAGTATAGTGGCAGTATTAGCTTTTGTAAGGAATCATTTTGGAATGCGTAAAAATAGTCCCTAATTCATCTCTTTTGTAAGTAAATGATGATGATATATTTCTCACAGTGTGCAGAGCTGCAACTTGTAATTTTGACATGTGGGGAAGGCATACCATGCACTTAAATTAATCATGGAAGGAAGAAACTCTTATAACAGCCCCAAGGAAAAGAACTGTGGATAGTACATACTGTTGAGGGAATGCTGCTTCCCAGAAAAAAGGATGCATTAGAAGGCTGGATTTAACCAAAGTGTGCTTTTGTTCCCTCCAAATTTTGGTGACTTGGAGGAAAATTCTACTCACTTCACTCTAGCTATAACTTTGCAAGTTACCTTATTTAATAGTAATTACCTCTTGTATTCTCAGTCATTAGATTGTCTTTTTACCTTACTCTCCCAGAACATTTTTATTCTTGATTTTTCTCTTCTAACCAAGAAACAAGCACAACCCCCTACTAGGTACCAGGTACTATGCTGGGGATGTGCATACAATGAGGAAAACAGTGCCTACTCTAAAAAGGGATATATATCGTTCTTCCCTCTCCTAATCTTTTCTTTAGAACTACCTGAATTCTTTCTGAGAATAATGAAACAAAGCAAGGAACAGCAAGGGACAGAAAAATTCATTTTTTTAGACATCAGGAAAGTAGAAAATAGAGGTAAGTACCCTACCAAAGGACACAACTGCTTCCCATTAGTGTGGTGTAAGGCTCATAAAGATTATGGCCGAAGGGCACTAACCTTTAATTTAAAAAAAACAAAAAAACAAAAACTAATCAGGTTTCTCTGCATCGTTCAGCAATAACACACCTTATTCTCTCTTAAGAAATCTTTTCGACATTCCCAGCTTTGAGTATTATTGTGCGTCTTGATTGCAGTAAATTAGGTTAAAGCCATTGTGAGGGTAATGGCAGCCTGAACTCAAGTGTTGGTAGCAACCTTCTGCCCTCATACTTCAACTGAAACACTTTGTTTCATAAATGTCTAATGCACTTCCATTCAATATTTTCTTCTCTCTTTTTCTCCTTTCCTTATTAAAATCTAAGTTTCACAAGAAGTTCGATAACAAGAAATAAATCTTATTTAAACTCTTCCAATATCAAGCAGTATGTTCTGTGCAGAGTAGACACTTAATAAATATTTATACATATATATATATGTATGAATGTATATACATATATAGTATATATATATATATATATATATATATATATATATACATATAAAATCAATGTAATAATTAAGCAATTTTACATTATTTGATTAGGTCATACTGTTATGTTTGATAGGGCTAAGATTGAAACTTCCATCTCCTACTTGCTTACTCAGTGCCCTTGTCATTAACATGCTGCCCCTAATAATATGCCTCATTTGACCAAGTCAACCAGAGGGAAGATAATATAAGTGCACAAATATTTTCTTCACTGAGATATACCTCCAGCAATATCTATTTCAATTTCTCATCACAAATCATTCCTCAGGAGTGGAAATATTGATACTTCTTAACATTTGTGGACCTAACCTGCAATAGATTTTCTGAAGGACATTCCTACAATGTGTGTGGCATGGGCAGAGAAAGATGTGACTCCTGAAAGGATAAGAGGACACGGTGTGACATGGTGGTTAACTGTTAAGAGATTTGGTTGGACATGAAGTTGAAGAGAGAAAGCACGTCATTTGAAGCTCTTGAAGTGATGAACATGTAAAGGAAGCTAATTACCAACATGTTTCTTTAGCTCCACGAGATATTTCTCTCACTCCTGACTTGAAATCATATTTTATTGCACTCTTAGTTAAAGAGCTTGTTTGCTCTTTGGTATTCTTTGAGTTCATTTTAATCAATACATCTGCTTTCTGTTTGATGCTTTCATTGATAATAAGGATTACTAGGTATTTGTAATATTTTTGTCTAATCAGAATTTTGTGGGAAGATGCTGTGATGGTAAATGTAAACTAAGGGTTTCTCTTCCTCTTGATGTCAATCAGCATCCTTCTAGATTACAGACATTTGAGGGATGGCAGAATAGATGCAATTCGGAGAGAAGTATCTCATCCAGGGAAGATTTCATTCTACAAGCTCTGGTGGAAAATTAGACTCTTCTAGGCCATCTCAAGATTTTTTACTATAACAAAGATGAAATTCTATTGAGAAATCAATGGGGATACTTAGAAAGCTAACATCACTATATCCGTTTGTGAGGACAACTTGCTCTTATGGAAAAGATAGTTGACTTGGCTTTTAACTTTAGCTTGAAATTACTTCCTTTCATCCTCTGTGATAAAGGTTTATATACTTCAGCATAAACCTGCTACTCAGTCTTAGTTCCCATTCATGACTGTGGCCAAATCATTCTTTAAGCTTCAGTTTTCTCATCTGTCAAGTGAAGAGGTTGAGTTTGAATCACTGGTGAGCAGTATCAAAGATCGTCCTGACCCACTCTGATCTTTGCTTGGATCTTTCAGTTTTGAATAAGAATTCTCATAAACTCACTTCATGTGAAGAATTTTAAGGGAACTTAAACTCTTTTGTTACATTTCCCTAATTTTACATATGATTCAACTGTAGCATGGAGTCAGTAAGGTGTTTCATTGGATAGAGTTTTATTCAGAGTCATGATTTCAAACCCACTCTCAGACACTTACACACAATGTGACCTTGGGTAAGTCACTTAACCTCTATTTGCCTTAATCTATTGGAGAAGGAAATGGCAAAACACTCTTGTGTATCCTTGCTGAAAAACCCCATGGACACCATGGTCTGGGTTCATGAAGAGTCAGATAAAACTGAATGATTAAACAATAGAAATGACAACAATAACAAAAAACTGTAACATAAGAGTAATTTCATCAAATTCATACAAATATGAAATATTAGAGATAAAATTCAAATTCAAATTATTTGATTATAAAACTAGTGCTATAAAATTTTAATTGTTATTTCTTTGTTAGCAAATCTTGTGCTTTCATTCTGGTTTTTCTCCCAGTCTATCCCTTTTTTTTCTTAATTATTCATTTATATTTTCTTGCTGTGATGATTTTTGGAAAGATCTATAATTCTCAGATTATCTCTTCACAATCTAGCCTTCTTTTCAATATTCTTATTTATTGATGTCTTGTCCTTTCTAATCTTATTGTCTTTGTTTGTGTTTACCTAATTTTCCCTCTTTTTTCACGTTTGATTTCAATTATGAGGTTCTTTTTCCCTAATCCCAGATTTTTCTATTGTAAATTTGTTGTAATTTTTCTCATTTCCTGTTAGATGTGTTGATTTATTCCATGAGAGCCCTTATTTCTCCTGTATTTCTTTGCTATTTTATCATAATTTCTTGTTTCCTCCTTTGAACCACTCTTAAGGTTCTTGGAATTGTTTAATTGTCATTTCAGGGTGATCTGCCGAATTTGTTGTGATGTATTTGCTTTCCTCACTTTATTTTGACTCTTGGTTAGCTTTTATCTGTCTTTTCCAAAATCTCCATTAATTTTTCTATTTTATTTTTATTATGCCATATTTCTCACTGTCACTCAATCTTTTCCTTTATAAGTTCAACATGTCTACTACCATAGCCATCAGACTGCTGTCCAATTGTGATTGTCTTGGACACCGTGGCTGGTAAGACCAGCGGCTCTCAATACACGAGAGTGACTCATGCTCCAGGGTGACGCAAAAAGACCGTTTTACATCCAGACTCATTATTCTGTTTTCTACCCTATTCAGCACTTTCTTTAGGTCCAGGGCTACCTCTGTGGGTTTATCATACCTCTACCCAAATAGTTCACCTAGGAAACTCCAAGAAGTCTTTGATATTTAGTGTATTTAACTGTCTCTCATTCCTACTGTCTACTTGTTGTCCCTAATTCAATATTAAAGAGTTACAAACACCACTACACTTTTGCTCTCTTCTTTTAGTTCCCCCTTCTCCTTTCCCCTCCACATTAGAGTTTTAATTTTTGACCACCACCTCCTGCAGTTTTCCCTTCCTTCTGTCAGCCCCACTCCATTTTACTACCCTTTGCCCTTACTACTTCTTCCCTCTCTTTTAGCCTCCCCTCTCCTTTCTTTCCCCTTCCTCTCCTACTGCCTACAGAGATAGTTAGATTTATATGCTTAAGTTTGTTGTTCCCTCCTTGAAACAAATCAGACGAGAGTACCTCTCAAACAATGCTCATCTCATTCCCCTCTTCCCTTCTACTGTAATATAATTTTGTATTTCTTCCTTTGATGTAATTTACCATTTTCTGCTTCCTCCTTTTTCCACATCTCCAGTTACAATCCCTTCACATGCTTAAATCATGTTTCTATCATCCCATAATTTACTTTATATCCTTTCACTCTATCTATGTATATCTTTTTTATATTTCATAATAAATATACAATTCTCAAGATTAACAAGTATCATCTTCCATTATAGGGAGGTAAACAGTTTGCCCAAATTGAGTAACAAGGTTTCCTTTCCCCTGCTTTCCTTTTTATGCCTCTTTTGAGACCTACATTTGAAGATCGAATTTTCAGTTGAGTTCTGACCTTTTCCTCAGGAAGGTCTGAAAATCCCTTATTTCATTGAATATCCACCTCCTTGCCTGAAAGGTTATGCTGAATTTGCTGGGTGATTGATCCTTGGTTGTAGTCCCAGCTCCTTTGCCTTGTGGAATAGCATATTCCAGTTTCTTTGATCTTTTAATGTAGAAGCTGCAAGGTCCAGTGTGATCCTGACTGTAGCTCCTTGATATTTGAAAGGTTTCTCTCAAGTTGCCTGTAGCATTTTCTCCTTTACTTCATAGTTCTGGAATTTGGCAACAATATTTCCTGGTGTTTTTAGTTTGGGATCCACTTTTGGGAGATGAGTGGTGGATTCTTTTGATGACTATTGTGCCCTCCATATCTAGCACTTCTGGGCAGTTTTCCTTGGTGATTTCTTGGATGATATTATCCAGACTCTTTTCTTCATCATGGCTTTCTGGTAGGTCAATTATTCTTAAATTTTGTCTCCTGGATCTATATTCCAGGTCAGTTGTTTTTCCAGTGAGATGTTTTTCTTGTTCTTCTATCTTTTAATTCTTTAGATTCTGTTTGACTGATTCTTGATGTCTCATAGGTCATCTAATTTTTGTCAAATTATTTTCTTCAATTAACTTTTGCATAGCCTTTTCTATCTGTCCAATTATTCTTTTTAAGGAATTATTTTCTCTAGTTAGTTTTTGTATTTCCTTTTCCACTTGTCCAATTTTCTGAGTTAAGTTTTGTGCTTCCTTTTCCATTTGTTCAATTTTCCTTTATAAAGAGCTGTTCTCTTCAGTGAATTCTTTTTTCATACTTTTAAAATCATTGGTCATATTTTCTTCTATTTCCTTCTTCAGTTCTTCCCAGAGTGCTCTTTGTGCATGGGAGCAGTTCCTAGTCCCTTCCAAAGTTTCAGATAGGAGTACAGTTTTAATACTGACCTCTTTGGTATTCGTGTTTTGGTTCTTGTCCTTTGTCCTTGTCTCAAAGATTCTATGGTCTTTTCCTTCCTCCTTTGCTTCTTGCTCATGATGGTGAGGCTTTGTGTATTATGGTCTCTGGTTCTTTCATCTAGAAGCTAAAGAACCTGGTGCTGAACTGGTTAGTGTGAGAAAGCAAAGGCCTGGTGAATTGTGCTTGTGTTTGCCCATATTAGCCCTGGAGTTAGCTTGTTAAGTGTGGGTGAGGGGTGGTCTGGTCACAGGAGAGCTCCTCAGCTGAGCTAGAGCAAAGGCAAGCTCCGGACTCGGTGATCCTGGCTGCCATAGTGTCTTCTAGTTTGCCCTGGAGTGCTGAGGCACCTGGGTCTTGGGGTTGATGTTGGTGGTTGCAGACTCCAACTTCCTGGACTTCAGCTCTCCTCTTGGTTGGTTTGCTGAAGTGGGGCTGTCTGGACAGCGCTGGTCCTCCGCTGCAGTAAGAGGAATCCTCCTCTGCAATTTTCCTAGCCCCAGTTGCTACAAGACTGTTTGTCCCTTCAGTTGATTCCACTGATTCAGGACTTTTCTGGGGAAATATTTTATGGTTCTTTTAACGTCAACAAAGGGAGAGGAAAAGAGCACTTACCAATCACTTTGCCATTTTGGCTCCTGGAAGTTCAATTAGGTGACTTACAGACCTTTAATTTGAAGGCTGAAAGTCTCAGGTACAGCTAGTGCAGATACCTGGGCCTCCTTCTGGGGCTCTCATTTGCTCTACTCCACTGGAATTCCACTCTGAACTGTGATTACACCGTGCTGCTGCTTCCTCAGACTGCTCTGGGGCTTTCTTGCTTGGCCTTACTGTGGCTGGGATGTGGTGCACTGTGTGTTCCTCCATCCCCATGGAACAGATTCTTCCTGTCCGTCTTCCAGTCTGTCTCCTATTGGATTCTGCACCTCCAAATTTGGTCAGATTCTCTTTTTAGAGGTATCTGAGGGAGTTTGTCTAAAAGTTTAGGTGAGCAATTGCTCTCAGTCCACCATCTTGGCTCTGCCCCCTTGAAGCTCTTCTTTTTCTACAATCTTCTTTTCATGATTCTGCATTATTCTGAAATGCCTTTTTTACCATTGTAAAATGGTGTGATTAAAAGACCTAAACCAGGCTTGGGATGAGGCTGATCAAAGAAAACAAAAATATTAATTCATATAGTGTTTTCATTAGATTCATCTGCTAGAAGCAACTTTATTTAACTTAATATTAATCTATATCCAAACTATCTCTAGACCGAGAGATGTCAAAACTGTCATAGTTCCCGCAACATTACCCCAAGATTAATTTTGATACCATTTATAGGATTCCAAAATAAGGAAAATGTATGTTAAAATCCTATACATAAATGCCATAAATAATCTACTACAGCTGAGTAACCAAATTGCCAAGATCATTCTCCTTACTTATAGAGAAAAGGAAGGAACTTCCTCAATTCTGATGATATCTTAATCCTTTCTCAGTCCAAAGCTAGAATCAAAAATATCAAGTTGAAAGTCAATGATGTCAAAAAGACAAGAGTTAAGTGTAGTCATCACCTTAATTTTTTATCTAGTTTAATAGACATTTATTAAGCATCCGCTATATGCCAGGCATTATGCTAAGCACTCAGGATACAAATTAGAAAAAAGACAATCCTTGCCTTCAAAGGGCTTACAATCTAGTAAGGAAAGTAGTAGAGTAAAAGTAGAGAAAGGGTAGTGTGGAGGAATAAGAGGCACCAGGGAGCATGATGTACCATGGACTCTAAGCCAAGCATAGATCTTTTTTTTTTTTCTGTTTTTCTTTTTTCTTTTTTTTTTAAATTAGTAAATTTATTTATTTAACTTTTTACATTCATTTTCAAAAAAGTTTAAGTTCCAAATTTCCTCCCCATTTGTCCCCTCTCCCCACCCTAATACACTGAGCATTCCAATTTCCCCTATCACCAATCTTCCCTCTCTTCTATCATCCATCCTTTCCCTTGTCCACATCTTCTCTTTTGTCCTGTAGGTCCAGATAACTTTCTATTCCCCATTACCTGTATTTCTTATTTTCTAGTAGCAAGAACAATACTCAACAGTTGTTCGTAAATGAGTTGCAACTTCTCCCCATCCCTCCCTCCCCACCCATTCCCTTTGGGAAGGCAGGCAATTCAATATAGGCCGTATCTGTGTAGTTTTGCAAATGACTTCCATAATAGTCGTATTGTGTAAGACTAACTATATTTCCCTCCATCCTATCCTGCCTCCCATTGTTGCTATTCTCTCTTTTGATCCTGTCCCTCCCCAAGAGTGTTGACTTCAAATTGCTCCGTCTTCCCATGGCCCTCCCTTCCATCACTCCCCCCACCCTGCTTATCCCCTTCTCCCCCACATTCCTGTATTGTAAGATAGGTTTGCATACCAAAATGAGTGTGCCATTTATTCCTTCCTTCAGTCAAATGTGATGAGAATAAACTTCGTGTTTTTCTTAGCTCCTCTTTTTAACTCCACTAAAAAGTCTCCTGCCTGCCTCTTCTATGAGAGGTAATTTGCCCAATTCCATTTCTCCCTCTCTCCTCCCAATACATTTCTCTCTCACTGCTTAACTTCATTTTTTTTAAGATATGGCACCATTCTTTTCAATTCACTCTGCGCTCTCTGTGTCTCTGTGTGTGTGTGTGTGTGTGTGTGTGATCCCACCAACCACCCAGGTACTGAAAAGTTTCAAGAGTTACATATATTGTCTTTCCATATAGGATTGTAAACAGTTCAAGTTTGGTAAGACCCTTATGACTTCTCTTTGCTGTTTACTTTTTCATGCTTCTTCTCATTGTTGTGTTTGAAAGTCAAATTTTCTTTTCAGCTCTGGTCTTTTCATCAAGAATGCTTGAAAGTCCTCAATTTCATTGAAAGACTATATTTTCTCCTGAAGTGTTATACTCAGTTTTGCTGGGCAGGTGGTTCTTGGTTTTAGTCTTAGTTGCTTTGACTTCTGGAATATCCTATTCCACGCCCTTTGATCCCTTAATGTAGAAGCTGCTAGATCTTGTGTTATCCTGATTGTATTTCCACAGTACTTCAATTGTTTCTTTCTAGATGCTTGCAATATTTTCTCCTTGACCATAGAACTCTGGAATTTGGCCACAATGTTCCCAGGAGTTTCTCTTTTTGGATCTCTTTCAGGCAGTGATTGGTGATTGGTAGATTTCTTGAATACTTATTTTGCCCTCTGGTTCTAGAATATCAGGGCAGTTTTCCTTGATAATTTCATGAAAGATGATGTCTAGGCTCTTTTTTTGATCATGGCTTTGAGGTATTGCCATAATTTTTACATTGTCTCTCCAGGATCTATTTTCCAGGTCAGTTGTTTTTCTAATGAGATATTTCACATTATGTTCCATTTTTTCATTCTTTTGCTTTTGTTTTGTGATTTCTTGGTTTCTCAGAAAGTCATTAGCCTCCATCTTTTCCATTCTAATTTTGAGAGAACTATTTTCTTCAGTGAGCTTTTGAACCTCTTTTTCCACTTGGCTAATTCTGCT
>CM053771.1:326549048-326572489 GCA_028658325.1 Potorous gilbertii
ACCTCTTTTGCCAATTGAGTTAGCCTATTTTTCAAGGTGTTATTTTCTTCAGCATTTGTTTGGGTCTCCTTCAGTGTTGACCTGCTTTTCATACTTTTCTTGCTTCTTTCTCATTTCTCTTCCCAGTTTTTCCTCCACCTCTCTAACTTTATTTTCAAAATCCTTTTTGAGCTCTCCTGTGGCCTGAGCCCACTGAATATTTATTTTGGATGTTTGTGATACAGGAGCCTTGACTTCTATATCTTTCCCTGATGGTAAACATTGTTCTTCATCATCTGAAAGGAAAGGAGGAAATATCTGCTCACCAAGAAAATAACCTTCTATGTTCTTCCTTTTTTTCCCTTTCTGGGCATTTTCCCAGCCCTGACTTCTGAGATTCCTTTCCACACCCACCTTGCCTCCAGTTCAACCCAACTAGTGCTTGTGGTCTGAGATTCAAATGCTGCTTCCCAGCCTCAGGGCTTTGAGCAGGGGCAGGGCTGCTATTAAATGTAAGATTAAATTGAAGATTAACTTCAGGTACTCAGGTACACACAGGGCTCAATTTACATGGAGACCTTCAACAATGGATGTAAGGACCTGCCTGTTCTGGGAGCCCCTGTTAGCTGCTGCCTCCCAAGGGGGCCCGAGTTATGGAGACATCCCACTCCCCTCTAGGTCATCCAAACAGGCCCTCTCACTGACCTTTGCACCTCTGGGTGGAGGGAACCACGGGCAGCTGGAGATTCCCTCCCAAAGCCCACCCAGATCCGTTCCTCCAGTGGCCACGTGGTCAGGGCAGGTCTGGGCTCCACTCTGGGTCCAATGTGCAATGGATCCCGGTGTCAGTTTTTCTGGTCTCTCTGGAACAGAAATCTCCTCCACTCTTTCATTCTGCAGCTTCCTCTGCTCCAGAACTTGTCGAGAGTTCCTCCTTACAGGTATTTTATAAGCTGTGGGTTCAGGAGCTAGTGTATATGTGTCTTTCTACTCCACCATCTTGGCTCTTCTCCCCCCCAAGCATAGATCTTGATGGAGAGTAAAGAATTAGCTGATACTTTCAGATCCTAGCCCTCTGTAAAGGGAAACTTTGGAAGGATTTTAATTGTCCATCCTACAGTTTTTCAGTCAGAGAAGAGGGAATGTTGAGGGAGTTGAGAAGATGCTGAGTATCCAAAATGGTGTCAATCAACATGACAATGAGATTTCATTTGAGCAGCCTATCCTGGGTGAGGCATCATATTCCCTGGAGCCCAAATCTCAGTTGCTGGTATAAAGTGGAGTTAATACTTTTTGTCTTCTTTCAAGAGCATTTTTCTGGTAGACTGCAAAAGACATCAAAAGAAATTATTACTTCTTAATAGCTTCAGTTTTACTAAATAGGAGGCTTTTAATATGCTTCTGCAGTCCCCAATTAGTTTCATGTGTTTAATTCCAAGAATTAATTTGTATAACTAGAGTTGTCTTAGACATTGAGGGCTATTGTGACCTGACTTACCTTATAGAAAAGGTTCTAGGGGCTGAAGCACCATGAAAAAAGACTGGTTAACTTATTTTTCTTTGAGAATGACTTTGTTGAAGGTTCATTCTATTTTCCAATTCTTGATTTTTGGTAATCTTTCACTTCTCTGTTACCTGTCGGTCTCTTGTTGAATTGATTGAAAATATTCTTCAATTAACAAGGAGATTTGCAGAAAATGTATTATATATCCATAAAGGCACAATGCATCCAAGTGCCAGGTCTGAAATCATGAGTCAAGAAGACTCATCACTGCATGTTCAAATCTTACCTCAAACTCTTACTGATGAGGGTGAGTTGAGTTGTGGTCAGACGTCTCTAAAGAATTTCAGAGACTTAGATGTCTCCAAACCAGTCAGAAAAAATTATTATGGTTTTGGGTTGCACACTCTGGTGAGATTTATGTAGACTGGCCAATGAAATAACAAAACTAACAGTGCCCCTTCTACCCTTCTGCCCCTTGGCCCAGGCTGGGACAATGTTATAGACAATACCCTAAACTCCCTAAAGGTGAGATGTCACCTCATCTCTCCACCCCTGACAAGTTTTACTCTCTTCTGGCTAGTGGGACATTTTCCTTAAGTGGAAAGTATTCCCCTTAGTCTGAGGTCTCCCTTAATGGGCGTATCCATTAAGGACCCATCTCAAGGATGCATCTCCTTTAAGCACCCTTTCCCTTGTGGGGGCTGCCACCTTCCCCCTTAAAATGAGGTTTCCCTTAAGCTACATCTCCCTTCAGGGCAAAGAAGCCTGCTTGGTGTGTTGTGTTGTGTTCCCCCAACAAAAGCTTTATTTGATTTGAAGATGGCATGAGCAAATTCTTTTGAGAAGATATTGCATCTAATATTTTGGGGTATCTCTAAGCCTCATTAACATTATGGTTTAGAATAGGAGTGGCTTTTTAAACCTCAGCACATTCCGCTGAACACGAACCCAGATTTTCTTTTCCACCTTAGTTGCTATCTATGATTAGTTTCCTTTTCTTTTGTTTACTCATTTTTCTTTTGTATCATTTTAATTATAATAAGGTTTTAGTCCTGAGTTGTTGGTAATGTTTACCAAGGCCTCAAATTCTCCTTAACTGCCATTGTTAGAATTCTGCCTAGAGGTTCAATCTTAGGGACTCCTCTCCTCCCCTAAGCCAACAGATATAGCTGGAGCCTCCAGTCATAATGTCCAGAAAATGTTATTGTTCCCACTCACCAGGCTTATGCTTTCTCCTCATTGATCATAGCCACGACCCTGGATCACTGCTGGTTAGCACCACTTGGCCTGGTATACAGAAACAGTGGGTGGATCAGTGGGGAATTCTTCTACCTTCTTTGACTCAGTAATCTGCTGTTTGTTAGATGAAAGTTTGTGAGGGAAAAGTTCCTGAGGACTACTCTGAAGGGAAAATCAAGGGGATCTGGAACTTTAAAGGCGTAAGAAAGTTTAGAATATTTGATTTATTAACCTACCTGATATCATAGTTGACTTTTAGGTAGGTGAATGGCATGCATCTTCTAAATCTTGTAGCTGAAATTTTGAGATCTTGATGATAAAGTAATTTAACAAATGGAACTGTCATGCTCATTCTTAGCCCTTTTATTAAAATTTATTTTTTATTTTTTAAAATTTATTTATTTAACTTTTTACATTCATTTTAAAAAAATTTTGGGTTCCAAATTTTCTCCCCATTTGTCCCCTCCCAGCAACCCAATACACGGAGCATTCTAATTTCCTCTATCACCAATCTGCCTTCTCTTCTATCATTCCTCCCTTCCCTTGTCCCCATCTTCTCTTTTGTCCTGTAGGGCCAGATAACTTTCTATTCCCCATTGCCTGTATTTCTTATTTCCTAGTAGCAAGAACAATACTCAAGAATTGTTCCTAAAACTTTGAGTTCTAACTTTCCCCCATCTCTCCTTCCCCAACCATTCCCTTTGGGAAGGCAGGCAATTCAATATAGGCTATGTCTGTGTAGTTTTGCAAATGACTTCCATAATAGTCATGTTGTGTAAGACTAACTACATTTCCCTCCATCCTATCCTGCCCCCCATTGCTTCTATTCTCTCTTTTGATCCTGTCCCTCCCCAAGAGTGTTGACTTCAAATTGCTCCCTCCTTCCATTGCCCTCCCTTCCATCATCACCCCCCCCCTGCTTATCCCCTACTCCCCCACTTTCCTGTGTTGTAAGATAGGTTTTCATACCAAAATGAATGTGTAATTTCTTCCTTCCTTTAGTTGAATGTGATGAGAGTAAACTTCATGTTTTTCTTTCAGCTCCTCTCTTTTTCCCTCCACTAAAATGTCTTCTGCCTGCCTCTTCTGTGAGAGATAATTTGCCCCATTCCATTTTCCCTCTCTCCTCCCAATACATTTCTCTCTCATGGCTTGACTTCATTTTTTAAAAATGTGATCCCATCCTATTCAATTCACTCTGTGCTTTCAGTCTCTGTGTGTGCATGTATGTGTGTATGTGTCTGTGTGTGTATGTGTGTTTGTGTGTGTGTGTGTGTGTGTGTGTGTGTGTGTGTGTAATCTCACCATCTACGCAGATACTGAAAAGTTTCAAGAGGTACAAATATTGTTTTTCCATGTGAGAATGTAAACAGTTCAACTTTAATAAGTCCCTTATGACTCTCTTTGCTGTTTACCTTTTCATGCTTCTTTTCATTCTTGTGTTTGAAAGTCAAATTTTCTTTTCAGCCCTGGTCTTTTCAACAAGAATGCTTGAAAATCCTCAGACAAAGCAGAAATAAATTTAATCAAAAGAAATAAGGAAAGAAATCATATCCTGCCAAAAGGCATCGTAGATGAAGCAATATCATCACTAAACATATATATACTCCAAGTGACAGAGCATCCAAATTCTTAGAGGAGAAATTAAGAGATTTACAAAAATAAATAGCAAAACTATACTAGTGGGGGACCTCAACCTCCTCCTCTCTGAACTTGTTAAATCTAACCTCAAAATAAACAGGAGAGAAGTAAAGGAGGTGAATAAAACTGAATAATGGAGATACGATAGACCTCTGGAGAAAATTGAATGGGGACAGAAATGAATATACCTTTTTTCTCAGTGGAACATGGCACATATACCAAAATTGACCATGTACTAGGGCACAAAAACCTCACAATCCAGTGCAGAAAGACAGATATTGTGAATGTATCCTTCTCAGATCATAATGTATTAAAAATTGTATGTAATAAAAGGTCATGAAAATATAGACCAAAAATTAATTGGAAACTAAGCAATCAAATCCTAAAGAATGAGTGGACTAAAAAACAAATCATAGAAACAATCAACAACATCATTCAAGAGAATGACAATAATGAGCCAACCTACCAAATCTTATGGGATATAGCAAAAAGCAGTTCTTAGGGGAAATTTTAACCTTTGAATGCCTACATGAATAAAATAGACAAAGAAGAGATCAATGAATTGGGCATGCAGTTGAAAAAACTAGAAAAAGAACAAATTAAAAACCCCCAAGTAAATACCAAAATACCAAAGGAGAGATTAATAAAATTGAAATAAAAAAAACTGTTGAACTAATAAATAAAATCAGGAGTTGGTTTCATAAAAAAACATTAAAATTGATAAAGCTTTGGTCAATTTGATTAAAAAAGCAGAAAATAAAATTATCAATATAAAAATGAAAAGAGTAAACTCACCTCCAATGAGGAGGAAATTAAAACAATAATTAGAAACTACTTTGCCCAGTCATATGCCCATAAATTCAACAATCTAAATGAGATGGATGATTATTTTTTAAACTATGTATATATATATATATATATATATATATATATATATATATATATATATATATCCCAGATTAACAGAAGAGAAAGCTGAATACTTAAATAACCCCATCTCATAAAAAGAAATTGAATAAACCATCAATGAACTCCCTAGGAAAAAATCTCTATGACCACATGGATTTACAAGTGAATACTATCAAACATTTAAAGAACAGTTAATTCTAATACTATATAGACTATTTGAAAAAATTGGGGAAGAAGGAATTTTCTCAAATTCTTTTTATGGTACAAATATTATTTTGGTACCTAAATGAGGAAGAGTCAAAACAGAGAAAGAAAATTATGGATGAAATTTTCTAATGAATATAGTTGCAAATATTGTAAATAATATTTTAGCAAAAAGAATACAGTAAATTATCATGAGAATAAAACACTATTTTCAGATAGGATTTATATCAGGAATGCAGGGCTGGTTCAATATTAGGAAAACTATTAGCATTATTGATCATATCTACAACAAAGCTAACAGAAACCACATGATTATCTCAATAGATGCAGTAAAAGCTTTTGACAAAATACTATACGAATTCCTACTGAAAACACTGGAGACCATAGGAATAAATGAAACTTTCCATAAACTAATAAGCAATATCTACCTAAAAACTTCAGCAAGCATTATATGACACAAGGATAAGCTAGATTCATTTCCAAGAAGATCAGGGGTGAAACAAGGATGTCCATTATCATCACTATTATTCAATATGGTACTAGAAATGTTAGCTGTAGAAATAAGAGAAGGAAAAGAAAATGAAGGAATTAGAATAGGCAAAGAAGAAAGTAAGTTATCACTCTTTGCAGATGACATGATGATATACTTGGAGAATCCCAGAAAATCAAGTATAAATGTCCTTGAAATAATAAACAACTTTGGCAAATTTGCAGGTTACAAAATAAACCCACACAAATCTTCTGCATTTCTATATATTACTTACAAAGACCAACAACAAGAGACAGAGAAATATCATTTTAATACTAAGGAAGACACTATAAAATTATTGGTAGTCTACCTGCCAAAACAAACTCAGGGAGTATGTGAACACAATTACAAAACACTTTTGCACAAATAATGTCAGATCTAAGTAAGTAGAAAATCATCAGTTTCTTGTGGGTAGGCCAAGCCAATATAATAAAAATGTCAATTCTGCCTAAATTAGTTTACTTATTCAGGGCCATACTAATCACACTATCAGAGAATTTTTTTGTAGAGCTGGAAAAAATAATATCAAAATTCATCTGGAAGAACAAAAGTTCCAGAATACCAAGGGAACTAATGAAAAGCAGTGATAGGGAACATGATCTAGCTCTACCAGATCCCAAATTATATTATTACAAAGCAGAAATTATCAAAACCACTTGGTAGTGGCTAATAACCAGAGGAGTAGACCAGTGGAATAGGTACTCGAGACACAGTAGTTAATGAATGTAGCATTCTAATATTTGGTAAACCCAACGACCCCAGCTTTTTGGATAAGAACTCACTGTTTGACAATAATTGCTGGGAAAATTGGATGACAGCGTGGCGGAAACTAAGCATAGAACAATGCCTGAAACCATAGACAAGAATATAGTCCAAACGGGTACATGATCTAGATATAAAGATTGATACTATAAACAAATGAGTGGAGCAAGGACTAGTGTGTGTATCAGACGCATGGAGAATGAGAGAAGTTTTGACTAAACAAGAGATAGAAATCGTTATGGTTGATATCAGTTATAAAATTGATAATTCTGATTACATTAATTTGAAAAGCTTTTGCTTGACCAAAGCAAATCCAACCAAGATTCGGAGGGAAGTAAAAAACTGGGAAAGAATTTTCGCAACTAATGTCTGTGACAAAGGCCTCATTTTTGAAATATACAGAAAACTAAGTCAAATGTATAAGAATACGAGAAGATGGGGTAAGGGAAGGGAGGGATGATAGAAGAGAGGGCAGATTGGTGATATGGGTAATTAGAATGTCCAGTGTATTGGGGAGGGGGGAGGGGACTAATGGGGAGAAAATTTTGGAACCCAAAATCTTGTGAAAATGAATGTAAAAAGTTAAATAAATTTATTTAAAGAAAAAAAAATAAAAAAAAGAATAAAAAAAAAGTTTAAAAAAATAAAAAGACGTAATATAACTAAAAAAAAAATAAATAAAACAAAATGTATAAGAATACAAAACATTCCCCAATTGATAAATGGTCAAAGGATAGGAACAGGCAGTTTTCAGAGGAAGAAATTAAAGCTATCTATAGTCATATAAAAAAATGCTCTAAATCACTATTGATTAGACAGATGCAAATCAAAACAGCTCTGAGATTCCATACCACACCTATCAGATTGGCTAACATGACAAAACAGGAAGATTATAAATGTTGGAGAAGATGTGGGAGAGTTGGAACACTAATTCATTGTTTGTGGAGCTGTGAGCTGATCCAACCATTCTGGAGAGCAATTTGCAACTAGTCCAAAGGGCTACAAAAAAGTGCATACCCTTTGACCCACCAATACCACTTCTAGGAATGTATTCCCAAGAAATTATAAAAAGGGGAAAGGGTCCCACATATACAAAAACATTTATAGCAGCTCTCTTTGTCGTGGCCAAAAAATTGGAAATTAAGGAGATGCCAATCAGTTGGGGAATGACTGAATGTGTTGTGGTATATGAATGCAATGGAATACTATTGTGCTATAAGAAATGATGAGCTGGAAGACTTCAGAGAAGCCTGGAAAGACTTATATGAACTGATGCTGAGTGAAAGGATTCAAAGTGGGAGAACTCTGTACACAGCAACAACTACAGTATGAAAGGAATTTTTCTGCTTGTCTTAGTACTACACTGCAATGCAAGGACTTAAAAAATTCCCAATGGTCTCTTAAGGCAAAATACCTTCCACATTCAGAAAAAGAACTATGGAAATTGATCACAAAATGAAGCAGATCTTTCTCTATTGTATTATGCTTTGTTTTCTTTTATGATTTCTCTCATTCATTTTAGTGTTTCCATGTAACATGACTTAGGTGAAAATGTATTTAATAGGAATGTATGTGTAGAACCTATATAAAATTGTATGCCATCTCTGAGAGGGAATGGGGAAGTAGGGGGAAAGAGGGAGAGGGATCAAAAAAAATCGAAGATATATGGAAGTGATCGTGGAACGCTGAAAGAAAATAAAATAATAAAAAAGAAGAAATCCAAGGGTAAAATGAGTTTAAAAGAAGCTGATCCAGATTTGGAGAGACTGAGAGACTTTCACAAGAGGCAGAGACTAGGCTTTGCCTAACTTCTCTGCATTGCATCATTCTTTCCCCTTATGGGCCAGGATTGAAGACAGCTTGTGATTGCTGGTGTAGCCCTCATTCTATGACTGATGAACAGTAGGAGAGAGGGAAAAGTGTGACACACGAAAAAATGACAGAAATTAGGTTACATGTAGTGTAACCTAGAGAAAGTTTTCTGGGCAGGCCTTGGAGACTATTAGGAGTTCTGAATAATGACTGCTCTGAGAGCAGGAAACTGAGTGACTGGAATATGGTAAACCCCCAAAATCCACCTTTGTGAATAAAAATGCTTCGAGGAAATTGAACCCCTATTAATACTATACTTTTTGTCTCTGTCACATAGTAAGTAGTAAATAAATGCTGACTTTTTACTCTATACAAACAGAAGTAGAGCACAGAGAAAAAGGGTGTCAGAGTTGAGACTTCAGAGTTTGAAAGGGTAAGTGCTGAGGAATATAGAGTTGATCTTTTTGCTTTCATTCTCACTATAATTAAAATCTCATTTGACATATACAAATATGCCATTTTTTTGGGTGCAGAAGAAAATAAAGTTAAGAAAATGAATGGCATGGAGAGGCATCTTAAGCAAATCAATTGTGATTTTTAAGAGAGTTAAGTCACACACCATTTGACATAGACCCAGGAAAGGCAACTGTGTAAGTAGTTTCCTCAAGCTTAGTTGGTAGTGGGGAAGAGAGGGGATAAAGCATCCGAAGTGATCATACTTGCCTAGTTAGTTATGTTTGCAAGGAATTTGAGCTTAGGCATTACCTGGGGGCTTGTATACACATATAACATATTGTTCTTCAGTCATTTCAGTCATATTCAATTCTTCATGACTGTATGGAACTCTGTCAATGGGATTTCCTTGGCAAAGATTTCTTATCCAGTGGTAAACAAAGGTTAAGTGACTTGCCCAAGGTCAGCCTTCTAGGAAGCTTCTGAGACTGGATTTGAACTCAGGTCTTCCACATTTTATTGAAAAATTTTGAGAAATTATGTATACCATGGAAATTAAGGCATATAATGACTTTAGGGTTAACAAAAAGAATCAAATTTAAGAGACCCATGTATCTGTGTAAAATGGAAGCAAACTTTCAGTCAATATTCAGTCATCTGAAGCATTTAAATAAGTCTTCTATGAGATTTTGGCTAGAGTATTCTAATTTTTCTTTTGTCCAGATATAAGGCACTTTTCCTCTAATATCAATTATAAATATTATTTTAAGCATGTTTTAATTATCAGATAGACATCATAACGTAGTGAGAAGAATGTGGTCAGGAAATATTTGGATATGAATCTTGCCTCTGACCTAGAAATGTGATCATGCACAAATAATTTAACTTCCTTTAGCCTCACATTTGTCATTTGTAAAGTCTGAATAATAGTAATAGTAGTATGTACGTGCTTCATTAAGTACCTAAACATTTGCAATTATCAAATGAATATCTGATTGTATGGATTTGAGGATCATTGTATCAGTAAGCACCCCAACATACACAAGGGGGCCTGCTCCCACAGCTTCCTTGATCTGCATTCATAAAAGGAAAGGCAACTTTTGAGGGGTTAACAGTCACTTTAATCAAGCACGTGTATCATTCCTTTAACCAAGCACATATAATATTCACCTAGTTCAAGGGACTCAGCACCCTGAACTTCGGAATAAATACAAAGAAATCAATAGACATGGCTTTCTCTGCCTGACTATAATTCAATAGACAGGTCCAACTGTCTGACTGTAGTTACCAGAAAGGGAAGCGCCAACATCTGAGTTTTCAAAGCTGGGGGGCTCTGGAATGGCTTCCCAGAGTCCTTTTCTGGTAAACAAACATTCCAGTCAGTGAACCCCAAAATGAAACTGCACCCCAGAGTCTTTATACACTTTCTTTATAGACAGAGGGCATCACATCCTTTGAGAACCAGTGTCTCATTAAAAAAAGGCATGGGTCTTCCTACAAATTTTCTCAGGCCTGACAATGGCAAGGGGTGGGGAGGAAGATTTTCCTTAATCACATTACTCAGAGACATTTTTAGTGAAACAAAAACAACAAAGGATTCTACTTTGCCTTGCCTTACAATCATATATACTATATGCATAATGTTATATGTGTAACACAATATAGCATATTTGTTTCTCTCTGTCTACATAGCATAGTATAATGGTAATTTAAAATGGGGAGATCTTTCTCATTCATTAATAAGTCCATGTGACCTGCCTAAATCACAAGTCTAAGTCAATGGAGCCTGTGGTGGGAGGAGTTGGCTGAATGGGTGGAACAAGAAGAGGTGGAAGTGGAACAGAGCTGAGAGGAAGTAAGCCAGAGAGCAGAGCTAGGAAGGATTCAGTCAATCAGACAGTTGGCTAGCATGACTGAAAGAGCTTGATTGTGATTTGTTTAATGGAGCTGGTTTGTGGGAAGCCTAGAGGGGGAAGACTTGGGGATAGTGTTGTTTTCTGTGTGTAGATTTGTGATGCTATGATGGATTTGGCTTTCTGGTTCTGAATCAATGTTTTGGCTCTGCCTTCCACATGGAGGGTTTGTGGTATTTCATGATTCAGAATGAAACCAGGATATTCATGACCTTCATGCATGCTGTGAATATCTCATTGGTGCTACACATAGTAAAATACAATATCATTTATAGCCATTGCAATGATATGTCCTCATCTTTCTTTTCCTCCTCCTCCTCCTCGTTATTATTTTTCTTTTAATTTAATTTTTCATTTTTATCACAGTTCACATCACAGAAAACAATTCCAACTTTTCATTAGGTGATACTTTTTAAAAAAAATATTTACAATACAGACAAAAGAATTTTTTTAAACATTAATCAACTGAGGCACAAATAATATTTTTGTATGCTAACTTAACAAGCCCTTAACCTAATTGTCTCCACAGTATTACGAAGAATTAAAGGACTCTAACTTATTGTTGTTGGTCTAAAGTCCTAAGCCTAATAGCTTAATTTTAGACTTAACCTCAGATGTTCCTCTACTAATAATCTATAATTTAATAAATCTGGTATTAATCTTACAAATCTTTTGGCTATAGGAAATTGCCACTAAGGGTAGGAACATTGCGGGGAACCAATATCTCCCCAACTTCATGTTAATTCTATGTAGGAGAAGATTGTCAACTTGCATTCAGTCAGACTTAAAGATGGCCAGGTGTCAGAGGGGAAATTGAGTCAGGAGAATCCTACCTTAGCCTAGGCTGAACAGCTGCTCTCCCATCCTTCCTATGAGATCACCTTTTGCAGTGCACACCAGCATCTCACAGGCTTACTGGCATCATGGATTGGAGGTTCATACCTGGAGTTTGACTCAGAAGAACAGTCACTTAATAGTCCCATAGAATCTTAAAATAGCAAGGTCTAATAACCAGGTTTCAAATATGACTATAATTTCACTTTGGCTAAGGAACATCTTTTGATGCAAGTCTTAGGTGGCTTACATGACTTTCTATACATGTTCTAGTTCCTGATTAAATAGCAATCATAAAATCAAATTTACCATGAAAACCTTAACTTTTCCATCAATGCCAAATTGTACCTGAGGTTAACTGGCTCTAGGAAATTTAGAGTAAAATTCTTTCCCCAAAACTAAAGATGTCTCTGATTTAGTCTCAGTAATAAATTGAGTCAGTTGTTTTAATACTAATTGCTTTTATATCACTTTGTAAAATGTACAATTTTCTCCCCATCACTCCCCTTCTCCTGCTTCCTCATACCTTGCATTCTGGTTACTCCTTCCCTCATTGTACCCTCCCTTCTATCACATCCCACCCTTCCCTTATCCCCATCTTCTCTCTTTTCTTGTAGGGCAAGATAAACTTCCCCATTCCCTATATTTCTTATTTCCTGGTTATATGCAATAAAAATTCTCAACATTCATTACTAATACTCTGAATTACAAACTTTCTCCCTCCCTACCTCCCTCCCTTCCTCCCCATCTTCACTGAAAAGGCAAGCAATTCAATACAGACTAAATATGTATGGTTTTGCAAAAGACTTCCATGGTAATCATAATACTAGCTATATTGCCTTCCATCCTACTCTACCCCCCCCCTTATTTTTTTATTCCCTCATTTAAACTTGGCCCTTCCCAAAAGTGTTTATTTCTAATTACTCCCTAGTCCCATTTGCCCTCCCTTCTATCATTCCCCTCACCTCACTTGTCACCTCCTACCCTACTTCCCTGTTAGTGTAAGATAGATTTTCATAGCAAATATAGTGAGCATATTATTCCTTCCTTCAGCCATATATGTAGAGAGTAGCTACTATTCCCCTCTCCACTTCTCCCTTTTCTCCTCCATTGAACAAGATTTTTCTTATCTCTTTTATGAATTATAGCCTGCCCCATTCCATTTCTCCCTTTCTCCTCCCAGTATTTTCCTCCCTCACCCCTTAATTTTCATTATTTTTTTGCGTGTGGATATCATCACAACTTGAACTCTCTGTCTATATATGTGTATGTGTGTACGTGTATGTACAATCCCTCTACCTATCCAAATACTGAGAAAAGATTCAAGAGTTATAAATATTTTCTTTCCATGTAGTAATGTAAGCAGTTCTGCTTTAAAGAGTCTTTTATGATTTTTCTTTCCTGTTTACCTTTTCATGCTTCTCTTGATTCTTGTGTTGGAAAGTCAAATTTTCTATACAGTTGTGGTCTTTTCATCAATATGAATGCTTCAGCATCCTCTAAAGCATTGAATGACCATTTATTCCCTTGAATTATTCTACTCAGTTTTTCTGGGTAGGTGATTCTTAGTTTTAATTCCAGTTCCTTTGACTTCTGGAATATCCCATTCCAAGTCCTTTGATCCTTTAATATTGAAGCTGTCAGATCCTGTGTTATCCTGATTGTATTTCCACAAGACTTGAATTGTTTCTTTCTAGCTGCTTGCAGTATTTTCTCCTTGATCTGGGCACTCTGAAATTTGGCCACAATATTCCTAGGAGTTTCTCTTTTCAGGTCTCTTTCAGGAGGTGCTTGGTGGATTCTTTCAATATTTATTTTACCCTCTGGTTCTAGAATATCAGGGCAGTTTTCCTTGATAATTTCATGGAAGATAATGTCTAGGCTCTTTTTCTGATCATGGCTTTCAAGTAGTCTCATAATTTTTAAATTGTCTCTCCTGGATCTATTTTCCAGGTCAGTTGTTTTTCCAATGAGATGTTTCACCTTATCTTCTATTTTTTCAAACTTTTGGTTTTGTTTTTTGACTGCTTGGTTTATCTCATAGTCATTCACTTCCCTGAACTCAATTCTCTCTTTCAACAAACTATTTTGTTCAGCAAGTTTCTGAACCTGTTCCTCCATTTTGTTAGTTCTGCTTTTTAAAGCCTCCTTCTCCTCATTGGCTTTTTGGACCTCTTTTTCCATTTGACCTTAGCCTCTTTTTCAGCATTTCTTTTGGTTCTATTTTAGTAAACTGCTAACTCGCTTTTCAAGCTCTTCTATTGCCTGAGGCCAATTTAAGTTCCCTTTTGAGACCCTGGAGGCAGGGGCCTATACTTCATCTGACAGTATGGCTTGTTCACCCTCATCTGAAAGTATGGGAGGAGACACCTGTTCACCAAGAAAGTAATCTTTTATGGTCTTATTTTTTTTCCCTTTTTTCGGCATTTTCCCAGCCAGTTACTTGACTTGTGAGTTTCCTCTCCACAACCACCTGACCTCCAGTTCCACCATGCCATCACTGGGGGCTGAGATTCAGATTAGCTGCTCCAATCTCCCAGGGGCTTTAGGCAGGGGCAGGGTCACTATTCAGTGTGAGATTAAGATCAGCTCTTCAGGTGGGGGCAGAGATGCCACACAGGGCTCAATTCCCTCAAGGGCTTTACAGTGAGGCCCTCAACAATGGATGCAAGCTACTGCCTACCTTGGGAGCCCTTGTCCACTACTGCCTCTGCTGCTGCCACCTGAGGAGGTCTAAGTTATGGGACACCCTGCTCCCTTTTCGGTCAGCCAAAAAATCCCTCTCGCTGACCTTTAGTGTCTGTGGGTTGAGGGATCTGTGCTGCCACTGGAGATTCTGTCCCTGAAGCCTGCTCAGTCCTGCTCCTCCAGGTGCCACGTGGTCAAGGCTAGGCTGGACTTTGCCCTGCGTCTGGTGCAACAGACCTTTCCTGTGGGTATTTCAGGTCACTCTGGGCTCGAAATCTCCTCTACTTTGTTGTTCTGTGGCTTCTGCTGCTCTAGAATTTGTTGAGAGTCCTTCTTTACAGCTGTTTCATAGGCTGTGGGGGAAGTGTTAGTGTATATGTGTCTTTCTACTCCACCATTTTGGCTCTTCCCCCTCCTCATCTTTATTAGATAGGAAATTTCAGATGCATGGTCAAAGTAGCAGCAGCTTTTTTAAGAGTGATTGAGATTTATCTATGGTAAGTTATGGAAGTTGGAATTCTGGATCTAGATGCCTTTCAAATATACATACAACAATGTCATGCCAGAGGCAAAACCAGGCATGAGAATGAAGGACATAGAGCTGAATCAGAAATCAGAAATAGAAATATAGGGAATCTTGTAACGGAGTTGCAGAGTGAAATTTTCACATGCTTCCATGCATTACTACTTGATTTACTATTATGTTCTTAAAAGTAGAGAAGAGTTGTATTTTTCCTTGAAATGTCCAGTTCACCATCCAATGTCCAAGAAATATGTCAAATAATAATTGAGAAACATTTGAACTGTAAAAGTTAGATCAAACAGTTCATTTCTATCTGCCATTCATTGTATGACTGATTTTTATAATTCCTCAAGGAATAATTGCATGCTCTATTGATGTAATTTATCAGTTTAGTCACAGATATTCTAAGTACAATACAAACTATATTCTGATGATTCAACATGAACTTTTTCCACATTGAAATACTTTCCATAAATATCAAACATCAGATTTTTTTCTTTGTTAGCTTATTTTTTTAATTGAGAAACTAAACTTTGGTGTAAGAATAAAGATGCAGAAGTTTTATTGTTTAATTGTAATCATGTGGAAAATTTTTACTTTTACATTTCCTAAGATTTATTGATAAGTTAGGGAAAAAAGTATTAGGTAGTGGGTTCTACAAATTTGTTTTATAACATTTTTAAGACACTTATATAGAAGGTTTTTTCAACTAAACTTTACCTCCTGAAATTGTTAAAAAGCCACCCAGAACATATCAACATTTTTAACAAAATATCTTTAGAAGTGGTTCCTAATGGAAAATTTGATTGGAATCTTTATCTCTCTGGAGCGTTATTCCCTTGATGACCAATTTAAGAAAACTGTCTTTCCTGACATTGTTGGCACCCCCCAAATTATAACACGTATCCAAGTACTGTAATTTGATATGCCAATTCATACAGTACACATGGACAGTTTTAATTATTTTGCTGGATATTTGAACAAAGGAAAATATGGTCAACTAATGATTACAGCATCTTTGTTCTCCCTGGATAACTTGAGTAATTCAACAACAACAAAATACTCTCCAACATACGGGGAGTTGAAATTTTATCATTAAATCGTTATCATTAAGTATCATTAAAATGGTGAAACTCAATTTTATGTATTCCTATCTCCACTGGTGCAAACCACATAAAATTTATTTTGCTGTCAAACCACAAGCTTCTTGGGAAACAAAAGCCTTCACTTTAAAAATGCTGTGACTTCTTTGGTACTGCTGCGTTTCTGTGGGCCATGGAAAACTATTGTCTCCACAGGTAGTAAGTTGCACATGATCCAAAGGTGAATGGAGAGACTTACAGAGGGTGTGAAGAGGTTATGCGTAACACATTACAATCAATTATGAAGGGGAATTTAAATAATGGCTATTATTAGATAAAAGTATGGTCATGAAAGAGGTAAGCTGGTTGAAGGTGAGAGTTAGGGACAGTTGATAGACATCTCATATGTTTCATTCTTACTCAGACAGTGCCATATAAAATGAGAAAGACCATATGCATATGAACCCCCTGTGGCAAATTTACCAGAGGAAATGAGTGAGAATTTCAGAAAATGGACAGGAAAGGACAGATTGCTATCTTAATCTTTGAGGAAGATCACATGAGAGCACAGATCCACTGAAGAGTTGGGGTTAAACTGTAAACATCTGGAACCATTGACAGTCTATGTAATATGCAAAATTAAGATATTTCTATTTCTTTTGAATTATTAATAAAAATAATTTTCTTCAGCTAAAATATCCTTCCAAAATATCCCAAGCATTTTACAGATGCGTACATTATGGTTTCTTGCAATTTTGTCAGTGAGGAAAATTACTATTCTTTAATATTCTATATTATATTGTAGGCCTTATAGACTTACAGATATTTATGTGTGTATATATGTCTAGAAAATGTATATATTCATGTGATTCATGTGTGAACACATGTCAGAGGCAACATGCTGTGATAGGTAGAGCTGGCTCTGATGTCAGGAAAACATGAATTTAATTCTCATCTCAGACACATACTTTTTGGGTACCACTAGGCAAGACACTTAAACTCTGTGCCATCCAAGCAATACTTCAGGACTAAAAGTTGCAGAGAAACATCATTTTGCGATATCTACTTGTCTCTATGGAAAAAAAAATCCTCACTCAGGCATTTGCTATAAGAATGAAATCATAGACCTTGTCCCTGTATGTCTGTCCATGGAGGTATATATTTTGAATATAATGCCGATGTTTTGATTTTTGGCTTTTTAATTTTCATAATATTTTATTTTCTTTCAATTACGTATGAAAGCATTTTTAATATTAATTTAAAAAATATTTGCTTCAAATTTTCTCCCTTCTTTTCTTCCCTAAAACTCCTCCTTAGATGGTAAGCAATTTGATACAAGTTATATATGTATAATCATGAAAATCATATTTCCATGTTACTAATGTTGTGGAAGACAAAAAGAAATGATAATAAAAAGATCACACCAAAAAATAAGGAAAGGGAAGAACAGTATGCTTTCATCTATATTCAGACTCCATCAGTTCTTTCTCTGGATTTGGACAGTATTTTTCAGCGTGAGATCTTGGGAATTTTCTTGAATCATCGTATTGTGGAGAACAGCTAAGTAACTCACAGTTGATCGTTACACAATTGGCTGTTACTGTGCACAATGTTCTCCTGGTTCTACTCACTTAACTTGACATCAGTTCAGGTAAATCTGTCTAGGCCTATCTGAAATCATCCTGCTCATCATTTCTTATGGCACAATAACATTCCCTTACAATCGTACACCACAACTTGTTCAGCATTCATAATGGGTGTGCACCACCTCGATTTCCCATTCTTAGCCATCACACAGAAAAAAGCTACTATAATTTTCTTTTTGTACAAATAAGTTCTCTCCCCCGCTCCACTTTTTAAATCTCTATGGGGAAAAGATCTAGCAGGGGTATTACTAGATCAAACAGCATGCACAGTTTTATAGCTCTTTAGGCATAGTTCCAAAGTGCTCTTCAGAGTGTTTGAATCAGTTCACAACTCCACCAACAGTGCATTAGTGTCCCAGCGTTCCCATATATTTATATTTCCCATTTATTCCCAACATTTATAATTTTCCTTTTCTGTCAAACTAGCAACTGTTGTACCTCAGAATTGGTTTAATTTGCCCTTCTCTAATCAATAGTGATTTAGAGCAGTTTTTCATGGGACCTTAGATGGCTTTCATCTTTTTGTCTGAAAAATGCCTGTTCATATCCTCATATTTTTGTAGAAATTTCATTCTTAGCAAATATTCCTTGTGTTGAAATAAAAATGACCTTTATATGACTTTTTCTCTTCGGTCCTAATATGGAGGACTGTAGTTGTTCCCTGAAGAGGCCAAGGCAAATAAATTAAATGTCATTTCTACATAGCAATCCTTCAAGTATTTTAATAAAATGACCCTATCCCTTCCACATTCCCTAACTCTTCTCCTCTTTAAACTAAATATCTTCATAGTTCTTTCAACTGGGAATTATTCCTAGATGCATTCTAACTCATAAATATACTGCCTAAAGTATTGGACCCATAACTTCATATAATAAACCAGATACATACAGACCAGACCAAGGGGCAAAAACATCACATTCATTCTATATGCTATTTTCTTGTTAATGTTACTTAAGATCAGATTCATATACATATATATATATATATATATATGTGTGTGTGTGTGTGTGTGTGTGTGTTTGTGTGTGTATATGTGCATGTGTATACACATAAATTGATCTTAAGTAATTAATAAATAAATAAATGAATATTTATATATGTATATAAATGTTGCTATTGAATGTTGAACTGGAAGTTTTCCAAAACCTCCAAGGTGATTTTTTCTCCTTATGAACTTAATTATATTACCTTATGCTCATATATTTGACTTTTTAAAGCAGTATAAAGAATATTATATTTATCTCTATTAAAATTCAGCTTAATAGATTGTTCCTTTCCCTAACCTCTCAATATTTTTATGTATCTTTTTGACTAGGAATCTCTCTTTTAGCTTTGTTTCTTTTGGAAGTATGATAAGCAAACTTCATCTTCACCTAATTCCTTGATAAAAGTGTTGAACAAAAAAAAATAATAATATGACCCCAGGGCACAGGAGACTCTCCTCTAGATAGATGAGACTCCATGAATCAGTCTTCTTAAAGCTGATCCCACATGTTAGAGTAGGAGGAATGAGGGGAGCCAGGATCTTCATAGACCCCAGAGGAAATAACAAATGTACTAAAGGGAAGAGACAGGTTTAAACAAATGATAAATGCAAAAAAAATTCAAAACTCTATGGTCACATAAAAAATAAACAAATGAAACTGCTGATATTATTTTGAAAATAAAGTGGAGTATCTGAAAGTGCTAAAGTATCAGAAGGAAAAGAGATGGAAAAAATGAACCAATTTTTAAGTTATTAGATTTTAAAATTGCACTAAGATTTTGAGATACCCTGAATATCTTGTGATACATCTTCAAATAGATAATTGCTACATTCAAATATTTAGAATTTAATAACTTATATATCTCCAATATTATTCTTAGATCTCCATCTTGACTACAAAGATATTCTGAGAGACTTTGCCAATACTAAATACTATACATCAAAAACTTTCTCCTCATCTTTCAGACAAACAACATGAAAGAAAATTCTCATGATTTTTTATTTAATAAAGACATGCTGAATTAAATTGCTTATCTTTTTCCTTTCTTTAATATTCTCAAACTGCTCCTTCAATAATATGCTCTAGAATTTTGCTAGCAGTTTAAGTGAATCCCATTGGTCAATAGTTTGGTCGATATTCTTTGATATGTAATTCATAATCAATTTCCCTATCCTTTAGAGTCAAGTATATACTATATATGTATATATATATATATATATATATATATATATATATATATATATATATATATATATGTGTGTGTGTGTGTGTGTGTGTGTGTGTGTATGTATATATATATGTATATATATGTATACATATATATATATATATATTATTGACTTGCCAGAATGAGCACAGCAGTAGTTTTGTACCTTTTTGGTTGCTTGACTATAAAGACAGTGACTGTTGACTGTAGATAACTAGTGTTAAAGCTTAATTGTTCCTTCAAATATTTTCATCATGGGTACCCCAGGTACACAAGTGGATCATTCTATTACTTGTACTATAATAATTGATGTGGTAAAGTAATTTACATATTTATTGCACGTTATTTGTAGCCTTAGAACAATCCTCTATGGTAGCTGTCATAGGCATTATCTACAATTTTAAGGAAAGAAATGCATAATAGCTCAGAAAGGTTAAATACTTTGACTTGCATAAATTACACAGCTAACATGTGAGAAGAGAACTCAGCTTTTCCTGGTTATAGATTAAGGACTCTATCTGATAAGCTATTTTGTCTCTATTCATAAAGATGAGAAAATAGGCAAATGAGTCAATTGCTTTTTTTTTAAAATATTTATTTACTTTTTCTGTTTCTTTTTTTTATTTTAAATTTTTATTTTATTTATTTATAAATGTTCTACAATCACTTCCTTAAAATTATGATTTTATTCCCCCACACCTTCCCTCCACTACCCCCCTCCCTCCCCATGACAGCATACAATTCTATATAGGTTCAACATATACTTTCCTATTGAGCATATTTTCACTATAGTGATGCTATGTAGTTGCACTGACATAAGTGGAAGAAATCATATAACAACTCTGAGGAACCACATCACACCTATAAGATTGGCAAATGTGTCAGAACAAGAAAATAATAAATGCTGGAGAGGATGTGGGGGAGTTGGAACACTAATTCATTGTTGGTGGAGCTGTGAGATCAACCAACCATTCTGGAGAATGGTTTGGAACTATGTCCAAAGGACTACAAAAATATGCATACCCTTTGACCCAGCAATATCATTACTAGGACTGTATCCTCAAGAGATTATAAAAATGGGAAAGGGACCCACGTGTACAAGAATATTTATAGCAGCACTCTTTGTGGTAGCCAAGAACTGGAAATCAAGGAGATGCCCATCAATTGGGGAATGGCTTAATAAATTATGGTATATGAATGTAATGGAATACTATTGCGCCACAAGAAATGATGAACAAGAAGATTTCAGGGAGGCCTGGAAGGACTTATATGATCTGATGCTGAGTGAAAGGAGCAGAACCAGGAAAATTTTGTGCACAGCAATAACCGCAGTGTGCGAGAGTTTTTTCTGGTAGACTTGGAACTTTGTAATAACACAAGAACTTACTGAAAAAAAAAATCCCAATGATAATTTTCTAAGGCAAAATGCCTTCCACACTCAGAGAAAGAAATATGGAAGTCATTCGCAGAATGTAGCAGATCATGTTTGTGTGTGTGTGGGTTTTAGTGTATTATGTTTTGATTTGTTATATGATTTCTTCCACTTATGTCAATTGCTTTTAATATTTTCTTTGTCATCTTTCTAGCGTATAAATATTGTACATTTCCCCAATATTTTGATATCTTTCCCTTTCTTAGATATCTTTCAAGAAATTATAAATTGTAATTCAATTTGATTTATATCTGAGAAGAAAGAATGGTTCAACTTTAGGAAATAAATGATATAATTAAACATGTTCAAACAAATAAAAAAAAATAAGACATGATCATATTGACAGATGAAAAAAAGCCTCTGACCAAGTATATTACACACACACACACACACACACACACACACAAAACCAAGCATAAGTATAAAGGGTAGATCTTAATGTGATAAAAGGGATTTAATTAAAAAAAAAACAAAATATTGTGTTACTGCAAACCAGGAAACATGCGACTCTTTCCCAATAAATATAAAATAATCTAAAGGTGTCTTTTATCTTTATTATGATTTGGCACAGATAATAAATCTGGAAATCATACTATAATAGTAAAGCATTATGAAGAAATTAAAGGGGGATGATCAGAGCCAAGTTGGCAGAGTAGAAGCTAAGAATTTCTAGAGCTCTCCCAAGCCCAGTCAAATAAGTGTAAAAAATGACTCTAAATGAATTCTGGAGCTGCAGAACCCATAGAATGACAGAGTGAAACAAGTCCCCAGCCCAAGACATCCTGAAAGGTTGATGGGAAGTGTCTATTGCTCTGGGCTGGGAGCAGACTGCAGTCCAGTGAGGATTGCTGGCACAGATGGGATCTGAGTAGGCCTGGGGGGACTGAATCTGTGGTACTTATCATGGTTTTCAGACTTTACAACCCCAAAACACCAAGGACAAATTGGAAGGTAAGTGGAAAAACCTGTAGGACCTGTGTGAGAGAGTACCATGAACTTCCCAGCCTCAGGGTGGCAGAACAGTGGAGGAGCCCAGGGTAGCCACAGCAACAGCAGGGACAATGACTGCAGAAGCACACATTTCTGGATCTCTAGGCACATAGTTTGACAATATAACCCCCCTGCCCCCAACTCCCACTGGAAGCAGAGAACTACCTTGACAAAAAGCTCAAAACTCAAGGAAATGACTTGGAAAATGGGCAAAATCAGACTATAGAATACTTGGGTGACAAGAAAGACCAAAATATACATATAAAAGAAGAAAATAAAGTCAAAACTCCAAAACTGAAGCCTCCAAGATAATTACAAATTGTTCTCAAAGAGCTCAAAAAGGATTTTGAAAATTGAGTTAGAGAGGTAGACATAAAACTGGGAAGAGAAATGAAAATGATGCAAGAAAATCATAAAAATAAGTCAATTGCTTGCTAAAGGGGTTGCATAAAATGCTGAAGAAAATAACACCTTAAAAAATAGACTAACCTAAATGACAAAAGAGATTCAAAGAGCCAATGAAGAGAAGAATGTCTTTAAAGGCAGAATTGGCCAGATGGAAAAGGATGTTCACAAGCTTGCTGAAGAACATTATTCCTTAAAGATTAGAATTGAGCAGATGGAACCTGATGGCTATGAAAAATCAAGAAATTATAAAACAAAACCAAAAAATGAAAAACATAGCAGACAATGTGAAATACCTTATCGGAAAAACAACTGAGATGTAAAACAAATCCAGGAGAGACAATTTAAAAATTATTGAACTGCCTGGATGTCAGGATCAAAAAAAAGACTTCAGGGAGGCCTGGAAGGGCTTATATGGTCTGATACTGAGGCAAAGGAGCAGAACCAGGAGAACATTTTGCACAGCAATGACCACAGTGTGTGAGAGTCTTTTCTGGTAGACGTGGAACTTTGTAATAACACAAGAACTTACTGAAAAAAAAAATCCCAATGATGATTTTCTAAGGCAAAATGCCTTCCACACTCAGAGAAAGAAATATGGAAGTCATTCGCAGAATGTAGCAGATCGTGTCTGTGTGTGTGAGAGTTTTAGTGTATTATGTTTTGATTTGTTATATGATTTCTTCCATTTATTTTAGTGAG
>CM053771.1:326572989-326605595 GCA_028658325.1 Potorous gilbertii
CATGACTATAGTGAAAATGTGCTCAATAGGAAAGTATTATGTAGAACCTATACAGAATTTTATGCTGTCATGGGCAGGGAGGGGTGTAGCAGGGGGAAGGTGTGTGGGGGGGATAAAATCTTAATTTTAAGGAAGTGATTGTAGAACATTTAAAAATAAAAAGTCAAAAAAAATTAAAAAAAAAGAGTACCCTGAAGAAAAAAAGCCTTGATATTATGATATTATTTTTTTCCAGAAGTTATCAAAGAAAACTACCCTGATATTCTTGAACCAGAGGGTAAAATAAATATTGAAAGAATCCACTGATCACTTTTTGAAACTAGGAAAACTCCTAGGAATATTGTAGCCAAATTACAGAGCTCCCAGGTAAAGGAGAAAATATTTCAAGTAGCCAGAATGAAACAATTTGAGTCTTGTGGAAACACAATCAGGATAAAACAAGATCCAGCAAGCTTCTACATGAAGAGATGGGAGGATTTAGAATGTGATATTCCAGAGATCAAAGGAAATAGGATTAAAGACAAGAATCACCTACCCAACAGAGCTGAATACAATAAGTACTTCAGAGGAAAAAATTGTCATTCAGTGAAATAGAGGACTTTCAAGCATTCTTGATGAAAAGACAAGAGCTAAATAGAAAATTTGACTTTCAAACTCAAGAATCAAAGGCAACATGAAAAGGTGAACAGGAAAGAAAAATCATAAGGGACATATTAAAGTTGAATTGCTTGAATTCCTACATAGAAAGATATTTCTAACTCTTGAGACTTTTCTCAGTATTAGGGTAGTTGGAGGGATCATATATATATGGACAGAGGGCAAAAGGTGAGTTGAATATGAAGGAATGATACTTAAAAAAACTAACATTAAGGGCTGAGAGGAATATATTGGGAGAAAGAGAAAGGGAGAAATAGAAGGAGGTAAATAATCTCTCACATAAAAGAGGCAAGAAAAAGATTTTTCAATGGAGGGGAAAGGGGGAAGTGAGAGGGAAAGAGTGAATCTTACTCTCATCAGATTTGGCTTATGGAAGGAATAATATGCATACTCAATTTTGTATGAAAATCTATCTTATACTACAGGAATTTTGGGGGGAACATGATTAGTGGAGCTTTGAGGATAATTGAGGAAAGGAAGGCAAATGGGAGGAGGAGATAATTAGGAGTAATTACTTTTGAGGAGGGACAAGGTCAGGAGAGAGAGTAGAATAAATGGGGGGATAGGATGAAGGGAAACATAGTCTTTCACATCATGACTATTATGGGGGTGTTTGCAAGACTACACATGTATAACCTATGTTGAATTTATTGCCTTCTTAGTGGAGATGGATGTGGAGGGAAGAAGGGAGATATGTTGGAATTCAGGGTTTTAAAGAATAAGGTTAAAATTTGTTTTTACATGTAACTGGGAAATAAAACACATGGGCAATGGGGTATAGAAATCTATCATTCCCTACAGGTAAATGGAGAAGGGGGAATGAGAGAAGGAAAAGGTGTAATAGAAGGGAGGGCAGATTGGGGGACAGGGTAATAGGAATGCATGAAGTCTTGGGGTGGGCAGTGGGAAGAGATAGGGAGAAAATTTGGAACTCAAAATCTTGTGAAAATGAATGTTGAAAACTAAAAATAAATTAATTAATTTTACAAAATAAAAAAAAGAAATGTTACAAAAAGAAATTAAAGTTTTGAACATTGGAAATCTTAGGAAACTTCAGAAAAGTAATAAAAATACTAATTGAGAATATTTAGACTTTTAAAAAGTAGCAGTTTTCAAAATAAACTCATGAAATCATTGACAATTTCTGTAATCTAAAACAAAATACAAAAGAGGGGAATTCCATTCAGATAACTTTAAAAAATGTATAAGATATCTAGGAGACAAAATTCAAGCAAATAAATACAATTACAGAATTAATTTCAGGAAATAAAGAACGACAATTGGAGATGTACATATCTCATTATTGGGGTAAAATATGATAAAATGATGATCCTACCTAAATTAACTTATAAACTCTGTTACATCAGTCATCTCATTAAGCCAGAGAAAACAATTTTAAAAAATGTGTGATTATGATGTGAAAATCATGATATTGAGCATTATGAAGCATATGAAGAGGTATAATCTCCCTACCTTCAAATATGGTTATAATCCATCTTTAGAAAATTAAATATTTTACAAAGTTTAAAATAATTCAACAGGTTTATAGTGAAAGAAATGTCAATCCAAGATCCATTCCTAGATAGCAACACAATTATTTGCCAAATACATGGAAGGGACAATAAATTAAATGTAAGTCATCCTATAAGTTTCTCTTCTCATGGAGGAGGAGAGGATTGGATTATTCTTTGAAGATTGTTTCAAATTTTGGTAAGTAGGGAGGGGAAGGAAAGTGTTACAAGTTTGTAGGATAAATAGAGACAAGTAGAGTTACGAAATTCTAAAGAAGTATATTTGGATGACAGTAGGTAGGAAAGCATGAAAAATGAATTACAAAGTGCTTATTGTGTGCCAAACACTGTGCTATACTTTAAGGACACAAATAGAAAGCAAGAAATTTGCTGTTTTCACAGAGCTTACAGTATAGCTAGTAGAAATAACATACACATAATACCCAGCGACAGGGCAGATGGAAAGGTCTAAAAGTCCTGAGGGATTAGCAATGTGGTACATGGCAAAGACCTTGGATCTTCAGGGTGGATTTTTAAGTCTGATGGCAGTACCTGTAGCTCTTTTGAGCATAACAGCAAGACTAGATATCTTTCATCTTACTAGAAATGTAATTAATGATTCCTTGCTCATCCAAATAGTGTGAACAGTTTTGTTTCATCCCTGTGGATGAGGAGTCTAGAGAGTTCCCACCCATCATCATTAAGAAGGAGTAAATAGATCTGAAGGGGTAAATAGATCTGAAGGTCCAAATGATTAAGGATTCTAACTTCTTTCTACATAGTAGAGATTTGGGAGAGGAAGTCAGCTCTCACTGAGAAAGGAAAAATGAAAATCAAAAAAATACAATTCTGGAAAAGAAAGTTGGAACCAGATTGCAGAAGAACTTGAAAATCATGAAAAGAACTGAGTTTCAATTTTAGGCAGTGAGGATGACTTGAAACTTTATGAGAAAGGAAATGGCATGAAAAAGGTGTTTTAGGACCATCAACCTGGCATTGATATAAGACTGTATTGAAGACAACAGAAACTGAAAGTGGAAATACTAGTCTGATGTTATTTCAAAGTCATCTATTTCTCCTGCTATTAGCTAGATTCTTGGGCAAATCTGAGGGGCTCAATTTTATCCTCTGGAATTTAGGTTACTAGAGGACTTCAACACTTATTTAAAAAAATAATTGGTTCCAATTTCTCTTCCTCTCTCCAGTCCACTGAGAAAGCAAGCAACGATACCGGTTATCCACAAGAAATCATGCAACATGTAATTAAAGGATTTCAAAAGCATTTTCTAGACTGAACTCTCTATAATATTCTGTACTTTTGCCAATTGTAGCTTGTTAACATTACTGAGAGTTCCAAATTAACATCTTCCTAGTAGCTAGGTTTGCTAGCTAGTTTTGGTAGATTAAACATTTTAGTACATTTTTTTCTTCCTCAGCAAAGAGTGTTTCCAAATTATTCTGCCAAGTTAAAGAAAATTCCTGAATTCTGGGCAAAGCTGGATCTCTGTATGTATTATAAGAATAATGTAGCTTTTAAAAAGAAATACAAAGTAATTTAAAACAAATGAGAATCAATGAAATTTCAATGAAACAGAAGCTACAGAAAAAGTGTCAGGAAGCTCAAGGTTGCCAGGGAAGAAAGCTAGGTTTTAAAAAATTCTATTCAAGTGAATAGAATTCATTTTTTCATCTCCTGACCAAAGTGGTCTCCTGATATCCTCAACAAACCATTTTCCCCTTCCTCTTTGCCAATTTCTTTTCTTGCTACCTGACTGGCAAGTGTTTCGAAAAGATTAATTGGTTTTTGGAAAGTTTGCACAGATTTTTGTTGAGAGAATTGACAACTGTGCAAATATACCTTCTGGGATATTGTGGTGACACAGTGGATAGAGTGTTGGGATTAGAAAGACCTTATTTCAAATCTGACCTCAGATACTTACTCAGATGGCAAGTTGCCTCAGTTTCCTCATTTGTAAAATGAACTAGAGAAGAAAATGGCAAACCATTTCAGTATCATTGCCACAAAAACCCCAAAAAGGGGTCACAAAGAATCAGATATGACTGAAAAAATGACTAAACAACACCGTAAATATACTTCCTAAGATTAGGCATAGGCTGCTCAAATAACTTCACACACACACGCACAAATCAGGTAGGCATGAAGATTAAATCAAACATTTGTAAGATGTCAAATGGTCATATTTCAAAATAAATTCCTTTGTTGATGCCTCTTAGAGCAGAGCACTTAAGTATGTGTTGCTGTTTTTCTACATTTCAGAATTTCTCTCTCTCTCTCTCCCCCCCCCCCCTTCTCTCACATCAAGTTTTATGGTTGCATAAATTAAAGCAGTCTTTAAAGAAAATCAAGTAAATTCAGGTTGTACTGACAACTAATGTACACCCAGAGAAGTAGTGGGAAGAATGTGTATGAAAAGAACTCCTGCTATATGATTTAAAATTAGTGAAACCTATACCTGCTAAATCCACTCCAATACATTCCATCTATATTCATCATCCTCACCTTACTGTATTTCATGATCTTTCATTAATCAATCTTAAGGTACCAGCTTAGAATTTCTTATATAGAACTTCAAAGAAAGACTTCCTGAAGGAATATGATTTCTGATCACTAAATGATACATTGGGCAGAATTTTTCCCTAGGTGTCAAGAAACATGGTTTTTGTATTGACTTTACCTTTAAATATGTACATAGTCATATATAATTGTCACATCTAATTGTAATTTCAAGGCATCCTTCCTTAGAATGGCTTAAGTTTGTCCACTAATCACAAACTATGGCAGCTCCTTCAAAGCTAGAAGGACTTCACATACAGGCTCATTGACAGACTGGGTTTCTCATTCAAGGTATGGTATAATTTTATTTGGAAAAGCTCAACAACAGAAAATTTAGTACCAAGTGATGTTTTTTTTTTTCACCCAAAAGGTATGGAATAGTTTGAAGTCAGTGAAAAGAGTTATCATTGTAATGAAAACATGTATTTCTGAAGCATATTGAAATAGATTTAAATATAAATGTACAGAAGAGATGCAGTTTATTATCTAAGTCATGGGTTCTTAACCATTTTCTTTTTGTGTGTGTGTTATGGACTCCTTTAGCAGTCTAGTGAGGGCTATGGAACCCTCAGAATAATGTTTTTAATAAAATATGATTGCAAAGAAAAATAATTATACTTAAATCAATCAACAACATATTTTTAAAAGGAAGAATTGGAGCTTGTTCTACTTGTATACCCACATATTAATACACATGCAGGTATATGATCTATTAAACTGTGTACTCCTTATTTAAATGAGCCAATGATATTTCTCTACTTTTGGTCTAATTAATTTTTAGACATTTATGTAGTACTCTAAATATTTTGAGAAATTTCAAAATTCAAATTGTATATCCAGTATTTATTCATTTAACTTCACAGAATTACATCATAAATACATTAATATCTCATGTCATATAGAGGCCATGTACTAAAAGAAATTCAGACAGGTCTGCAAAAAGAACAACTTTCAAAGCTTAATTCATCATGACAGGTTGTTACCTTGTCATGCTATATTATCACCCAAGTCAAGCCCAAACAATTCATTTAGACATTATATCTCAGGGGGGACATTCTAAATGAAAACATTTATGTGTACAAAAGCATTTCATTTATTTTAAGTACATTTTAATTTTTACCTTTGGAGACTCAAAGAAAGCATCACAATGATAATGTTGCTTGTCTGATGTTCTCTGTTAGGTAGATTTAGCTATTGCTATTTGTGGGATGTTCTTGATTCTTGGATATATATATATATTCCTAGAACTGTTCAGCAGTGAAAAATGGGTAGTTTACTGGACGCTTTGCTCAAGATATCAATTGAAAACCTTGCTAAGGCATCTGTCTCACTGAGTTTTTTCAGTATTTGGGTCACTGAGAAAGGTTTAGATGCTTTCTCTGATACTTGTCAGGTAATGCCTATTTTCAAGAGTAATTCTAAAGGGGAGCGTCACTACTCTTCAGTTACTTTCTGCCCTTTATCACATAAACCAATTATTTACTCAAATTGTATTTTTTTGTCTTTTTCATTTTTAATAATTAAATATATTTTCCTATAACCTTGTTGCTCCTTAAAAAAAGCATCTCAATCTATTGACATACTATGGTTTCTACTATGGCATACTGACTACTACGGTTTCACTCATTCTTTTTTTTAATAATTATTTTTATTTTAAACTTAAATAGAAAATGGGAAAAAAAACATTGCCATGTACACAGCAGACCATAAGAGATGATTCACTATAAAACAATAAATTTCCATTTCAAGAAAACCTATAAAATAAATACCACATTTTTTTCAAGGCTACTCAGCTTTTCTTTGCTTGCTTGTTGATTTTCTTTTCTTCTCTGCTGTATCCTTTTTACTTATTTTTCCCCTTCCTCCTCTCCTTCAAAGGAAGCTACAGTTAAGCATGGATACACATACCTATATGCCCATAGATATCTATAAACATACACATATACACTCATGCACATATTTGTAAGATCATACTATGCTTATTTCTTTCTATCAACTGTTTCTCTGAAGGTGGACAGTATCTTCCTATGTAAGTTTGAGTCTTTCCATGTTCTAAATCAACCAGCTCATAATTTCCTTCACCACAGCAGTGTTCTAATCCAATCATATCCTATCTGAGAGATTGGTTTTTTGAACCCAATTTTCTGCATTTCTTTTCTTCTTGGCTTACATAGGTTTTACTTATGCAAGAAAATTTTAATTTAAAATAATTTTAATTATTCTTTTTTACACATAAATAATTCTTTTTATATCTTAATATATTTTAAGATCTTATATTCCTGAATCTACTTCCTTTACATTTTTTTACCTAGTTTCTTTGAAGTTCTTGACCTTTGGTTCTTCCAAATGAACTTTTTTGTTTCCAATTCAGTAAGACAAAGTTTTAGTAAGTTAATTGGGATAACATTGAATAAATACATTAGTTAGGTGAAATTGGCATTTAAAAATTATATTGGCTTTCACCTACACATGAAAGAAAAATATTACTTCAATTATTTAGATTTGAGTTTATTTGTATGAAAAATACATTATGTCTGTGTTCATATAGTATCTGTTTTGGCAGTCATACATGCAAGTATTTTATATTGCCTAGGTATTTTAAATGGTCTAAAGCAATATTGAATATATAGTGTAGCTTCTCTGTTTTTCACTTTTGACTAAATATGTTTTAACTTTGACTTTGTCTGAGATCATCATTATTGTCACTGCTTTTTTTAAATATTAAATTCTACTCTTGATACTTATTTTACCTTTGCATGTATCTTTCAGTTTTATGTTTCCAGAAAGCAGCATATTGTTGAATTCTAATTTTTTAATCTGCTATCCATTTTCATTTTATGGATAAATTCATCTCATTCATACTGTAAAGCTAAAATTACATGTGCATTTTCCTCCTTCCTATTTTTTCCTCATTATCTTTCTCACCCTTTTTCCCCTATCTCTCCTTACTCCTTTGCTTTGATTATACCTGCTACCTTGTTCTCTTATTCCTTAATCCTAAATGTCAAACTAGGAACTCCACTGTTGAAACTCCCTGGTCTTAATAAAATGAAAGCAAGAAAAACAGAGGGGGGAAAAAACTCCAGTAAACTGAGTTTAAAATGTTAAATTATGGCCATATAATTTTTATTAAATAGAATGTGAATACTCTGCAGCTTATGCCTTTAGACAGATGAGTCACAAAACAAATAGTCCTTTTACCCCAATTCACCAATCTTGTAGACTTACCTCAATTGCAGAGAATTTGGGTGCCAACAATGAGGGGAATACAACTTCCCAGGGCTGGCGTCCATGGGGGGAGTCATCAAGGAATATTCAACCCAATGTGTACTTCCTTTTATTGGGTTCCCTTGCAGGGTCCAGCCAAAAGAGGTTGGGGTCCATCACTGTCCCTTTGTGGTCACCATTAATGTGGGGATAAAAATTATCCAACCAGACTGAGACAGAACTCAGAGTCATTTGGGCATCTCCACTGACTAAGTGTTCATAAGATGGTCACCTGCTTGTGTTCAACTAGACAAAATAGTCCAGAGGCATAAAAATAAAATTGGGGGACTTTCCATGAAGTTGAGACACCTCTGCCACACTGACAAGGAAAATGAAGGGTGGAAGGCCTCTAGCTAACTTCCCATGGTTAAGCAAGTGAACTTAAAACCTACAGCTCATTACTATGGGGCCAAATACACAGAACATAGAACCATCACCAGTACGGAATCACATCAAATAAATTAATACTGATTGGAATAGAGTAGGGGTCCTCAAAGAATCAACTATCTCTCTCTGCATATATACATACCCACACATATATACACACTACATATATGCATATATAAATACATATACATGTACATGCATATGTATACACATACACATATATGTATATACACATGTGTATGTGTACACATACATGTATGTATGTGTGTGTGTACCTAATGTTCTCTCTTTAACCCATTCCTGATGAGAGTAAGGCTCCTGTACTACCTGTCCTCTGCCCCCCACTCCTGTATCACTTTTTTACTTTATTCCTCATTTGTATGAGATTATAACTCCTTTTTATCTCTTCCTACAGTTTCTTTTAGAATCACTCCATTATATTCAGCTTATCTCGTGCCTTTTAAATTGCCCAAATAATTATGACAATCATAAGAGGACTGCTAATATTTTCACATATATAAATAATTTGACCTTATTTAGCCCCTTTTAGTTGATCTTTTGTATTTCCCTTATATTTCTCCTGGATGTTATATGTCAAATTTTCCCTTAATTTCTGAGAGATTTGTCACAAAAACCTGAAAACCTTTCAGTTCATTAAATGTCGATTGTTTTTTCATTCAAGATTATATTTAACTTTTTTGGGTAACTTACCCTTTCTTGTAACCCTAGCTCTTTTGCTCTGCAGAATATATTATTGCAAAGTCTATGGCCCTTCAATCTAGTAGCTGCTAGGTCTTATAAAATCCTTACCCTAGCTCCATGGTATTTAAATTGCTTTGTTTTTCTTGTTGCTTCCAGTATTTTCACCTTAACCTCCGAGTTTTGAAATTTGGCCATGATATTTCTGTAAGTTTTTGTCCTGGAATCTCTTTCAGGTGGTGATCGGTGAATTTTTTTCTATTTTGATTTTGCCTTCTTCTTGCAGAACTTTAGGACAATTTTCCTTGTTAATTTCTTGTATTAATGTATCGAGATGCTTTTTTATTGTAATTTTCAGGTCCTCTGACTATTCTTATATTATTTTTCCTCAATTTGTTCTCCAGATTAGTTGTTTTTCTGTTTTCACTTTCTCTTCTATTTTTTTCATTATTTTGCTTTTGCTTTATGATTTCTTGGTTTCTTAAAACTTCATCATATATTTTTTCTTCCTTAAGTTTTTGATTCTTTATTTTCAGTTGTTTGCCTTTCTGTTCATATTTTTCTTGGATTGCTCTTATTTTTTCTTGTATTTCCTCTATCTTGGTTATTTGATTTTTAAAATCCTTTTTAAGTTCTTGGGACCATTTGTTGCTTTTCACTGAAAAAAGAGTGACTTTTTAGCTCCATTATTTTCCTTTAAATATGAATGAAGATCTTTTTCTATCCCTATAGTAGTTACCTATGGTTGGGTTCCTTCTTCTTTGATTACTCATTTTGATTTATTTAGTTTTTGCTTTATTTTGTTTTTTAGCAGCTATTAGTGTAATCAAGTTGTAGTCTCAAGGTATGGGAAAGGATACCCCAAGCCTCATGTTATTCTTACTGTTATTTTTTGAGGTCTGTCCAGGACCCTACCTCAAGCTCTCCTTTCCCTACCATCCAGGTCCCCAGACACATTCTCCCACAAATGATCTTGCTTCAGTGCTTGCAAACTACAACTATTCTCTTTGCCCTGGAACTGAAACTAGGAACTCTGCTCTCTTGCAAGTGTCCACAGTCAGCAGGGTCCCCACGCTTGCAACTGCACCAAGTATGTGCTAGCTTGTTCTCTACCACTACCACAATCCCAGACAAGTAAAGGTGTGCTTAGTGTCTCTAGACAGTGGAAGAAGCCCTTCAGTCTTCACTCAGTCATCAGATGCCTACATTGTCTTGAAGGTGAAAGTTTCTAAGGCTGAGGCTGCCTTTCCACCATTTGCCCCCAGGGTTTGTTGTTTGTTAATTCTGTCGAGTTGATTTGGAGGTGTTTACGCTTCAATCAGGCCAAGTTTTTGCCCCAGGAGGTTGGGTTTTTCTTGGGTCTTATGTTGTTTTAGGAGGATAATTGCTTTATCTGGTGTTTATGTCTGCTGCTCTGAGAAGATATTCTGTGTATTTTTGTGGAGGAAATTTGGAGAGCTGAAAATTTTCTGACCTATTCCATCATCTCCCTAGAATTCTCATCTCTGCTCATTATTCCTGAAACATTCCAAAACAAAATAATTCTTCCCTGCCTCACTCTCCTAAAAGTTTGTCTCCCCATCATTAAAAAACTAGAGGCTAAAAGTAGAGAGTCCTGTTGTTTTTTTGGCGTTTGTATCATCAGCACTTACCACAGTCCCTGCCTGGTACATAGTAAGCACTTGTTAAATGCTTTTAATTAATTAGTTCATAATTAATATATTTTTTAAAAGAATCTCAATTACTTTTAACACTTGATCCAGAGTATTTGATGACATATGCTTCCTTACCACCCATATATCTTCCTCCTTTTTCTCAGCAAGGTGATTTTTAAATCGTTGTTTATATTAGTAACCTGAGAGAAACAGCATTATATTTCAGTGGAATATATATAACTTCATGATCTAGTACCTAGGGAATTATGCTTCCTAGAAAAGCAAAGGATTATTTCACACATCTTCATTTAGGGGATAAATAAACGATACATAGGAACCCAACTGAGAATGAAAATCTTCAGAGATTTTCAATGGAGTTCAGGATTAAGCACTAATTGTAGTCTATTTTGGAGAAGAATTAATGGCAGTAATAGATTGGATGGGGTGTTGGACATGGAGTCAGGAAGACCTAACTTTGAATCAGATCTTAGACAATAATTGTGTCATTTAACTCTGTTCTAGTTTTCTTATTTGTAAAATGAGCCAGGGATGGACATGGCAAATCACTCTAGTACCTTTACCAAGAAAACACCATAGTGGATCACAAAGAGTCAGACACAACTGAAGAGTGACTAAATAATAGTTCATATAATTGAAAGCAAACAGATGCAATTTTGGTTAATGACAAAAAGGAAATAAAGATGTTTTGTTAATGATGACTTATCTGCTTAAGTGTTAATAAGCTGATTTTTTAATTTTCCTTTTCAAGGGTTATTGCATTCAAATCTGTTTAAACTATTTTTAGTAATAAGAAGAATGTTCCTTAGCTACATCACCACTGAAATCTAGCAGGCATAGAGGAGCCATTGCTCTTCACCCTAAGATAAAAACAATTTTAACATTACTAAATTTTATTTATTTTTTAAAATTCTTTATTCATGAGTGCTTAGGTTCTTACCTTTAGAGATTAAAGGGATTGTAAAGGTCATTCAGTACAATCTCCTCATTTTACAAATAAGGAAACGAGTTACTACAGAGGTTAAATAAGCTACCCAGTGTCACAGAAGTAGTCAGTAGCAAACCTAGCATTTAAATCCAGATCTTCTGATGCCAAGTTTCCCACCTTTCCCACCATACTATACTGTCTCAGAAAATTCAGTAGAGTTGTTAGCACATGAAAGTATGTGGTGAGCCTAACTCTGTGGAAAGAAACATATGGCTTGTGAAATTTAAGCATATTTCTAGAAATGTGTTCACCTCTTCACCCTTTACCTAAACTATTTCTCCCTAGTTCTTGCCTCAAAACTCCGTATCTTTCATATTATATCCCTACTCAATAAAGAGCTGTGGCTCTCTATTATCTCCAGGCTTAAATGTAAAGTCGTCATTTTGTTAAAGACCTTCACAAGGGCTCATTATTTCACATAACTGTATTTTACATTTCCATATATTACATAACTCTAAATTATGTTTTTATATTTGCATGCTTATTTCTCATAACCATAATTTATAGATTTTCTAGTACAACTATGCTGGCTTTCTTGATGTTCCTTAAACATTCATCCATTTCCTGTCTCCATGCCTTTTACCATGCCTGAGATGTTCTTCCTCCTGATCTCTGTCTCTTGGAAACCCTGGTTTCTTTTAGATTCAGCTAAGGCACTAACTTATGAATGATGCATTTTTTGGTTCCTCCAACTGCTTGTATCTTCTCCCCTCTCCCCACTATACTTTCCAGGCTATTTGGTATATTTTATATATGTTTTGTAGATACAACATATAATTATATCTCTATCATTAGAGTGTAAGTTCTTCAGGAATATGGAGTTTCATTTTTCCTTTATATCCTTGAAGAAAAACAATCTTGCAGGATTTGATACAATGTGGTATAGTAGAAAATTCGGTGACTCTAAAGTTGAGTCACCAGATTTAATCCTGCCTCTGACATCTAGTACCTGCCTGTGTGAAAATGGGCAAGTCACTAAACTCTCTGGACCTTAGTTTGCTTATCTCTAAAGTGAAGGGTTGGACAAGATCATTGCTGGGGTTGCTTTCGTCTCTAAATCTATGATTCTATATGCAAGATATATAAGGAATTGATATAAATACACAAAAAGATCAAATGATTCCCTCATAGAAAAGTGGTCAAAGTACAATGAGGCTTCTTTTAAGAGAATAAATGTAAGCTATCTGAAACCTTATGAAAAAATGACCCAAATCACTACCTATGAAAAATATCAATGGAAAACTCTGAGATTTCACCTCATGTCCATCAATTGACAATAAGACAAGAGGCAAAAAATGGTTGATATTCCAACAGCAGTAAACAATTGATGTTACTTTTAGTTTATCAATCCCTCCTGGAAAATAATTGGCAATTAAACTAAAAAAGTAATTAATCACACATAAAACTTGCCCCAGCTAGAATGTTACTAGGCCTATAATATTAATAAACCAAAGAGAAAGGCAAAAGTCTTATATAGGCACAGAATTTAATATATTTAGTTGTTTAGCTATATATTTATTTTTGCAGCATGACTAATATGGAAATATGTTTTGCATGGTTTTACAGATAGTTACTGAACTATTTTTTGGAGTAGTAAAGGATTAGAAAAAGTAGATATCTATCAATTGATGAAAGATTCAAAGAATGTTATATGTGAATATCACAGAACATTATTGTGCCACTGGCTATGTGATATGATGATTATGAAGAATTTATAAATAAAACAATGAATACGACTTCTATGAATTGATGCAGAGTGAAATAGAATCATTAGCACAGTTCATGATAGTCACAACAATATAAAGGAAAACAACTCTAATCAAGCAATGTCAACTGTTATTTCAGAATACTAGTGATAAAGCATGGCTCTCTCTTCTTATCAGAGAAATAGTATGGAGTAAAGAGATGGACAATATGGGTGGATTGTATTTTTTTTTTCTTACAAGGAAGGGTAGAAGGAACATTGAGAAGTCACAGTGATATAAATATATACATATATGTATAATATTTAAAAAGAAAAAACTATGTATGAAAGCATGTCAATGCAAAGGACAACTTTGAAATGTGTCCCTGGGTGGGAAAAAGTGATGTCACTTTTAGTTTCATTCCTTGATCAGAACTTATGTAATAAGAACCTGATGTCTCTTCATGTGGACATCAAATAACAGCCCAGTGGCCTCTCTGACATCCATTGAAGTTTACCTTACAATTCTTTTGGTTCCCATTTTTTTATCACCTTTTATTATTTATGGTCAGTGGCTTACAGTAGTTTTGGTTTCTATGGGCTGGACTGAAAAGAAAAGAAAAGCTATGAACCTTTGAATTTGAAGTATTTTCTGGATTTTTAAACTCAGTGGTGAACAAAGTACATCCCTTTGTACCACTGGTGTGGTTTATGGAATCATGAGCTTTAAAGCTGGAAGTGTGAATGGTTATATGCCTGTAGACCTAGAAAAGAGTGTAGAGCTTATTGACCCATAAATTACAGAATTCAGAACTGGCTGGATGAACAGCCAAACCTTAGTTCAGCTGGAGAACATTATTTTTGATTTAGGTCTCTGAACCACATTTGTTCTATTTCCTCCATTAACCATGTGACCCTATTTCTTTGACTCAAGTGGAAAGGATATTACTCTGGTAATAAGGAAACTCATCACTATTCTATAATGAAGAAACTGTGTTGGTGTATTCTCTCTGGTGGAGTATTTTGTGTTACTGGGGGGAAAATCCCTTAATAAATTTTCTAGTTTCATGACCTTACCTCTCATCTATACTTAGTCCAAAGCATCCTATTCATACTATTTCTGGACTTCCCTATTCATTGAATTCCAAATCAAAATGTAATATGTCATCACTTAATGTCATCAAGGCAGTGAGCAAATGAAATATTATGAGCTATAATTGTATTTCTGCTGTTTAACCTTATATCTTTAGGATGACAGGACTATGTTATTCCTTATTCTCTATATCAAAATTCTGTCGTAACATCATTGTTCAATCCATTTGTCCTCTGTTAGGATTCTTTTTCTTCTCCAACCATAGATCCTGTTTTCTATTTTTTTCAGCTCTCACCACCTATATTATAGTCCCAGTGTATTTGGGGAAGAAATTAAAAAAAAAAAAACAATATAACAAGTCTTTATTATACTGCCAGAGAAGTCATGAAGATAGTATAGAAGTAGATAACTGATAATCACTGAAATCTTAGTAGCCTTCTACAAGTAAGATAATAAATCACTCTGTAGAATACAAATGTTTTGAAGAATAAGTCCTTCAATAAGTTTTCTGGCCATTCCAATGAACCTTCTATGATCACCCATGTGGGTAGTTCAGTGATCTGAGAATATTGAAAAGACCACAGGACTGTCTCCCTGAATCTCATCTGTGTTTCATCTTTAACCCTTTATCCTTTAACCCTCTCTAGTATTTATAAAATATCAAGAGAGGAAGCAGAACCAAGATGGCAGAGAGAAACCAGGAAGTTGCCTGAACTCTTCCCAGTTTCCCTCAGAAACAATGTTAAATCAAGAATCTAAACAGATTCTGGAGCAACAGAACCCACAAAAGGAGAGAGTGAAAAAAATTTCTAGCTTTAGATAACTTTGAAGGACTTTAGGAAAAGTTAGTCTCACTTGAATAAAAGGGGAGGGAGCATAGTCCAGCACAGATGGTGTCTGTGAAAGCCAGAAGAAGGCTTTAGCCACAGAACACATCAGCAACTGCTGCCCCTTGCTCCTGGCTCAGCAGGCCAGTGGCAAATCAAGTCAGCTGTGAGGCCTCCAATATCAGTACAGAAGGCAAGTTACCAGCCCTAAAAACCATCAAAAATATGAACAACTAGGCTAGGCCATCCCAACACAGTGAGCAAGCTGCCATTCTGAGGCCTCAGTGCACAAAACAAGTGACCAAACCCCTGGAGTTCAGTAAAAGGACCTTGGGAAAGTGCACTATCCCAAGTTCCCTACAATGAGAGTTCAACTTGAAAAGCCATGAAACAGGCAAAAAAATGAGCAAGAAGTAAAAGAAAAGAACCCTGACCATAGAAAATTATTATGGTGACAGGGAAGACCAAAACGCAAAGTCAGAAGAGGATGACATTGTCAATACACCTACATATGAAACCCTCTTAAGCACAAAATGCCTTCTTAGAAAAGCTTAAAAAGAATCTTAAAAGTGAAATAAGAGAGGTAGAAGAAAAACTGGGAAAAGAAATGAGAGATATGCAAGAGAGAGGCAATAGCTTAAAATGACTGAAGAAAACAATTCCTTAAAAAATTCAATTGACCAAATGAAAAATGAGTTACAAGCTAACTAGAAAAATTAATTGCTTAAAAATAAGAATTGGGCAAGTGGAAGTTAATGGCTCTATGAGACATCAAGAATCAGTAAAAAAAAAAAAGCAAATGAATGAAAAAATAGAAGAAATTGTAAAGTATCTCACTGGAAGAAAAAATTGACGTGGAAAATAGATCCACAAGAGATCATCTAAGAATTATTGAACTATTTGAAAATCATGTTAGAAAAATAAAACCTGGACAGCATTTTTCAAAAAACTTTCATGGAAATCTTCCCTGATGTCCTAGAACAAGAGAGAAAATAGTCACTAAATGAATCCACCAATGACCTTCTGAAAGAGATCCCCAAATGAAAACTCCAAGGAATATTGTAGTCAAATTCCAGAATTATAGGTCAAGGAGAAAATGCTGCAAGCACCCAGAAATAAACAATTTAAATATGGTGTAGCCACAGTCATGATTATATAGGACCTAGCAGCTCCTGACCTTAAAGGATGGGAAAGTGTATCAGTCAGGCAACATTCACAGCCCTGAAGGTAGCTATGAATATGTCAGCATAATTCTGAATCAAAGAGTACAACAGATTCTCCACATAGTAGGCAGAAGAAAAACATTTATTCCAACACCAGAAAGCCAAATCCATCATAGTAACCAAGAAGTGAACACACATTAGCATTGTGGAAGACAAAGGCATTTTCAAGTCTTCCCCACTTCACTGATGGGGCCTTCCCACAATCAACCAAACACTCATAAGCCTAGCTATGCCTGCTTGCCTGTGTCCTACCCAGCTCTGACAAGTTTGACCCACTTCCTCTCAGCTCTGCTCCACCCTTCCTATTCTGCCCATTCAGCAAGCTTCTCCCACCACCTGTGACTTAGGCATCCATGTTATTTAAGCAGTTCACACAGGTCAGGTCTATTAATAAATTGGAATCATCTTCCCACATAAATTACAATTACAACGTATTTGGAATATGATATTATTAAAGGCAAAGGAGGTTGGATTACAAATAAAAATCAACTACTCAGCAAAACTGAATATAATTTTTCATTAAACAAGATGGATATTCAATGGATAGGGGACATTAATCATTCCTGATTTGAAAAAAAAACAGAGCTAAACTGAAAATTCAATCTTTAACTAAAAGATTTATAAGAAGCATAAAAGGGCAAACAGGAAAGAAAAAATGTTTTTAAATAAGGTTTAACTGTTGATAATGGTATATGGGAAGATAATACTTATAACTCTTGAAAACTGTATCTTTATTAGGGCAGTTAGAAAGGATAGAAAGTATGGTTATAAATTATACCCACATAGAGAATGGGGGAATAAATTGACTTTGATGTGATGACGCAAAAATAATATTAATTAAAAGGTAAAAACAGATTGTACTGGGAGAAGAGGAAGGAAGAGGCAGAATAGGGTAAACTGCTTCATGTGAAGAGGCACAACAGACCTATTACAGTAGAGGGAAAGAAGCGGGGGTGAGCATTGCTTGAATTTCACTCTCATTGGATTTGACTCAAAGAGAGAATAACACATACATTCATTTGGGTATAGAAATCTATCTTACTCTATAGGGAAGTAGGAGGAGAAAGAAAAGTGGACAGTGCTTATAGAAGGGAGGGCAGATTAAGGGAAACTGTGATCAGAAGCAAAACACTGGTGAGGAGGGAAAGGGTGAAAGGAGAGAAAAAAAGTATAAACAAGGGGTAAAATAAGATGGAGGAAAGACAGAGTTAGTCATCACAAATGTGAATGGGATGAATTGCCCCATAAAATGAAAGTAAGTAGAAGAGTAAATTAAAAATCAGAATCCTACCATATGTTGTTTACAAGAAACAAACTTGCAGCAGAAAGATACTTACAGAGTAAAGATAAAAGACTGGATCAGAATATATTATGCTTCAGCTGAAGTAAAAAAAAAAAGCATGATAACAATCCTGATTTGAGACAAGGAAAAAACAAAAATGGATCTAAATAAAAGAAATAAGGAAACTACATCTTGCTGAAAGGTACCATAGACAATTAGTTTACTGTGTCTCATGATCCATTCCAATTTCTCAGAGACTGGAATATTAGCTTATCAAATCAACTTTTCATTTGTATGCAGATTATTAAGTTTTTTGTATTATCTATGGAACATTTTAATCCTAGACTAGCTGCCTCTCCACCATTTCTACAATAGGTACTTGGGGCAGGTAGACTAATTATAGCAGAGAAAAACATAATTGGTAAAGAAAGCCTGTCACAAAAATTATACATCCAAGTGAAATAGAAGAGATTTTTGTAAGGCCATTATTTTGGATTGTTTATGCCATCATTCCACTCAATTTGTACAGGAATTTGAAAATAGACTATGTCTTTCATATAATTATTACTTCTCAGCTGACACAGCATCTGGGAAGAGACGATCACTTGACTATTTCTTTTTTTTAAAGCCAAAGAAAACAAAGTTTATTAAAGATTTGCCTAATTGGGTTGCCTCTTAAGAAGCCTAAGCATTTGTGACACTTGTATTCACAAGCGGGCCAGATACAATCCCAGCTAGACAGAGTCTGAGCTGGATTGAATCTGAGCCCACTTGACTACTTCTTAAACAGGCTTATTCACTGAATGGGCATTACCTCACGATAAGTGAGTATCTGAAAAGTGCATAGCCTAAAAGACCAGGGTCTCCTATCCTGGGCCATCTCCAGTCATCCTGATGAATATCTGATCACTGGATCCAGAGGGCTCAGGAGGAGAGAGCAAGGCTGGTGACTTTGCACAGCCCTCCCTCATGCAAAACAAAGCCAAGTGCAAGTCATGTCATCATTTCTGTGATATCATGGTTTTCTATGAAAATAAAGGATTAACACAACAACAACAACCATAGACAATGAAGTAAACATATATGCATCAAGTGCTATAGCAGCCAAATTCTTAGAAGAGAAGTTAAGTGAGTTACAGGAAGAAATAAACAGCTGCAGGACTTCAACCTCCCCCTCAAAACTAGATAAATTTAATTTTGAAATGAAGAAGAAATAAATTAAGGAGGCAAATACAATCTTAGAAAAGTTAGATATGGTAGACTTCTGAAGAAAATTGAACAGGGATAGCTGTTTTTCTCAGCTGTACATGGCACCTACACAGAAATTGATTATGTGTTAGGGCATCAACCCTCAAAATCCAATGCGTTATGGCAGAAATACTAAATGCATCCTTTTCAGATCATGAAGCAATAAATAATCAAATAATAAAGACCCCTGGAAAGTGATTAGAAACTAAATAATCTGATTCTAAAGATTGACTGGATCAAACAACAAATCATAGAAAGAATCAATAATTTTATCAGAGAATGACAGTAATGAGTCAACATACCAAAAAGTGTGAGATTCCATCAAAGTAGTGCTTAGAGAGTATTTTATTTCTCTACATGCTTGCATACAATAGGGAAAGAGGAGATTAATGAATTGGACAGGCAACTGAAAAAACTATAAAAAGAATACATTAAAAAATCCCCCCAAAATACCAAATTAGAAAGTCTGCAAACAAAAGAAAAGATGAATAAAATTGAAATTAAGAAAACTATTGAAGCAATAAAAAAAACTAAGAACTGATTTCATGAAAAACCCACTAAAATAGACAAACCTTTGGTTAATTTGATTTAAAAAAGAAAAAAAAATACCAATATCAAAACCAAAAAAGCTGAATTAACCAGTGAAGAAGAAATTAAAACTATAATCGGAAACTATTTTGCTCAAATATATGTCAATACATCCGACAATCTAAGTGAAATGTATAAATATTTGCAAAAAATATGTTGCCCAAATTAACTGAAGGGGAAATAACATATTTAAATAACCTCATTTCAGAAAAAAAGAAATTGAATGAGCCATCAATGAACTCCCTAAGGAAAAATTTCCAGGGTCAGATGGATTTACAAGTTAATTCCAACAAACATGTAAAGAATAATTAATTTTAATATTACACAAGCCTTTTGGAAAAATAGAAGAGGGAATCTTACCAAAATCTTTTTATTATAGAAGTATGTTGCTGATATTTAACCAGGAAGAACTAAAACAGAGAAGGATAATTTCATTAATAATATTTTTTCCAACATTTTAAATAAAGTATTAGCAAAGAGATTATATATCAACTTATCACAATGATAATATACTATGAACAGGTAGGGTTTCTACTAGGAATTTATGGCTGGTTAAATATTAGCAAAACTATCAGTATAATAGACTATATCAATAACACAGCTAACAGAAATCATATGGTTATCCTGACAGATGTTGAAAAAGCTTTTTGAAAAAATACAACACCCATTCCTTTTAAAAACACTAGAAACCATCTATCTAAACACCTCCAGCAGGCATTATATACAAGTGGGATAATCTAGAAGCATTTCCAATAAAATCAAGGGTGAACTAAGAAAGTCCATTATAGTGTTATTCAATACTGTATTAGAAACATTAGTTTTCACAATTAGAGAAGAAAAAGAAACTGAAGAAATTAGAATAGGCAAGGAGGAAACAAAGCTATCATTCTTTGCAGATGATATGCTGGCATATTTAGAGAATCCTAGAGAATCAGCTAAAAAACTATTTGAAATAATTAACAACTTTAACAGATTTGCAGGAGGTAAAATAAGCTCACATGAATCATAAGTATTTCTATATATTATGAACAAAGCACCAGAGCAAGAGATAGAAAGAGAAATTCCATTTAATGTAAATATAGACAATATAAAATATTTGGTAGTCTACCATCCAAGACAAACTCAGGAACTATATAAACACAATTACAAAACACTTTTTGTACAAATAAAGTTAGATCTAAACAACAGGAAAAATATCAGTTGCTCATGGGGAGGGTGAGCTAAAAAAATAAAAAGGACAATTCTACCTTTATCAATTTACTTATTCAGTGCCATAACAAACTACCAACAATATTTTATAGAGCTAGAGAAATAATAGAATTTATCTGGAAGAACAAAAGGTCAAGAATACCAAGGGAATTAATGAAAAAAATAGCTTACCATACCAGACCTAGCCATAGTCAATCTAAAACTATATTATAAAGCAGCAGTCATCAAAATTATTTTGTACTGGCTAAGAAATGGAGTGGTGGATCAGTGGAATAGGTTAGGTACATAAAACCCTCTAGTCAATAACTATAGTAACCTGTTGTTTGATAGCTTTTGGGATAAAATCTCATTATTTGACAAAAACTCCTGGGAAAACTGGAAAATAATATGGCAGAAACTAGGGATAGAACAATGTCTTATACTATATACCAAGATATGATCAAAATGGGTCCACGACTTAGATATTAAATGAGGATAGAATAAGCAAATTAGGAGAGCAAGGAATAGTTTGCCTGCCAGATCTGTGGAGAAGGGAAGAATTCATGACTAAAAAGAGATAGTGATCATGAAATGCAAACTGGATCATTTGGATTACATTAAATTAAAGAGGTTTTGCACAGCCAAAACTAATTAAGCCTAGATAAGCAGAAACCTGGGAAAAACTTTTACTGCCAATGTTTCTGATACAGGTCTTGTTTCTTAAATATATTGAGAATTGAGCAAAATTTATAAGAATATAAATCATTTCTCAACTGACAAATGGTCAAAGGATATGAAGAAGCAGTTTTCAGAAGTTAAAGCTATCCATAGTCATATAAAAATCCTCTTAATCACTGTTGATTAGAGAAATGCAAATTAAAACAACTTTGAAGTATCACCTGACATCTATCAGATTGACTACTATTATAGAAGAGAAAAATGATAAATGATGGAGAAAGTATGGGACAGTTGGAACACTACTGCATGGTCAAGTTCGGAACTGATTCAACCATTCTGGAGAACAATTTGAAACGTTGCCCAAAGGGCATGAAGTTGCATGCAGCAATACCATCACTGCACTGTATTCAAAGGAGATTATGATTACATTGTTCTTATGAGGACTATATGAGAAAAATTATTCTAAAATGTTTTGTAAACCATAAACCACCACACATACATATACTACCTACTACTACCTACCTTGCATGATCCTTATTAGAAATGTACATTATAATCTGTTAAAACTTTATCGAACATGAGTTATTATTATTGTAGTTTTTCCATTGTGTCACTTTCAATCTATATCATATCCCGGACTTATAGACAACTACCATATTGAACCAGTAGAATTTATTTCATATGAACCCAAGTGATATTTCTTGACCTAAGAGTTCAAACATATGATATAATAGTGTTTTTGTAGAGCCACAGAGCAAAACACCTATACTGCTTTGCATAGATCCAACTTCTGAATTTCTCTCAAGAGAAAATGTGCTTTCTGGGAAATGAAGCTTGAGTCCCTGGGAGTTCTGCCAATACTATTTAGCTTGTATCACCGTTTCTAGCTTGTCATCATGAAGCTGTTCCTGCCACCATTCAAAAGCAACCAAGGTAAAGAGAATTGGCTCAGTGCAGCAAAATTCAGAAACATTAATGACACACTTTCCTGTGTATTACTAGGTCACTTTGATTCCTTCTGGGCTACCATCATATCAGCAGACTCTCATTGCCTATAGAGCAAAACATCTGCATTTATATTTGCCACTTACAGACAGCTTCCAACTTGGTGTCAATCAGCTATATCACTGGATTGTTTTGTGTCTATTCTTGAAACTGTGATATATACACATATTTTAGGAATGTCACATTTCAAAAGACCACTAATTTGCATATAGGATAACAAATTTCATTGTCAGTTAGCTTCCTGGTGACTAGTGAGAGTTCTGGTCTCCTTGGTACTTCTAAGAAGTACTTCCAAGTCTGTTAGTTAGGCATCAGTGTTCAGCATAAAGGACTTGCTTGGTGTAATAGGACTAATATCAACTGTTTCTCCACATTATAGGTTAGATCTACACCTCCTCCTTCATTTATGCAATAGAAATTAGTTTTCTCTGAGAGACAAAGTAGTCAGAGATGTTAGTGGCCCCAATTTCCCAGTAAATCTCTCTTTCCCTTCACTTAAAGATACATACACATATATTTATGCATGAATATGTATCTATACATATAATATGTTATATATTATGTATAAATGTGTATTTATACATATGTCATATATATGTATATAGATATATACATAAACACACATACATATATATCTGTATTTATATATCTACATATATATCAAACTTATATGCAGTGGGGGCCAAGACTTAGTCAGGGTGACTACACCCAGTTTGACTTTCTTGTCATGCTGATCAGATGCATTTTCAAATGGTGATGAGACAGTTTGTGTACAGATTTGGTTAAATTCAACAAACATTTATTAAGTGCCTACTATGTGCCAAGCAGTATGTTAAGCCAAATGTCACTATATCCTTGTATATTCTTGCTCTGTTAAGGCAAATTTAAATTCCATTTGTTAAAACTTTAAATCATCTCCTTTTCCCCATTTTGAAAACTAGAATAAGAGCATGATGAAATTAGAGCAGTTTCTAATACTTGGGTATGTCAAATCCAGCCTGCTAGAATTCATAGAGAAGTTGACCAAAACCTAAAAAGCCACGCAATGTTATCGAAGGCATAAGTCCACATATTCTCTCTCTCTCTCTCTCTCTCCTCTCTTTCTCTCTCTCTCTCATAATCTGTCCTTTTTCTCTTTTCTGTTCTCCCTTCTCTGTCCCCTTATTGGGTTCACATCATACTTCTGATGTGTATTAATTTAATACAAGTAATTTAACCTTTGTGAGATTAACTTTCCTCATATGTAAAAAGGGACAAATGACATCATTAACACCAATCTCCAAAGATGAGGATCGGAGAGTTTTAAAGTGCTATATACATCTCTGGTAATGTTATTATACTTCTAATTTCCATGCTTTTTGGTCATATAAACAAAAAGAGACCAGCAAGATTGTGTGCTGGCCAGGGTACAATCAATTTACATTAGCATAATGTAAAAGTGATTGGATGATGGTGGGGTTTTTTTGTAGGTTATATATGTAAGTATATGTACATACATACTGATATGTATATATTGTTTAGCCATGTGTGACTCTTTTGAGGCTTCATGGACCATATTTTGCTCATCCTTTTTATCCTCCACTATCTCCCAAAGTCTATCCAAGCTCATGAGTTCATTGCTTCCATGACCTATTCATCCATCTCACCTTTCCTCTCCTGTGTCCTTTGCCTTTTACCTTCCCCCAAATCAGGGTTTTTTCCAATAAATCCTTTTCCAATAAGTCTCATTGTATGGTCAATGTATTTATGCTTCAGCTTTATTATTTGTCATTCTAAAGAATAATCTGAATTTTATTTTTAGGTATTGACTGATTTGATCTGCTTTTTGTCCAAAGGACTCTCAAGAGTCTTCTCCAGCACCACATTTTGAGCATCAATTTTGTTATGTCAGCCAACTCTGACAAGTCACAAATTGCTACTAGAAAAAACAGCTTTGTCTATACGGACGTTTGTTGGTGAGGAGATATTTACTTTTTAGTATGTTGTTCAGATTTGCCAAGGAGCAAGCATCTTTATTTTCATGACTGCAGTTACTGTCTGCAGTGATCTCTGAGCCCAAGAGTATGAAATCTTACATTGTTCCTATTTCTTCTCCCTTTATTTGTCAGAGTAGTGAGACAAGTTACTATGATTTTAATTCTTGTTATTATTTTTAATATTAAGCTCAAGCTTTTTCTCTCCTCTCTTAAACTCACCAAGAGGCTTCTTAATTCTTCTTTACTTCTACCATCAGAGTAGTAAATTCTACATATATGAAATTGTTGACATTTCTCTCAATAACTTTAATTAAAGCTTTTGATTCATCTATCCTGGCATTCTTCATAATATACACTGCATATAAATTACATTAATTAGGTGACAACATATTGTCTTGTCCTTCTTTTCCAATCTTAAACCAATCGACTGCTCCTTATTTGGTTACAACTATTGCTTCTTAACCTGAATACAGTTTTCTCAGGAGGCAAAGAAATGATCTGATACTCCCATCATTTTGAGGACTTGCCATATTTTATCGTGATCCACACAGTCAAAGGCTGTGTAGTCAATAAAGCAAAAGTAGTTTTGTTTTCTTTTTCTAGATCTCCCTTGCTTTCTCCATAATCCAGTGAATGTTGGTAATTTGGTCTCTAGTTCTACTGCCTCTTCAAAAACCATATGTGATTGTGGTAATTCTTCGTTCATATATCTCTGAGGGTTGTCTTACTGAATCTTAAACATAACCTTTCTTGCATTAGGCCTTAGACCCATTGGTGAGTTAGGGGGATGTCTATCCCAAGCATGTAAAGACTTCCCCCAGTCAAATGTTGGTAAATGGAAACAATTTCTTCCAATGGTCATATAGGGAGCAGAAGCAAGTATCATTGAGCATTTAGAGTTTATTTAAACATCAAGGATGCCAAGGTCACCCATTGCATCCCAGGCTACCACCAGTCATCCAGACTTTTGTTTTGCCACTGGACATCAATGACTCTGAAAGAGAGTAAGGCAGATAATTCTGTGAGATTCTGGCTCACTAAAATCCTATTCATGTGCAAGTCAACACATCACCATTATGTAATTGGTCCTCTTCAAAAATGAAGGGCAAGTAACAGCTTGTGTGTGAAATGAGTACAGTTGTTCAGTAATTTGAACATTCTTTGGCATTGTCCTTCTTTAGGATTAGACTGAAAACTGATGTTTTCCAATTCAGTGGCCACTATTGAGTTTTCCAAATTTGCTAGCACATTGAATATGGCACTTTAACTGAATCATCTTTGAGGACTTAAATAGCTCAGTTGGAATTCCCTAACCTCCACTAACCTTATTGTTAGCAATGCTTCTTAAGCATTGCTTTTTGTTGCTGGCTCCTGTACAATATTGTGAATCTCTGTCCATACTTCTTCAGGTACTCATCTATCTATCCATCTATCTATCTATCTATCTATCTATCTATCTATCTATTTATCTATCTGTCTTTCTATCCATCCATCCATCTATCTATCTATCTATCTAGTCAGAGACAGAAACAGTGAGAGAAATTGAAAGAGAAAGATAAAATAAAAAATCAGAAATTATTTTTAAATTACATGAAAACAATATTGTGAAAGCTAGTAATTCACTTAAGAGATACTCATTTGCTTAAAAATACACACTATTAGCCTACTTAGTGTCAATCTCAATCTCTTGGTCAATCTGTACTTGTTAGGAAGGTTTCTTTAGTATGTATTCTAACCTTGGGTGAGTAACACAAAACACATGCACAAACACAGTGCTACATCCTGAAGTAGAGTTTTCAGGGATGGTAGGCTTTTATTGCTCTTTCTCTGCTACTACAAAAGGGTAAAAACTCTCAGATGGTCACACAGGTGACTGGGAAAATTACTGAGTTGTCTTCTAATTGTGTTGTCTTCTAATATTCTAACTGTATTGTCTTCTAATATTCAGAGTCATATGAAAGAAATATAAGTAAATGTTCTCACTGTTCTTCTTACTTTGCATTTCTAGGTTTGACGGGGGTAGCAACCCTGTAAGGTTGGTAGTGTAAGTGATTTTGTAGTTGAGCAAACTGAGACCAAGAGAAGCCAGTCAATAAACATAAAAAAGTAAATATTTTCTCTTTCTCGAGTTTCATGGAGATTTTGAACTCTACAATTTCACAGATAATAGCTTTTTCAATATATACTCTCCATTCCTGAAATTCCATTGACTTCCAACCTAGCACCTGATATTTAATATTCAGGTCAGTTCAATACTTGCTTTTTTTCTGCTTACACCTTTCAATCAGGTGGTTTATAAATCCTCCCAAATTAAACTACGTATTTCTGAATGGAGAATTGCATAAGGCATGAATTAAAATTGTTTTACCTTATGTCTTAGTCATTTGCGGAAGAGGGAACTAAGAAACAACTTACGTAAGAATTTTCTCAGTGTTGCCCATGTCTTGTTTGACAAAAGTCAGTTAGAGTTAACCATATGTATCATTATAAATTCGTATTATTCTGAAAGTATTTGCATAGATTTCCACACATTACTGTCTCATTTGCTCATAAATTCCTATAGCCTGTATTTCCTGTGTTAACTGAAAGTAATGCAGACATATGTGCCTGTGTATACAAAGGTAGCATTGGCTCTTATAAGCATTCTGGGAGAAAGGAATAAAACAATTCATAAACACACGGGTTAGAGGGGAAAAAAATCCTTTAGCTATAGGGTGCAAATGGGTGATTCTCTTCTAAGGTTGAAAGCTACTCAGGAACAGTGCAAGTTGTTCATTCTCTAAGAACTCTTTGTGAACTCTCAACTATGAGATTGTTCATAAGTATGGTGCTGTTTGGAAAATTCTCCTTTCTCCAGTTGGAATGGTAGATTCTATAATCACCCTGCCTCACAAGGGACCTTGGAAGCCAACTAGTCCAATGAATAATTGAATCAGGACATTCTTTTTTTTTAAAGTCAAAGAAAGACAGTTTATTAAAGATTTGCCATCTTGGGTTGGCTCTTAAGGACCCTAAGCATTTGTAACGCTTGTATTCACAAGCAGGCTAGATAGAATTCCAGCTAGACAGAGTCTGAACTGGATTAAATCTGAGAACTTTCATGGAGGCAAGATGGAATTTAAATACAGAAAAGACTGTAGGAGGGATTTGAGGGTGGTCTGGTAGTCTAGAATGATGGGAGGAGGGGTTTAGGGAGGGTCTTAAGGAGTCAAGACTGGTTAGCTGGAGGCAATCAGGAGATATCAGACAATGGCGGGTTTGGGTGGGAAGCAGGTGGGACAATCAAGAGGTAACAGATAATGGCCACAGATTTGAGTATGAAAGGCTAGGTTAAGTGGGGAGATTCAAGGAGAATTCAAGGAATTTTCCCAGAGTCTGAACCCCATCATTCCCCCCTCAAACAGATTGGACCTAAATTCTTTTGGGGTAAAGGGCAAAGATCTCAGCTTCTGAAACTTATTCCTGTTGGCAAGGGGTGTAGAGCTGTCCCTGCTTTGATGGATTTGAATCAGAACATTCTTTATCATACATCTAACAAATCATTGTTAAACCTTTGCTTGGAGATTTCTGTTAAGGAGGAACTCACATCTGAGGTAGTCTAACTTTCAATAGCTTAGATTGTTTGCAAGTTTTTCTGTACACCCTCTTTCCTACTAAAGCTCAGCAGAAAAAGTTTTATCCCTCTTCCACATCTTGTTTTACCCCTACAACTTCTCTTTCCTAAGTTGAAAATGTCTAATTCCTTCAGCACGCTTGCGTGGCATAATCTTGAGGCCTTTCACCAATCTAATTACTTTTTCTTGGATATTTTCCAGCTTCTCAATCTCTTTAAAATGTGGTACCCAGAACAGAACATAATACTCCAGGAGGGTATTTGATCAACAGTGCCAATACAAGATCAGCTAGGCAGAAGCCAGGATAAAATATGATTTTGTGACATGTACTCACATAGTTTGCTCATATTGCAAGGAAATTGTTGAGTTGGTTTTTTTTTTTGGCAATGCAAAAAAAAATTTGCAGTTCATCTTTCAGATGAAAAGTATTTTTTTCTTTGCATACTTTTATATTAGTATCTTTTGTAGTGCACTGACTGTAAATGCTAAATTTTAAATAGCATCTAAAATATTTCATTTATTTAAGGATTTCTTTAATTACATAGACACTTCAAAATGCTTAATTTTGTTATTGTCTATATACTAGCGTCACCCTACCCAGTTTCAATTTCCTTACTTTTACAAGATAATGCATATTTACTTGGTACTTTTTATATAACCAAGTACACAAGAATTCAGAAATAAAGTAACTGAGTGCTTAAAGAGGTTAAATGGTTTTTCAGTTAAAGAGGTCAAATGATTAGTCTTGGTTAACCAGTGTCAAATTTAGGATTTGTACCCATCTCTTGGTTTCACTGACAATGTGACAGTATATTGCATGCCACTTATGGAACACTTATTGCAAGCAATTCATTATTCAATTAAGTATTAAAACACTTATGTTTAGAAGTGCATTGCTTCAATTTGGCAATCTTTATTATTTGAAGCTTTTAACTCTTGAAGTTTTTTTTTTTTAATCATCAATATTATTGATACCTTTAAGAACTAGGGGGAAAAGGTAAGAATCCTTTTGTTGAATTGGCTTGTTAATTTCAGTTGCTGCAGCCTTCTGCTACCATGGAAACAAAAACAGAAGAAGTGAAAACAAGGGCATGGTATGAAACATTAACTTTAAAGTCCTTCACCTGCTTTATTTTTAACCAAAATGGTTTCTCTTTCCCTGGAACTAAAGCTAAGAATGAGAGCATTTACTGAGAGTCACAGAGATTTAGAGCAGGAAAGGACCCTAAAGAAAGCATAATTCAACTCTGTCCTCTTAAACATGGGGAAACTGGAAGCGAGAGAGGTTAACTGATGTTTCAGTGGCCATTTTGCATATTAGTGATGGAACCATGACAGCCCCTGCCCCCTTCCCCCACCAGTTTTCTTGATTCCTTCCAGGGGAATTTTTATTGCTCTCCTGCTTTTTCACTTGGAATTACTAGCTAGTTCTGATTCCCAACCAAGATGACTCATTTGAGTTTTTTTTTTTAACATTTGCTGTTTCAGGACATCTACTCATGACTATCTGATTTCTTCAAATTATATTGGAATACAATTATTTCTGACAGAAATGAATAAAATTCTCTAATTGGACAGTTTCATTTTTTTAAAACAGTGTATTAGACTCCATCAACTAGAAAGTACTCTGAAATGAGCTGGTGGAACTCTAGGCAATGCCTTAAGTCATACCATGGTCATCAATTTTATTAGGCTTTTTCAGGAGGAAAAAAGAGTGGTTAAGTGGTGTAATGGTTAGAGTGCTAGACTTGTCTTCATAATAAACCTAAGTTCAAATCCTTCCTGTGATATTTACTAGTTGTGTTACCCTGGGTACTTGCTTTGGTTTCTTCATTTATAAAATTTATAAAATGAGAGAATTTCCTTTGAAGGACCCTTTCTAAACAAAAATCTAAGATCCTTTAATCAGTAGCTTGTTACAGTGATTCTCCTTTTCCTCATGTGTAATCTAAACATTTCCTCCTTGAAATTAAGCACATTTATTGCTCTCTCCTAATAGTTTATACTTCTGTTAAAACTGGGAACATCCCTGGGACCATGCTATGAGTTGTCTTTCCTAGTTCCAAGTGAACACTGTATCAGTAAACACCCCAACATATAAAATGGGCTCTTCTACCACAGGTACTGAGATCTGCATTCATAAAAGGAAAAGCAGCTTTTGAGGGGTTAATAATCACTTTAATCAAGCACATGTATCATTCCTTTGCAAGCACATATACATTCACCTAGTTCAGGGAAGTCAACACCCTGAACTTCAAAGAAAATACAGAGAAATCAAAAGTCAGCAGATCTGCTTCCAAAACGTCTGACCATTAACATACATACATATTGAACAGAGAGGGAACAACTGGGTTTTTAAAGCTGGGTGGCTCCTTAGCGGCTTCCAGAGTCCTCCTTTGGCCAAACAATTCCAGTCAGTATGCCTCAAGATAAAACTGCCCATCAGAGTTTTTATACACTTTTTAGAGCCAGAGGGCATCACATCCTTTAAGAATCAGTGCCTCATTAACAAAAGGCATGAACCTTCTTATAAGTCTTCCCAGGCTGGCAAAGGGTGGGAAAGAGCCTCCTCAATCACATTCAAATGGAAGCATACTTCTTGATTATACTAAAACAAAAACACAAAAGGTCCTATTTTACTTGCCATTACAAACACATGGGAACTTTACAGGTGTCTGTTTTTGAGAGCAGTCCTTGATTCATAACTGAAAGTGTTCAACATTCAACACTGAAAGTGTTCCCTTATCGAATCCAGAGACTGAGGAGCTGAGGACTTTGGATATTTATAAAGGAGCAACTTCATTCTCAGCCTTGCTCCCTTTTCTATCTTCAGTTCTAATACTTTAAGGATTGTCTTGAATGGTTTGCCAAGGGGAAGTCAGAGTAGGCGTAATTTGCCTTATTCCTTATATCTGGCTCCATTCAGCCATGAACACATATCTGACCAAGCAAACCTGAGGTAGGGTTTTGGCTGTCTGTTTTGTGCTTGTTCTTTCTTGAATTTAGGTAGAGTATCTATTCCAAGATTGATATGTTCAGCATTAGAGCTGACCTTGTGAGTTTGAGAGACCTAGAAGTTCTTAGTTTCTTCATGTCAGAGCTGAATGGTGGTGTTGAGGTCTGGGAACCATGAGATTTGGGGTGTTTGGACCCCAAAATACCAACACGTGGGGTCCTGCTGAATGATTTCAACTCAAGACTTCTTCCAGCCAAAGTAAAACAAAGTTTATTAAAGGTTCACCATAATAAGTCAACTCAAGTTGACTCTAGTTGCCTCACCATTTGTGACCCTTGTCACAAGCGTGTCAGATAGAATCTCAGTGAGACAGTTAGAGCCGGACTGAATCTGAGCACTTTCATGGAGGCAAAATGGAACAGAAAGACCATGGGAAAAGTCTAGAGGTGGTCTAGTAGCCTGGGAGGAGGGTCTAAGGAGGATCTTGATGAGACTGCATTAATCAAAGGTGGGAAACAGGTGGAGGCAATTGGAAGGTATCAGACCATGCAGGACTTGGGTGGGAAGCAGGTGGGGCAATCCAGGGGTAACAGAAAAAGGAGGGCCTGGCTAGGTTAAGGGTAATAGATTTGAGTATGAAAGGCCAGATTAAGTGGCAAGATTCTAGGGGAGTTCAAAGAGATTCCCAGTCAGGAAAAGAACTCCCAACGGCTATTCCAGAGGTCATGGAGAAGCTAGCTAAAGATAAAAGGACTTGTATGTGTCTTTCATCGCAGATGTATTGGGAGCTCTTTGGACAGGGCAGGGCTATGGTATAATGCAAAACCCTAAATAGCAGTCCTGCAGACTGCTTTGTGCTGTTACTAAACCCTATTTTTATCAAGTGCGTGTTTGTGAGTTTTATATTTAACATCTCTTTGTGTATAGGAAATAAATACTTGTCCCATATGTGATTCATTCACTGCCTTTTTAACTGTCCCATTTTTGGGGAAACCCAAATGTGAGCCTGAACTTAAGCTTTAAATAATTTTTCTTCGATGCACCAGGCTTGAGGATTAACTTGTGAAAGAATGTGAGCAAGAGGAATTTGACGTGATTCATTAAAAACCATATTACCTTAGAACTAAAGCTGGTTGAAATGTAATTCAGAGCAGATAGAGGAGGGTGGTATTTGATATTTGATTGATTTTTTCTTTAGATATATGGAGCAGTAGCTAGTGGTAGATATGTCTGCAGTTTCCTTCTTTGAAACTAAGTCTCTAAAGGAGATTTGAGAAGGTGGAAGGTAAAGGGCTATGTTGCAAGGTACAAAATCATTTTTTTTACATGGTGGGTATTCTATCAAGTGACTAGAGTGTTGAAGGAAAAAAATGATATAGAAGAACTAGCTGTTCCTACACCAGTTTTGTGCCTTCATTCAGATGGATGTGACAGACACTCACTTTTTTTTTTTTTTTTTTTTTTTTTTTTTTTTTTTTTTTTTTTTT
>CM053771.1:326606095-326621169 GCA_028658325.1 Potorous gilbertii
CCTTCACTGTGTTGCTGCGCGGCTTCCACTGCTCCAGAATTTGTCAGGAGTTCTTTTTACAGGAAATCTGTGGGCTGTGGGTTCGGACCTAGCATAGGTGAGTCTTTCTACTCCGCCATCTTGGCTCCGCCCCCAGACACTCACTTTTAATTGAGTTTTTTATTCTGTTAAAGACTGCAACTGACTGGTCTAATATGATTTCTTATAAATAGTTATGGTTGACATTGTTCTCAGCATTTCCACAGGTCCCAATGTGAGTAGCATGAGGGTCAAGTTCAACTCTGGGTATTACATAGGAGGGAATGACTTTTCCTAGCTCCGAGTTGGAATCCTAACCTCACAGTCCATTGTTATAGAGTGTAACTGGGAGTCATTCATATAATTCATAACTATATTTCTGAAGTTAGAATTTGCACTCAGAAATATATGAATTTGGAACTTTTAGACTACTATCTTATCAGGCCATGAGCCTAACGTAGCAACCCCTATAGTTGCGTTAGGATTTAGCAAGGGCAAGCAGAGCCAAGAAGACAGATGGGGAAACCACAAATGAGAGAGAATGAAGGAGCAAATCAGAGCTGTAACAACTAAAGAGAAACCTATAAAAATCATATGGACTCTAGTCCCCTGGAGGGAAGTCTTCATGGTCCTCAGTCACTCAGTCACTTCCTTTCTGGAAGGAAGAGATAAATAAATAGATGGTAATGGGAAGGAAGTAGCAGCAACACAGTGCAGAATACTTGGATCAAGCTGAAATTGGTGAGGTCAAAGGAGGAATTCAGATAAAATAGTAAGGGAATATTAGAAAAGGGAAAAGAGAATTGATCTGAAAGGATCTGTAAAGGTTACAACAAGGAGATGGCACTTCAGCAAAACCTTGAATGGAGACAGATTCTGATAGGCTAAGATGAGGGAAGAGTGTGTTCCAGACAGGGAGCAAGGCCTCTCCAAATGCTTCAAAGCATTTCAAATTTGAGGCTGAACCAAAAGTGCAATCTGACTGGAATAGAATTCACATAAAGGAATTACATGAAAGGTAGTTTGTATTCATGTTGTGGAGGGCCTTAAAGAATAAACTAAGAATTTTTCATTTTATCCTAAGAGAAGCAGGGAGATGCTGAAGATTTTCAAGCAGGGGAATGAAAGAGTTGGGCTTGTTCCTCTAGAGTATTCTTGCCAATTGTGTGAAGGAGAGATTGCAGAAGGGAGAGACTGGAAACAGAAGAAAAATTAGCAAGATAATGAATAATTTAGTTGTCTGATAAGAGAGACCTGGACTAAGGTGATGGAAATGTGAATGGAACAAAAAGAACATTTGTGAGTGTTATTGCTAGAGGTAGAACTGAGAAGATTTGGGTTGTACGAGATAAAAGTGCCTCTACAGAAAGCATCTCCCAGATGCAAGTCTCTCTGTGAATCAGATTGGATGACAGGTATAGAACAGTACCTAGGAATTATACCCAGATAAACACTGCCCAATTTCCAATGGGTAATGGAAATGGAATGGCAAATGGAAAAATTAAAAACACTCATTTTGTGGAGAGATGGGGATGAATAGTGGTCTGAGAAGTATGAGACAAGGACCACTGGAAATGGATCTCTATGCATACAGACCCTTGGAAACCATGGGACTACTACTAGAGAAGTTGCCAAATCTCAATATCCAGGAGAACTGGCGCAGCAGGTTGCTTCCAACTTTTTCTGATCATTTTTGGTAGTGAATTGCTAAGTTCAGCTATTTTTTTTGCACTCGACCTCTAAGAAGTTTGATTACTGGGAACTGAGGAGGACATAAGGATTTCTAATAGTAAATGGGTAGATTCTTTTAGGAAAGAGGCTTAAGTAGTGTTTCAATGCCATTCCTGCTCTTCCTACCCCATCCCTCAACTAAGGGGTGGGGAAACTCTTGAAATTTCATTTTAGAGATAGAAAAGATGTTAGGCATCATCTTTGTCAAATCCTTCACTTTTCAGGGGAGGAAAAAGGCCCCAGAGAGATATGACTTAACCAAAGTTAGAGAGGAAGACTCTTCCAACCCTTACTAAAATGGAGCTTGAGCTATTATGGAATCAAATGAAGCAGAAATTTCATAAAATCACAGCCCATTAGAAATAGAAGAGATCATGTTATCTCTTCTCATTTTTTAAAATGTTTATTTACTTATTTTTAGTTTTCAGCATTCATTTCCACCAAATTTTGAGTTCCAAATTTTCTCCCTGTCTCTCCCCTTCCCCCACCCCATAATGCCTTGCATTCTGATTACCCTTCCCACAAAATGCCCTCCCTTCTGTCACACCCCTACCTTCACTTATCCTCTTCTTCTCTCTTTTCTTATATATCAAGATAAGTTTCTATACCACATTACTTGTATTTCTTATTTCCCAGTTGTATGCAAAAACAATTCTCAACATTTATTCCTAATACTTTGAATTCCAACTTCTCTCCCTTCCTCCCTCCCCACCCATCCCCACTGAGAAGGCAGGAAATTCAATATAGGCTGTATAAGTGTAATTTTGTGAAAGACTTTCAAAATAGTCATGTTGTATAAGACTAACTATATTTCCCTCCATCTATCCTGCCCCCTATTTCTTCTATTCTCTCTTTTGACCTTGTCTCTCACCAAAAGTATTTACTTCTGATTACCCCCTTCTCCCATTTACCCTCCCTTCTATCATCCCTCTCACCCCACTTGTCCCCTTCTCCCATACCCTGCTGTAGTGCAAGATATATTTTCATACCCAACTGAGTGAGCATATCATTCCCTCAAACCAAATGTGAAGAGAGTAAGCTTACTGTTTTCCTCTCATATCCTCCCTTTTCTCCTCCACTGAAGAAGCTTTTTCTTGCCTCCTGGAGGCAAGATAATTTAACCTATTCCTTTTCTCCTTTTCTCTTCCCATATATTCCTCTCTCACCCCTCAATTTTATTTTATATTTTTAGGTGTCATCCCTTCTTACTCAACTCACCCTGAGTTCTCTGTTTATATACGTGTGCATGTATGCACACATGCATGTATGTGTGTGTGTGTAATCCCTCCAACAACCCAAATACTGAGAAAAGTCTCAAGCGTTCCAAATATTATCTTTCAATGTAGGAATGTAAACAATTCAACTTTAGAAAGTCTGTTGGGTTCCTTTTTTCTGTTTACCTTTTCATTCTTCTCTTGATTCTTGAGTCCGAAAGTCAGACTTTCTATTCAGTCCTGGTCTTTTCATCAAGAATGCTTGAAAGTCCTCTACATCATTGAATGACCATTTTTTACCCTGAAGTATTATACTCAATTTTGCTGGGTAGGTGATTCTTTGTTTTAATCCCAGTTCCTTTGACTTCTGCAATATCATATTCCAAGCCCTTTGATTCCTTAATGTAGAAGCTGTCAGATCCTGTGTTATCCTGATTGTATTTCCACAATACTCAAACTGTTTCTTTCTGGTTACTTGCAATATTTTCTCCTTGACCTGGGAACTCTGAAATTTGGCCACGATATTCCTAGGAGTTTCTCTTTTCAGATCTCCTTTAGTAGGTGATCTATGGAGTCTTTCAATGTTTATTTTACCCCCTGGTTCTAGAATATCAGGGCAGTTTTCCTTGATAATTTCATGAAAGATGATATTGAGACTCTTTTTTTGATTATGACTTTCAGGTAGTCCTATAATTTTTAAATTGTCTCTCCTGGATTTATTTTCCAGGTCAGTTGTTTTTCCAATGAGACATTTCACATTATCTTCTATTTTTTCATTGTTTTAGTTTTGTTTTGTGATTTCTTGGTCTCTCATAAAGTCATTAGCTTCCATCTATTCCACTCTAATTTTTAAAGAACTATTTTCTTCAGTGAGCTTTTGAACCTCCTTTTCCATTTGGCTATTAATGCTTTTTAAAGCCTTCTCTCCTCCTTTGCTTTTTGGATCTCTTTTGTCAATTGAGTTAGCCTATTTTTATAGGTGTTATTTTCTTCAGCATTTTTATAGGTCTCTTGTAGCAAGCTCTTGACTTGCTTTCCATGATTTTCTTGCATAGATCTCATTTTCCTTTCCAATATTTCCTCTACCTCCCTTCCTTGATTTTCAAAATACTTTTCAAGCTCTTTCATGGCCTGAGACCACTGGATATTTATTTTGGTGTTTTTGGACACAGAAGTCTTGACTTCTTCTGATTTTATGCTTTGTTTTTCCTCATCTGAAGGATGGGAGAAAATACCTGTTCACCAAGAAAGTAACCTTCCATAGTCTTTATTTTTCTCCCTTTTTTGGGCATTTTCCCAGCCAGTTATTTGACTTTTGAGACCTTTGTTGAAAGGAGGGTATATTCTGGGAACCTGTAAGTTCTCAGTTCCTCCAAGGTGGCATAGTCAAGGGAAAGGTGTTTATTTCTCTCTTGACCTGCACACTGGTCTGCGAGTAAGCTCAGAATATGCAATTAAATTCCCTTTCAAGAGCCTCCACCAACTCCACTGCTAGTGTTCCTCCTCATTCCTGGGTGGAGTTCAAGGCTGAATTCCCCCAGGGGCTCTAGGTGGAGAGCTCTCAAAATGGCAGCTTCTGGAGCCCTCCCACTGACCTTTGAAGCTATCTGTGGCATTTGTGGGTTGAGGAATTTGAGAACTGCTGTCTGTGGCACCCTTAATCTTGTTCTGGGTCCTGTCTCTGCTGCTCTGTGCTCCATACCACCCTGCACTCCTCCATGCTGCTCCACGGTGCTGTCTCTTCTCATTTTACAGAGGGAAAACACAAATGAAGAGTTAGAACGGAAAGGAGAACCCGCATCTCCTAATTTCTAGTATAACACTCTTTCCTCCAGATCATTGAAAGTTATCTTCTCTTGCAGGCACTGTCTTTTTTCATAGCAACAGCCTCTAAGTCTTTTGACCCATAAAAACCAGATGAGCCGGGAGGAGGGTCAATTTCTAAGGAACTCTAGGCTCCAAAGCAGACTGCTTCCTCCCATTCATTCCCCCACTTTTAAGATATTTTTGTGAAGCCATGGAGAACAAATTTGCTTTGAGGGAAAGAAAGTGTGCTGGGTGCAGTTTACCACTCATTCTCCCAAATTCTTCTAAGGGCTCTGAACTACAACAAGAGTCAGAGACAAAAGACAGAAAGATACCCAGGATGGAGAACATAAATGTATCCCTAAGAAAGCATGACTCTCTAGAAGGGATAAGATACTATCTCATTTTTTTCCTAATCCGTTTAAGATCCCATTTAAGGAACCACTCTTAGTCATCCTTTTCAGGCAGAAGACCATTTTAGGTTAACTTGGATTTTCTGACAGCTACAGGGTCAGAAGTTGCTGTAAGATGACCTACAAAGAGCCATTGTTCTCATAATTGAGAGGACCAGATACCTGAATTTCCATCCTATCTTTAGACTGAGCTAGAAATTGTGGTCTACCTGTCACAATCACAGACTTCTCTCAACCAAGAAAAATACCCTAGTCGTCCCACTTAGCAAGGAAAAGAAGCTAGAGCTTGAAATATAGCTTTAGTAGAAATGCTCTACCCCCTAGCGGAAGTTCATTTCCGTCCTCATGTATATTGACTTTGTCTTTGGCAATTTTAACTACAGTAATTCATGAAACTTATTTCATATATACTATGGATAAATATAGGTTAATATTCAATAAGTAGTTAAAAATAACCATTAGCTTTGTATCTTCTTCCCCTCATGTTTCCAATTTCCAACAAAAAAACAGAACTTCACAAAACAATTACTTGGATCATGTAACAAACTTTCAATTGTTTAATTGTATAATAATTGAGAATACAAAGGAAATTATTATATCTTAAATTTGTATTTTTCTGATGTATTTGTTTTTGATTAATATTAAATGAAAGGCAATATTAGCTGCAAAAAAGACCACCAAAAGTTATTTGAAAAATATTTAATATAGAATGGAGAAATAGAGTAAGGATGGTTTGAAAATATAGATATTATGAAAACATATCCTCAAAATACCAATTTCCAAGATTCATTAGCTGTCTGATTTTCAAAGATCTACCTTATTTCACCGACAAATCTAAAGGGACATGTATTTGAGCATTCATTGGTACATTTATGTGATGGAATGTAATTTGAAAAAGAACTTTCAAGAATAAAATATGAAATCTGAAAATGCAGTTGGTTAATATGTGCTTAAGTGAAGAATATCTCTGATTCATATATTTTCATTGGTCTTACTTTTCATTCCTAAAATATTTTGATGAGTAAAAGCTAACTTCTAAATATTTTAACTTCATAAAATATTCTTAAAATCACTTTATCTGAATCTGAATCATTTCATTATGCATAAAATTAAACATCAGTTATTGTTACCCCACTCCCAGAAAAGGAAAATCAATCCAAAAGAGTGGCACTTTGATAATGCTTTAAAATATCAATTTCAGGGCAGTTTGAGTGAACATGATAACACTGACTTTCTTTAGTTTGAAATTTATAACCTCATAAACATCAATTGTTATCTTAACTTTAATATTGAGGGCAACTACTTTGGTTCTTCAATATCTGGGTTTTTCATCAGTCTTCTGCCTTTCTCTTACAGTCAAAATCATCACAGTTATAGGTCTTGAATCAGAAGAGACCCAAAAGGTAATGTAATTAAACCTATCCTTGTTTTGAAGATAAGTTCCTATGTTGCATAATAGGAAAATATGATTATTACAAATAATATCATTGGCTCTTTAGATCTGATTTAATAAAATACAAAGATTTTAATTATCTCCATTTAAACCATGAAGTAACTAATTCACCGTATTTCACTTCATAATTTTCCCCAAAGCTAATATGCTACATTTTCATAGCAACAAGATGATATACGGTGTTAATTTAGTTCAGCTTCTCAAGGACGATTTGTTATAAACATTAAGGGACAATGGGGAATTACTAAAAGTAACAGAGTGATTTATATCTCTTCTCTACCCTCCAAATAACATGATAAAAATACAAAGCTAGAAAAATTTCATGAAGTGCCAGTATGTGTGTGGTAGTTCTGAAATAGTCTGTGGTTTGTGGATTTCTGCTTATCAATTAGTTTCATAATGTCTCTTTAGGGAGTTCTACTAGTTCCAGATGGATCACAGAATGACTCAATGCATTATGTATCATTTAAAAATTAACTTGCTATTATCTGGAAAATCATCTATTTAGAGAAAATGATTCAACTTTAAATGCTTCTCATTTAGGATGCTGAAAGATAGGAAGATATTGTTGATTCACTCTATACACACATGTGTATATATGTATATATATTTGTATACATATATAGATATGTAAATATATGTATATATCCCTATGACATAGAAATATTGCAGAAGATCAGAGGATTAGCTGAGGGGCACAATTTATCTTTGAAATGAAGGAAAGTTGCTAAATGGTAATTATACCATACATGAATGTTTGAAAGAAACTGAAGTTTTTATGAGTTATCAAACTAAATGCCATTTAGAAGTTATCTCTGGGGCTAATTTAATTATGGTCTTATTAAATTTAAATTATACTTTAATTTTACTGCTTTTCATTGTTGAATTAATCCCTTATAATCCAGTTTTATTCTTGTATGCAAATACATCTGTGTCTGATTCCATTGGACAAATATTTATTAAATGCCCATACTTTGGAAAAAGATATTGTTCAGTTCTAGATATTTACTCTTTCTCTAAAGTTGGGCTCTTGTCCCTTATTATAGCTTGGAGATGAGCCAGGTCTTTTGAAGAGTATCAGAAGAGTGTATCTATGCCAGAGGAGTAGGTTCTACCTATGGGCAGGTTGTACCAAACTGAGAAACCATTACCAGTGAAGGATAGTGTGCCTGTGGTCACATCACCAGCTTAGTTAAGTGACGAAGGGAGAATATCATGTATACGTGAATGAAAAAATACTATTCATGGTTAATGTAAGTCCTGTGAATATCATATTGAAGGGTGAGGTTGGGGAGGAGATAAGCATTTATGAAGTACCTACTATATGCCAGATATTATGCTAAGTACTGTATAAATATTATCTCATTAAATCCCCAACAACTCTTTAAAATAGGTGTTATTATTAACCTCATTTCATAGCTGAGGAACCTGAGACAAACAGAAATTAAATGACTTGCTTTTGACCACATAGCTAGGAATTGTTTCAGGCTGCTTTGAATTTAGGTCTTTCAGACTCCAGTACTAATGTTCTATCCGCTGAACCACCTAGCTGCCCAAAGGGAGTAACCACATGATGAAAGCATACATCTTTTGAATATTGAACTCCTGAGATAAATGTTAGATGAATTCTCCTTGAAGCACATAAACTGTTTTAGAAATATTTATTGTTAATTATTAGAGCAAATAGAAAAAAAATTTATTAAATGTGCTCTCATCCTCTTACTGGAAAATATGATTAAGTTTTCAGTTTCTATGAGTCATAACCATGAATTTTCCAAGACTTTATTCCCTTCTTTCTTTGAGATGGTAACTGGTGAAGGCTGGTCAAGTAGGGAAGGCCCTCTTGTATGAGGGGAGGTAGCTTCAGTGCAGTGGATACATCTGATACGTTGGATGACGACAGGATCAGAACTTGACTTTAAAGGAGTTCTCTCTGGTCATAAGGGGTTCCTTCTTGAAAAGATATAAACTTGATCCTTGCTTTCTACAACTAGGCTCATAGTGCCATGCTATATCGCAGTGTAGATGCAGCTGTCAATAGATTTAAGTCCTTGTCAGAGTACCCAGTTTAGGTCTAAGAAGAGACCCAGGGGTCAGCCAGTAATGGCAGGGAAACCAACACATTGATGAATTCAGATGCTGAGAATACCTATAAAACAATGGGAATCAGCTCAATGCAAAGCTTTATGAGAAAGGGAGAAGGAAGGAGACTCAGTTTACCACATACACACACACACATTAACATGGAGTATAATTCTAATTCCTGATCTTTTCCATTCATCAAGAGAGCCTTGCTCCTGCAGGAAGGTGTGCTTCCACCAGAAGGGAGTTTGTGCTTCAAAGTGCCTTTATGAGAGAGGGGTTCTTATACTCTGATTTTGTGTGCCCCCCTCCAAGCTGAGTGGTTTGCATATCAGGTTTTAGGACAAAATATTATTTTGGGGGATTTATCAAGCAGAAAAACAAGCTGGTGGTAGATGATATTATTTAGAGCAGACAATTGTTCTAAACTTTGGAAAGTATCATTGTCAGTATTTTTCCATGAATATGTTCCATAAACTTATAGTTTTTCTTATGGGTGGGTCTATCATGGCCTCAAGACCATTAGACCTAATCTTATAGGTCTATACCTATGCAACAGTTTCCATGCATAGATTTTATAAGCTATAGCCTCCCTTAAGGGGTCACCCCATAAGGTCTCAAGACCACCAGGCCTAATCTTACAAAACCAATTGTTCTCTATCTTTAACCTTATCTGACCCGAGATGAGTACATTTCTAAAAGCCTGCCATTTTCTTTTCTTTTTTTTTTTAAATTCTAAATCACACTTTCATTAATTGTGCCACTGATAGCTTAGGAAAATATACATGAAAAAGAGAAACAATGTCCTGTTGGTAAGGAAAGGGTAAATCCCCAAACCCTGAACCTACAATACTAAACACTACCACATTCATCTCAGCAGGAGGCGGGAGAAGGGAAGGTGGTGGATGGTATTTTCCAGGAAGAAGAAATTGTTTTGCAACACATACTCAAAATAGAAATGAGTCCAAAGACATCCTCTGAAAGTGAGGGAGGCCTGATGATTAATATTCGGTCTCACACCTGTGGCTTCTCTTACTGAAAAGGAAAGGGTAACAAAGTGTTCTTTGTCATCTATATGTGCTTTTGACATCTTGAGGACTTCCCAACTACAGGAAGTTCATTCCTGAAAAGAGGGCAAGGTACCAAACTAGCCTCCTTTTCACTGCCTCCCTTCAGTCTTACAAAACTTCAGAGGGGTCTCCCTACATTTTCCTCTAAAAGTCCTGGGACTGAGTACTCTCTGCAGGATAGAAGTTTGCATGAGTTTGTACATACGATTTAGGGCTTCTGTGATGAATGCTCCAGTAGTGTTGATCTCCATCAAGGTGAGGTTATCCATCTTGACATGGGCTTCCTGCTGTTTGACAGAACTGTCTGCAGAGCCTTGGAGCTTAGCTATTCCAGTATCCCACATATCCTTAATCAGGGTCCGAATCTCATCTGCCTTGGGGATGTTATCCGAAGCATGATTTAACAATTTAGTAAGCTCCATGTAGTAAGGACTAGGCATTGGGGTGAATGTTTCCTCCTTTCTCACTTGATCTCATATCTCCTCCAATTTTTCGATATCCATCCATTCAGGAGGAATCACCTGGCACTTCTGTCTCTGTTTTAGGTTCATTGCTAGCCAAAGAGGTACTTCCACAGATAAATCAAGATTAAAAGATCCCAGATCTCCCCCAAGGGGGTGAATCTTGTCCAGGCTGAAGACCATCTCCTTCTCTGCTAGGAATTCTACCTCGGCCGGGTCTATGGGTACGTCCCGGGGTCCTCTAGGGCACAAGCCAGGAGGGAAAAGCCCCTTTTTCTTACTGTCTGTAAAGGTGCCTAGTCTTTAAGATCCATGAACCAGCCAGGCTACTATTACTGCATATCCCACTTCTTCAAGTCATCCAGCTTACTACCTGTAGAGCTTCATTTCCTCAATTCGAACAAAGAGAGGGACTTAGTGCTTGGCAGTGAAGCAAATGTGCCCATATTTTCTTGCACCTTTCTTCTTTGAATAAATGTGCAATTTATATATCATTCAACATAGCCCATACTGAAATTTAGTGAAAATAACTTAATGTGAGGCTATGTTATGTGTCTTGAAATCCCAAATCTGACTGACACAGTGACTAAGAGGTGGGGACTATCTTTTTGATTTTTTCTCCATAGCATGGCATTATCACTTGCTTATGGTAGCCACCTTCTCCTAAATATTCATTTTTGTCAGCTATGCAAAGGGTTTTGCTGAATGCAAAGAAGTCTACCTAATTTTATATACCCACATCTTCATAAAATATAGCTGTTTCTCTGAAACACTATGACCATTAAGAAAATAGTCTATTTCAATGGGAAAAGAATTGTCTTATGAATCAAGAGACTAATGAATCATCAGGCTCCACCACTTTAACTATCATTTATTCAATGACTAACCCAGGGTCAGCCACTCAATCTCTGGGTTCCTTTATTTGTCTGTTTCTCAAAGCAAAAAGGAGATAAGACTACTTGCTTCATATGCCTATTAAATGAGAAATGTTTAACGCTTTAAGTTTCTCAGGAGTAAAGACTTTGGACTCCAGGTATGGAAGGAGAGAGAGAGAGAGAGAGAGAGAGAGAGAGAGAGAGAGAGAGAGAGAGAGAGAGAGAGACAGAGAGATTTAGAGACAGACAGACAGAGAGAGAGAAAGTAAGAGAGAAACAGAATTATCAACTGTTTGTGAAGTACTAGATTATTGATTTCAGTGATACCTTCTTTTACTGAAAATATTCCACTAGAAAGGATAACAACCAGAGACAGCTGCGTTATTTTTCTCTTTTCTTTTCTTCTCATTTCTTTTTTTCTTTTCCCTTTTTTTTGAGACTTTCTCCCTTCTTCAGTCAGGTTAGAACTGTAGCAGACACTCAGAAGCATAAACCTGCTCTGTTTTTCTGACCTGGACTGATTCACCCTGCCTTAGGCAACCTGAAGGATCTCAGTTCTTATATCATACTTGGTTCCATTCTAAGTACAAGTCTCTGTTTGATTTTGGCCCTATTCTAGCTCAGAACTCCTGCAATCAAGGAATCCACCAGCCTCAGCCTCTCCAGCAGGGAAGACAGGCCTGCACCATCAACTGACTCCTCTATTTTCACTTAGGATACCTTATTACTTTGTGAATTGTAAATAGCATACAGTCTTAATAATTTAAGATCAAGCACAACATGCTTGCTACTGATCTATTCTGGATTTCCTAAAATTTCCATTTTAAAATTTAATGTGGTAAATTTTTGGTACCTTTTGATTATGTAATTATAGTCAAATTTCAATTATGAGTGTTTGAAAAGAAACCAAGTGTATGTTTCTTGTGTGATCAATGGAAACTGTTTGAATATGTTATTCAGAGGTGCTAATGTCTCTACAAGAAGAAAATGAAAAGCCAAGGAGTGATTTGAGTCAATCTTGACCATTTGACCAAATGTTTTAAAAAGGTGCTTGGAGAGCTATTTGAGAGTTTGTGAGTGTGCCACCGGTGCCGTGGAGAGGAATATGATTGCTTTGTAACTCCTAGAGAGAAGCAAATGGTAAAAATCTCAGGAAGAAAAAGAACCTTTCCAAACAAATACACTTCCTGCTGGGAGAATCTGGGCCAGTTGATCTTCTCAGCAAAAATCTCTACCTAAACGGAGTCACAGTTAATTATGCCCTGTTGTCAAAAGACACCGAAAATACTTCACAGTTTGTCAGCACGCCACAGTAGAAAAGTGACACGTTTTGACAAGTACCTATTTGTTGTTTTTAGAATTTGCATTAAGTATGACAAGTATACTTTAAGTTATTATACTGTAGTGCTATTTAACCTGCTTTCCTTTACCCAGAAAACTAATTCCAGTTCAGTTAAGCACACTCTCTTTTGTATTACATATGGCTTTGAGCCTTGAGGCCCAAGTTTAAGATCCCTGAGTACAAACATTCTGTGATGATCAATGGTGAAATTTGTTCAGGTTAGTTCAGGACTTAAAACATAGCTTAGGAAGGAATTTAAAGAAAGAAAGGCAAAAAAGAGATCAAAGAAACCCAATGGTTAAGATATGCTCATCAACCACAATTTTAAGGACCTACAATGAACACCTACACCAGAATTGGCAGCAGTAGTAAGTGCCATCTCCTGTCCAAGTTTTGTTACACTAGGCCAAATGTGAAATCTCAAAGTAATTAGAATTGAATTTTCTGCTAAAAAAGGAAGCAAGATAACATTTTAAGAACATAGAGATTATTTTAGTTGCTTTTTTCCTTACATCCAAGGAAAAATTAATCCCTAATAATTGCAAATTATATATTTTTTGGTTTAAAAACAGAAAAATAATGCACTCACTATTGCCTTCAAATTCTTGGTTGTTAGTCAAATGCTGTACCATCTATGATAAGCCTTGTCAAAAGTTTCTAATATAAGTTTTCGTTGATACATAGCAACAATACAGGAAGACCAATGTCTCCAGTTTTTCTCTTTTAATTATTTTCTTTTTAGTTTCCAATATTTACTTTTATAAGATTTTTAATTCCGAATTTTTCTCCTTCCATCCTCCCTTCCCCAATACAACATGCAATCTAATGTAGACTATACAAGTACAATAATATTAAACATATTCAACATTAATTGTATTGTGAAAGAAGAATCAGAACAAAAGGGAAAAACCACAAGAAAGAAAAAAAAACAAAAAAGAGAAAATAGTATGCTTTATTCTGTATTCGGACTCCATAGTTATTTCTCTGGAAGTGGATAACATTTCCTATCATGTCTTTTGCAATTTTCTTAGTTCATTATATAGCTGAAAAGAGCTATATAATGTTGGTCATCACATAATGTTGGTGTTACTGTGTACAATGTTGTCCTGGTTTCATTAACTTCACAACCCAGTGTCCATTCATGGAAATCTTTCTAGGCCTTTTTAAAGTTCTCCTGCCCATCATTTCTTAAAGAACAAGAATATTCCATTACATTCATATACCACAACTTTTTCAAACACTCCTCAGTTGATGGACATTCTCTCAATTTCCAATTCTTTGCCACCACAGAAAGAGCTACTACCAATATTTATTGTACACATGGGTTCTTTACCCTTTTTAATGATCTCTTTGTGATACAGACCTAGTAGTGCTATTGTTAGATCAAAGGATAGGCATACTTTTGTAGGCCTTTGAGCATACTTTCAAATTGCTCTGCAGAATGATTACATCCAGAATGATCCGTTTACAATTCCACCAACAATGCATTAGAGTTCTAATTTTCCCATATCTTCTCCAACATTTTCCTTTTTCATCATATTCGTCAATCTGATAGGTGGTACCTCAAATTGTTTTAATTTGCAGTTCCCTAACCAATAGTGATTTAGAGCATTAATGTTCCAGTGTTTTCAGCATCAGCTAGAAGATACCTCTCTAAAGAAATTCATGTTTGGAAAATTCTTTAATATGTCTTGGCCATTTATTTCACAATGCACTTACTTAAAATTCTTAAAGAATTATTCTTATGTAGAATCTGGGTAGCCATTAATATTTATTGTGATGATTTATTTGGGGAATCAATTTTTTAAGTTTACTTCCATAGCCTATGGAGTACCACCAAAAGAAAGGATGCTCACTGAGTTTATTTCAGGGAATCCTGGCCCTAACCTGGGGGAAAGGGATAGTTTCCAGAAATTTCTCATTTTTTCTCCTCCCACTCTAGAATAGAAATTCTAAAATGTTGATAACATTCAAAAAACAGTATTCATTCTAATTCATTCTAAAATGTGGGTATCAGATAAGGGATAATTATTTATGTCATCATAAAACTATATTACATAAAGAAGAATCAGTACACATAAATAGAAAATATTTAAAATGCCACATGTAGGCCATTATACTAACCATTTTCCAACTTCCCTTCCCAACAAACACAGACAAGTAAACTTTCTGGGACCCCACAGAACAGATGGTTTGCCTTCCATTTTGCCCTCTCATTTCTTTTTTTTTTTAAAATAAATTTATTTAACTTTTTACATTCATTTTCACAAGATTTTGGGTTCCAAAATTTTCTCCCCATTTGTCCCCTCCCTCCTCCCCAATACACTGGACATTTTAATTACCCATATCACCAATCTGCCCTCTCTTCTACCATACCTCCCTTACCCCATCTTCTCTTTTGTCCGGTAGGGCCAGATAACTTTCTATTCCCCATTATCTGTATTTCTTATTTCCTAGTAGCAAGAACAACACTCAACAGTTGGTCCTAAAACTTTAAGTTCCAGCTTCTCCCCATCCCTCCCTCCCCACCCGTTCCCTTTGGGAAGGCAGGCAATTCAATATAGGCCATACCTGTGTAGTTTTGCAAATGACTTCCGTAATAGTCATGT
>CM053771.1:326621669-326637489 GCA_028658325.1 Potorous gilbertii
TCCCGGAGATCCCCCCGCTCCCCTCTCAGCCCGTCTCTCTCACTGACCTGTGCGTCTGTGGGTGGAGGGACCTTCTCGGCCGCCTGGAGATTCAGGTCCCCGATGCCCGCTGGGCTCTGCTTGCTCCTCTCAGTGCAGCGTGGCCGGGGCGGGGGAGGGGAGCGCTCGGCAGGACAGGACTCTGCTCGCGTCCCCGGGTACCTTTGCGGTCGGTTCTTCAGGGCTCTCTGCAACGGAAATCTCCTTCACTGTGTTTCTGCGCGGCTTCCACTGCTCCAGAATTTGTCAGGAGTTCTTTTTAGAGGGAATCCATGGGCTGTGGGTTCGGACCTAGCATAGGTGAGTCTTTCTACTCCGCCATCTTGGCTCCGCCCCCGTAAAAGAAAATTCTAGTGTAATGTTTTATTCTTGGAAACCAAATATTTCCTTTTAATACTTAATAAACACTCTGGATAATGGGATCTTATATCCTCTTTTTTCAGTTAATTGTGAAATGGTGAAGATTTGATTCATTGTGGAATATAATTTGTGAATTGTTGTTTATTCTCTACTATTGTCAATCTTTGGAGATGCCCTGAATTCCTATGCAAATGACTCTCATAGTAATTTGATTAGACAAATAGATTGTTAGTTATTGATGTTTTCTAATCACCTTTTCCCCCCTATTACTTATGGACGAGATTTTCCCCCCTATGCCTTTGGTCCCTTCCCCTCCTTCATATATTTTGTGTGATATTCCCTTAATGTCTTTATAATTATATTGCCTACAGCAATATAGTATCCTTTATAGATACTTGGTTCAGTTCATCTATTTTTTCCCTCTTTCTCTTCTTCATCACAATTTCTAACTCCTCTATTAGCATGCTTGAAAGAGTGATGTTAGAATGAAAGTGTGGTATTTCCTTTATCATTGATGGAGAAAATTGTTTATTATTTTTCCCTAGTTTTTTCCATTTTTCTTTTGTTCTTGTCTTCATCTATTTTCATTTTAAAATATATTTAATATGTTTTTGCTAAGTTGAATATCTTGCCAAATAGTCTTTAGACCAGTTTTAGCCTTCTGTAGATCTCTTTATTAGATAGTACTGCTCACACTTTTCTATCATTCTATTGTTTTCTACTAATAAATTGCCTTTCATAGTCATCTCTCTTCTTTTGGTAATTAAGTTGCATGTTTACTGATTAAGGAGTTATTAGGATTCCTTGGTATTCCAGTTGTGGAAAGTAATTTGAATTAGTTAAACATTGGGATGAAATACTTGGTCTTGATATTGTTTCAACTTTCCTTTTTTCCATTTTTAATTTTAAATTAGTTGTTTATGATTCAGGTTTAAATATTCGAGGTGTATACCACATTTTGTTGGTATTATTTCTGCTTTCCTTTTTTTATATTTTGATATTACTTCTGATGAGTTGATGATCTAACTGGACACAGACACCTGATTCAGGGATAACTTCCACATTAATTACAAGTCTTTCCTTGTCTGTTCAAATATTATCTTTTTCATTCTTTATGGTGTTGGTGTTTATCATGTTTAGTACTGAGATTTTTTTCTATAGAAATTACTCATGACATGAAAAAATGAAGTTTCTTTGTAATCTACAACACATTGGATTCTTTCATTTCCTTTTCTGAACAATACTTTCATATATGTGTGTATGTCTGTATGAGGATGTGTACATATTAGTTCTCTATTCTTATTTTTTTCCACTTTTTCAGAGAGTCACTAAATATGTGATAACATGTGAATTAGATGTAGTGGTTTAAATCAAGTTGTATGTTGAATTTTTCTACCAACCAACATAGGTATTTTAATGTACTTTTTCCATCACCAGACCCAGTTCATTTAATGCTATAGTATTCTTCTATATAAATCCTCATTTACTTTATTTGCCTTCATCTTCTGTATTTGTATTTTCTTTTTTTATTTTTAAGAATTATTTTATTTGTTTTTAGTGTTCTACAGTCAATTCCATATATCCTAGATTTTTTCCCCTCCCTCCCCTTTTTTCCACCCTCCCTCTCTACTCCCTCCCTGAGATGATGTGCAATCTTATATAGGTTCTACACATACATTCCTATTAAATGCATTTTCACCTTAGTCATGTTGAATAGAAGAATTAAAATGAATGGGAGAAACCAAAAAATAAAACAAAACATAGGAGAAAATGGTCTGCTTCATTCTGCAATCCATAGTTCTTTCTCTGGCTGTGGAAGGCATTTTGCCTCGAAAGTCCATTGTGAAATTTTTAGGTCCTTGCATTGCTTTGAAGGACTAAGTCTACCAGAAAAATTCCACGTACACTGTGGTTGATACTGTGTACAGACTTCTCCTGGTTCTGCTCCTTTCACTCAACATTAGTTCATATGTCTTCCCAGGCCTCTCTGAAGTCTTCCCGTTCATCATTTCTTATGGCACAATAGTATTTCATTACATTCATATACCACAACTTGTTCAGTCATTCCCCGATTGATGGGCATTCCCTTGATTTCCAGTTTTTGGCCACCACAAAGAGTGCTGATATAAATATTTTTGTACACGTGGGACTCTTTCTTTCCAGAACGATTGGATTAGCTCACAATTCCACCAACAATGAATTAGTATGCCAACTCTCCCACATCTTTTCCAACATTTATAATATTACTGTTTTGTCATGTTAACTAATCTGGTAGGTGTGATGTGATACCTCAGTGTTGTTTTGATTTGCATCTCTCTGATCAGTAGTGATTTAGTTCATTTTTTCATATGACTATAGATAGGTTTAATTTCTTCCTCTGAAACCTGCCTGTTCATATCCTTTGACCATTTATTAATTGAAAAGTGACTTGTTTTCTTGTACATTTGACTCAGTTCTCTATATATTTTAGAAATAAGACCTTTATCACAGACACTAGTTGCAAAAATTCCTTCCCAGTTTTCTGCTTCCCTCCCTTGGTTGCATTGGGTTTGTTTGTACAAAAAGTTTTCAATTTAATGTAATCTAAATTATCCATTTTGTACTTCATAATGTTCTCTATCCCTTCCTTGGTCAAAAATTTCTCCATTATCCATAAATCTGACAAATGCACTATTCCTTGCTCCTCTAATTTGTTTGTGGTATTAATCTTTATACTTAGATCATGTATCCATTTGAACATTATTCTTGTGTATTTACTGGTTGGTTAACTAGGCTATTTGCTATCCTTAAAAATGAATTCTATACTCAAGTACTCATATGATTCAAGGTTCCTATCTTTCCCAACTTTTCCTTCTTGTTCAGAAGAAATTATGCAATGCCAGAATCTCTTGTTTTTTTCTGCATCTCTTGAAGAATTAAAATATAGTATAGATGTTTGCTCATGTCCACTCAATTATTTATAAAGGGAAAGAGCATAGATTGTGAGACTGGTTAATTTTTCCAATTCAAAGTCCTTTTCTTCCCCTAGTTAACCAGAATATGAAAACACTTTAGTTATTATTTGTTTTATTTCCACTTTGGTGCCAATGCAAGTTAATTTTTTAAAAATAAAAGTCTTAAATGTCTCTTATGGATAAAATATTCTACTAAATAGTTGGTATGCCAAAAATGAGTTAAGGCATTGCTCTCAACTTTACAAGCCATTAACTCTGTGAAGTGTCATAAGGGAAGTATACAAAGAAGTATAATATAATATATGATAAATAGAAGTGAAAAATGCTAAATTCTATGAGATGATTGATGAGGTAGAATTTTTTTTGTGGTTGAAAAGAACAAAGAAGGTTTCACAGAGGAAGTGATGTCTAAGACATAGTTTGCAAGAAGGGAAAGAGTTCAATGAACAGTAATGAGAAGGTGATTAGTACATAAGAATCCATTACAAATATAGGAGACAGAGTGTATAAGAACGAAGGGATAGGATAAGAGTGTAGCCAAAATAGGAAGATTTGGTCTAAATCTATACTATATTAAGGATAATAACAAGAGATAAGATTATGAAGTTAAGCTGTAGCCAAAATGAACTGGAACTCAAATTCCAGAATATGGATTCCATATTTTATTTGACAAGTGAACTGAATGATTTTAAGTAAAACAGTAATATATTCAGAGCAATGCATTAGGCTGATTGAAAAGAAAGTGGTGTGAAGTATAAAATGGAGAAGGGAGAGCAAGTAGGCAAGGAGACAAGTTAAAACTATATTAAAATAATCCAAGTGAGAGAATACTAGTATTAGTATTAATACTAAACTAGTACTGGTACAGGAAATATGGAAAAAATGGAACAGACTTGAGAAATATTAAGAGAGATATATGAAAGAGAATCGCCAATACATGACAACTTAAATGGATAAAAGAGAAGAACAAGGGGGAAGAGTAAAATATGATTGAAATTTAAAGTTGACAAAATAGACATTTAATCAGCTCATGTTTGCTATTGGACGGCATGTCCTTGGTCAAAACCTTGATCTTTACCTGCCTCCTGTGTTGTTCCTTTTGTTCAAGTGATTCATTGTTTTTCTTCTTGGTTACTACGGTACGTACTAGCTTTGTGCCCTTTATCCTTTGTACCTATTGACCAAAAGACACCTATGCATTATCTGATGTCTACAAATCACAAATGGTTCAATAGTATCATAGAAATGAAAATAAAGGGTACAATTTAATTATGGCTTAATAAATTTCCACTGTTAAAGTTGTTCTAAGAGAAGAAAAGAGTGTATTTTTTTGAATGAGACATTTTCCCCTACCATTTGAATAGATTATAGCCAAATACTTATGTTATCATTGCATAATTCTCTCAATTTATAACCCTTTAAAACAAAAGGAATGTAAAATGAAGATATATATGTGTGTGTTTATATTACATATATATAATTTTTATATTATATGATATTTATATATAATTTTGTAAGAAGGAGTAACTAGGAGTTTTGGCTGAAATGGCTATTACTCCAAATTTTATTTGTACACAATTTATTAGAGGAAATTGTGCATAAATTAGAGCATACTGAGCAGTATAGTTCATTTATCTTCCTAAATTTCGATTCTTTCTGTATTCTGTGAAATTTTTATTTTCCTTATTACCTGAGAATCTTAATACCAATAATATTTATTTATTTGATAAAATAAAGTCAATTTATAAGAAACTGAAGTTACAAAAGCATAGAATGAAATGAATGTGCTGGATAGTTAAATCTGAACTTTTGAATGCATTTTGAATTTAATATATGAGTAAAAAAACACATGATTTTTAACTCTTTTATTTCCTTTTTTTATTGCTGGCATTTCATTTGAAATTGATGTTTCATGTGAAGTGTTTTTTTTTTAAATAAATATCATTTAAAATACTATGGGTATCTTAAATAAGGGCAAATCTATTTGTGAATAAGTGAAAAGTATTCATACCTAGAGCATCGTTTTCAAAGGAAGGTTACTTCTTTAATATTGTATTTTATATAGCTTTCACAAAGTGACAGTAATTCATCCATATTTTGCATGAAAATTACAAATAGCCTTTTAAAATTTATTTTATAAATTTTGAGATTAAACACCACAACAGAGCATTTCTATACATAATTAAAAAATATAAAATAAGGATTCTGTGTGAAATTGTGAACCTTCATATCAGATCACTTTTTATAAACACATTAACTTTCAATTTTGTTTTCCTTGTCTATGCTAACTTATGATCTTCCTTCTGACTTCTTTTGTACTTAAAAAGTGATAAGAACCCTTAATGTTGCCATTACTATGACTAATCTTCCCACAATTAACTGAGAGCAATAATGAAAGAAAACAAATCACCTTTGTAACAAAAAAGTCCTTCCAGTGACCATGTCCAGAAATGCATGTCTCTGTAACTTGTGTTCTTTCCTTTTCTTACTATTAGCATTCATTTTAGAAAATTGAGTTCTAAATTATCCATTGAGAAAACAAGAAATATGATACCAATCATACATGTAAAATCATGAAAAATAAATGTTCATGTTATCCACAATAGAAACAAAAACTAAGAAAAATAAAGATGATGAAAAAATGTTATAATCTGCACTCGGAGGTCATCAGTTTTTTCCTCTGGAGGAGGATAGAATTTTTCACCATTATTCCTTTAGAATTACATTAGATTATTATTTTGATAGGAGTGGCAAAGTCTTTCACAGTTGATCATTGCTATCCTTTTGTTTTTCATTATGTACGATGTTCTTCTAGTTCTGCTCATTTTATTTCATCAATTCATATACATCTTCCCAGGCTTTTCTGAAACCATCCTGATTGTCATTTCTTGAAGTACAATAGTATTCCATCACAAACTTAAATCAAGGTGTTATCTTCTTCAGTATTTTTGTGTCTCTCTTACTAAGTTATTAATTCTTCTTTTTAAATTTTATTGTATTGTTCTTATTTATTTTTTTCAAGCCTTTCCTCTATTTAATTTTTAAAATAATTTTTTGCTCTTTCTTTAGATCTTCCAGGAATTATTGTTTTTTCTGGGTCGGGGGGTGCTTGTGTGCAGTCTACACATTCCTTTGGAGTTTTGCTTGTAGCTGTTTTATCACATGTATTCTTTTGAGTTGTATACTTTTTGCTCATTTCTCCAGCTCATTTCTTGATCTTGAACTTCATGTTACAGTTATAGGTGGAATGGGAGAATTCCTGACCCAAGCTTCAGGGTTTTTCAGTCTCCTGTTTTCAGAGTTAATTCTGGGATTTAGAAACTTTCAGTTCTTCTAAGGTAGTATGATCCATGCATGGGAAGGTGTGATGACTGTTCTTTGCTATTCTATGCACTGGTCCTTGCCCTGGAGGAACTCTTACTCCCTTGCAATCTCAAGTTCTACTGCTCTCTAGGGTCCCAGTTCTTTTTTGCAATTCTAGCCCTCCTGTTTACTCAGTTACTTTGACTGGAAGTGAATATATGCAATGGAATTGCCATACTATGCCCTGTCCTGCCCGATTGATAGCACAGGAGTCTCTTGTAGTCCTTTTCTAACCAGTTGTCCAGTCTTCTTACCTCTTCTTTGATTGATACAAATTCCTCTACTCTACTTAGGATGTGTCCCTGTCCCAGTCTGTGATACCTCTCCTTTTTACCTCCTAAGTTTACCTGGTCATAAATCTCTCACTCTGATCTTTTGTTGTCTTACTGCTCCATAATTTGATTGAATGTATTATTAAAAAAAAAAAACTTTAGGGGAATTTTGGGAAACTTGGGTTACATTGCTTCCTCTCCCTCTTAACTCTACCATGTTAATTTCTAACAACTTCTAATTTTCTAATAAAATGGTATAAGTATCAAACTAAAAAATCTGTGATGGTAGAGAAATTTGAGATAGATAATATCTGTATTTCTAATAAAAAAACAAGATAAAACAAACCTGTCTTCAAAATCTTAGGGAAAAATATTCATCACTACATCAAATTCTCAGTTTTTCTGGGGCTTGTCCAATGTATGTGGTAACAAAAATTTCCAGCTTTTTCTTCCTGCTATGATATTGATCCATTTCTTTGCTTCTGGGTGTCCTATCCAAAGCAGTGATCATGAAAGTTAAAATCAGTAATTTTATCCTTTAGTGGCATCCTGGGGAAATATTTTGGCAGGGCAGAACATTGAAACTACCAGGTGAAATTAATTTGCCTTGTGTGTGTATTTATGTGTATATTTACTATTGAGAACAATGAAAAATTGAGCCTAAATAGAGATGATACCTGAATACCTTTTCAAAATAACTTCCCAAGAAATTTGAAATTCACTCTAAATTTTCTAAACCAATAATCAATATGACTGCTTGAGTTATTTACCATTTCCTTTAAACTTATTTTGAGAGGATTTTTCACCTTTTATCTGAGCATCAAACATATTTCAAACAGACATTTGTGTTAAGGTTTGGCTCTTCAATACTTAACTGAATGCATTGTTTCTATTTCACAGGGAAAGCTAGGAGAATAATCCATTATGCATTAAGAGGAAATGAGTGTCAGATACTTTCATCTTTTGAGAGAAGATAGGTCTGAGAAGTGTTTTACTGTGGTATTCTTTCTTACCAATTACCATATGAAAGATATGGGTTAGGGAAAAGTTTCTGCAGTCTCTTTGCATGTAGCCTGAGATTCTTCCTCTTCATTTGGTAGGGTGCCCAGAATATCATAATGACAATATAGCGTAGCTACTTACAATTATTAATAATGTTCTTGATAATAATGTAACAAGAAATGATCACCATTAGTATTTATAGCTGAATATATCACCTGGAAAGAAAAGAGAAAACCAGAGATCCCTAGGGGAATATATAAACAGATAATGGGCCTCTAAAAATGTGCTTCCATATTTTCAGGTGCATCTATTTGTGTGTATGCCCCAAAGAGATAATTGCTCACTTACACTGATGCACCTGCAGAGCAATCAAAAAAGTCCATTGGGAATATGGGTCACAGTGACTTGGATTAATAAGAAGTAAAGTGTAGTCTTTCAGCATACTGCCGTTTTTCTGAAATAGCCATATTATTTTCCATATTCTGTTAGAAAATATGCCTTTAAAATATACTTATTGGGGAGGTTGTATCAATCAAATATTAAAAAAAAATTTAAAGTTCTATTTAAAAATTAAATCAAAATACTTTTAATAACAAAATCCCCATCATTTTGCCTTATTTGATACATTTCTCATTCATCTAAATATTTTATCTTGTACCAGGAATTCCTACAAGCTGCAAAAATTGCAAACCAAAAAAGTAATTATGAAAGAAAGAAAGGCATTTCTATCTATGTGTTCATTGACTCTGAATTTGGGTATATTTAGTATGGATGATTATATTGCAGAGCCCTTTGCTTTTTTAATATTAGTTGCTATTGGAACATGCTTTGAAAAAAGCTGGAAAAGTTGAAAGAAGATATAAAAATTATCAAGAAATCTTATAAATGTAGAATGGAAAGTAAATTTTCTGTGATATAGAGGAAGAAAGATCAAATATATTTGTTCAAGAAAATCATTTATTATATTATTACTTCTGATAATGAAGAGAAAATATTAAGGCTAATAAATATAGTTGAATATAAATTTTCATTATTCTTTAAATATTGATGTAGGGGAGTATGTTGACCTCAGACAGACATTACTTACATGCAAAGTGTATACTGCTAATACAATTCTGTTCATTTTGAAGCATGTGCAGGCATTGTGTAACTGGTGCTGGTGCACTGACTATGATGATTCAGAAATGGATGTTCTTTCGAAAGTCACTACCTGGCTTCTATCTCCTCCCTCCCCCACCCCCACTCCCACTGTGTTTGTGTGAAAGAGATATGCTATAAGACTCTACAGAGGAGAGGTCCCAACATTTCTCCCCCAGAATCAGTATGTAGCCTGTGGATATCAAACTCTGCTCTTTACATCAGTATTGTTTTCTTTCCTTACTTGATTTAGGTTAAAAAAAAGTGTTATCACTATGACTTTTTGAGCTTTTAAAGGTCAGAATACTGGACCACTAGTATTCTGAGAGTGGGATTCCATGTCAGATTTTGCAACCAGTTGAGATGATATTTGAACTTGTTTGAAACAGTGTAGATTACAGGCAGGCAAAGAGGAAACTACAGTATTTCATTCAGTGGTTATGGCAAATTCAAAAGTGAACTTAGTTGGGGGAAAAGTTATATAGTAGCTTCTTTAATTTTGAGCTTTATTTAAGGGATCTGAGTAGTCTAGGGAAAAATGTGCCCCCATTTGTTGAGAGGGAATATTTGTACTCTTTTTCTTACTATATCTCATCAGTAAATATTCCTTTGTAAAAGTTTATTAAAATTACTTGGTTAACTAATATTAGGATGCCAATTTTGATTGGTATATGAGAGAATAAACTGAAATGAAAGATTAAATTATGGTAACTAGAAAAGTTACCCCTCAACTCTCATGGCTACTCCAGAGTCTTGAGGGAAGGGGATAAATAGCATACTATTAGGAACCTGATTCATCAGACTGAGCTGGATTTGGTACAAGTATCCTCAGAGGTTATAAGAACAAATTGTCATTGTCATTGAAATGACACAAATTTCAACCTATCCATAATGTCTCATCCTGTGCAATTCTTAAATACATCCTCTCTTTAGTCCTCTAAAGAGGGTCCAATAAATTTGCTGGGGACTTTCCTTTAAGTTTTAAAACTAAATAGGTATTAGTCCAGCATATCAATCTTTGTCTCTACTTCGCTGGATCACCTTTTCTTGTCTCACTGTCTTATTTTTTCAAGGTGATTCTTGCAGGAGATGCATTCCTAATATAAGAAGAGTATTGTGTCATGTTTGCAGTACTGCTGAAAAGATGCACATGTAGCAACCTTTGATACTCCTAAGAAAATCAAGATATCATATGATAGGTTGATTTTTATCATAGCCAAGAGTGTAGTATATATTTTGGCCACCAGATGGCAAGCCAGCTACCTGTGAGTAGCCTAATCCCCTACAATCCTTCCCTCTCCATTTTCTCCTAGTCCTACAAAGACTAAATTGTCCCCAAATTCAAGGGAAGCCTATCTCTAGGACAAATTACAAAAAGAAAATACCAAAAACGCAACACCACAGTTTTCAATTCATTTACCCCTTCCCCAATTCCTGTGAATAAGATTTAAATCTCTATCCATAAAGAGGAAGAGAGAAAGAATGAAACTCATTCAATGTTTTGCAATTAATAGAAATGCAATGTGTTTCCTTTTTTATACAGTATAGGAACCTCCAAGCAAACAATTAAACAAGACTTTCGAATAGCAAAGGTACAGAGTTCTTAAAAGTTGAGTTCCTTCCCTTTTTCCTTCAAATAAAACTTCAAATAAAATATTTGAAAACTAATAGATACTCCTCAGTAAACTCTTAGGAAATAGGGAAACAACAAATTATAGACTGAAGTTCTGTTTGAGCTCACAATGATGGTGTAATATGGGTTGTTACCAACATGTAGCATGGGAGTGTCAATAAATTGTTTGTTCAAAAGGAATCAGAATAATTGTCTTTAGCATCTCCTCCCCTCTACCTTCTCCAAAGGAAACTTTATTTCCTGCCAAGATGAAGATCTTGCATGATATTAGGGCTAGAAACTTGATCATCCCGCTCTCTTCAGGGCAGGAGGGTGTCAGGCTGGAATTTATATCTTCCTGTTTCCTAAAACGTTAGTCTACAGTGGATAAAATTTTCAAGGTCAAGTTATACTTCTGTTTGCTATTCATTGTTGGAGGAAGCAGGATCCAAGTTTTACATCAAAGGCTTGATCCCCTTCTCACCAAATGCTAGTTTCACAATGAACACATACATAGCAATCACCAAAAACAAAACAAAACAAAGAAAAAAATTTCATTTATCCAAATAAATAGAAAATCAGAAAGCAGAGCAACTATACACAGGAAATATATTCCAGATAATACATTGAGAACAGCATAACTCAGCTCAGCTAAGAGACAGAAAGAGAGAGAGATAAAGACAGACAGATACAGAGAAAGAGAGACAGAGAAAGAGACAGAGAGATAGAGACAGAAAGACACATAGAGAGAAAGAGAGTCTGCAAGATAAAGTTCTTTCAAGTGTCTGAACAGGGATGTGATGGAGATGGTCAGCTACTCTGATGTTGGCTTGTTCCCTGAGTTTTATTTTCTCCTCAGCAAGCTAGTGGGGGGGTTGAGTATGATCCCTTGTCTCCTTAAAAGCTGGAAAATCATAAGTACCTGAAGTGACTGCAAAATCTGACAAAAAACTCAGAGACTCAAAGCAGACTTAAAGATTTGAAGAGGCTGGAGTTCTTTTCTCTTCTGCTCTGGCCAACTCAACTCTACCTCTCACCAGGAGAGGGGCATATATTACACCTATAAGGAGAAAGTCCCATAACAATGGGCTTTGGGTCTTGGGTAACAATAGTGACTATCATCTCTGATCCAGGCATCAGCTAGATGGCTCTGATCAGTACATTACATTTACTGCAGCTTTACTCCAAGTCTGTGAACAGTTTAAGAAAGTGATCTTTTTTCCTCCTTAATTAGTTTTCTTTGTCTGTGGTCTCCAAGAAAGCATACTTTGCTCTGCTTCCTAGTATGTGGCATGAAAATCACAGACCTAGAGAAGATTTTTCCTTCAACCTCAAGCTCCAAGTTTATTGAAAATTTTGAGCAGAAGTCTCTCCACAGTAAAGAAAAAAAAACCTCAAGAACTCTGGAAAAGTTGCATCTGCACACATTTTCTAACCTACTAAAAACTTTGTGAAACCCTTTCATTCTTTATTTCTCCTGGAATTAAATACGCAGATACAGACACAGACACAGACGCACACACACACTCATACACACGTGCACACAAGTTACATCACTATACCTGGTTGAGAATGTAAATAGTTGGTTTAGTGGATAGAGGATTAGGCCTAGAGTCAGGAGGACCTACATTCAAACCTGGCCTTAGATACTTACTAGTTGTGTGACCTTGGCCAAGTAACTTAATCTCTGTTTGCCTCATTTTCCTTTTATGTGAAATGGGCATAGTAAAAGCACCTCTTGACTAGAGTTGTTTAGGGGATCAAATGAGTCAATTACAAAACATTTAACATAATACCTGGTGCATTGTAAACACTATATAAATAATAGTTATTACTATTTTCCAGAGCTCCTTCTAGTGGGATTCATGCTCAGAACATTTCTTATAGCAAATCTACTGCCCCTTGGTAAGGACATGTGCAAGCAGAGGCTCTTGTTCTAATCTTTCATCCATGGAATTGGGAGTGGGTGACAGAGAGATATTAATTTCTATGCTAAAAACCACATTCTCTGAGTAGTTTTTACATGGAGAACTCCTTGTTCATTTGCAAAAGCCTGCTTTTGTAATTCTTATTTTTTTCATCAAAGGTGCATCCATGTGCACATTCAATTATGATAAAGGTATTTTAGAGGCCTGCCCCTTTTGTTCTCATGAAAGTGTCTATTTTAAAATTAACATCCTATATTTTTTGTCTGAAATTTTTAGAGTTGATTCTTTAACATATTCAAAATTATTTCACTTCAGGGGAAGAATTTTTTTCTTGCGTATGGATTTGGCCTGTTGCAGCTGCTCTACATGTCTTTATTTTCCTTAGAATTATTTTTCCTTCCTCAAGCCGTATACTAGATACTATAATGCTAACACTGTATATGTTAGTATATATAGATATTATCTATCATTGGGATAGAAAATAATTTGTCATAGAAATATTGATAGAATTTTTTTTCATTGTTTGAATTCTTCCTATTTCATTCCTAACTGAATGCTCTCCATAACTTTTCTCTCTTGGTTTGTCTTAAACCAGGACTACTTTTGACCTGACACTCACCAAAATGAGTATCATTTCTTATCACAATTTATTCTTCCTTCAATGCTTAGATAAATCCCTATCTTTCAAGCTTTCAACTTTACTAGTTGTGTGACCTTGGCCAAGTTCTTTAAGTGACCTCTCATTACTTTGGGCTCATTAAGTACTCACACATATTATCCCCAACCTTCATTTGTTTCTTAACATATAGAGCCATATCTGGTTCTTTATTTTATCGATGCTGTCAACACAAAAGCCTTTTAAGACCTTTAAGACAAGGTCGTGTCTCACTCTGCTTTGTATTCATTGCAATACCTAACAGAGTACAGTGTGCGTAAAAGACCCTCAAGAACGAATATTTGTCAGTTATTATAGGACTGATTTTTGATTATTTCTGTTATGGATACTTATTTAGATTAAGTGTGTAGTTGAAATATATAATCATTCCCTTGTATATTCTTGAAACTTCACTTTATTTAAAAAGCAATTGGGAAATAGAGATAAAGGATACAATTTTATCTTAAAGCCTCTGCTTGATGTTTGAGGCTAATGGCTTGAAAAGATTTCAAATAGTCTTATATGATTCCCCCATCATTTATACTCAAAGCATTACTTACCTTTACTGTTGAAATGTATTGGAAAGAAATTTTGATTGCAAAAACATAACCCACTTTTAGGAAGCAATTTGCATTTCTGCTACAGTTATGCCATGTAGGCCACAAAGCCAGCTGAGATTGTGTTATTTTTGCCCCATCAGTTAACAACTTTAGATGAGAAGGCAGATAGGATTTATCACAGAGCATAAGCCAACAAAACCCAGCTGGAAACATTTATACTAGGGTAGTGTCAGAATAGAAAACTGTTATTCTTGAAATGTAAAATGCAGTCTATAGCACATTGTAAATAATTCATTTCTGTGAGACTTCCAGACAAATCACTTAAAATAAAATTGTTTATATTTTAATTTGCTAATTAAGAATTGTAAGCAAATATACTAAAAATATGAATGGAAAAATTAGTACGAGGTCTATTTTAATTTAAAATGCATTTATAAACTTCCTTTTCTCTTTATAGATAATAAGAAAAAGAATATATGCCAAAAAATCATTACCACTATGTGCTCATTTTTGGGTCAGACCAACTTTGATAAAAAACAATAATAGGAGGGGAGGAGCCAAGATGGCAGAGTAGAAAGACTCACCTACGCTAGCTCTGAACCCACAGCCCAAGGATTTCCTCTAAAAAGAACTCCCAACAAATTCTGGAACAGTGGAAGCCGTGCAGCAACACAGTGAAGAAGTTTTCTGTTCCAGAGAGCCCTGAAAAACTGACACCAAAGGTCCGTCACGCATGGAAGGGGAGCGGAGCCCAGCCCTGCCCTGGCTGCATGGCACTGAGAGGAGCGAGCAGATTCGGGCAGGTTTCAGGAACGGAATCTCCAGCAGCCACGAAGGTCCCTCCACCCATAGATGCACGGGTCAGTGAGAGAGATTTCTGGGCTGGCTGAGAGGTGAGCAGGGTGTCTCCATGACTCGGGCCCTCTCAGGAGGCAGGGGCAGAGGCAGTGGGGGCCAGAGGCTCCCAGAGCAGGCAGGACCTTCAGGTCCCTTGCTGAAGATCTCCACATAAACCCCCTGAGGCAATTGAGCCTGGGCAGTGGCCCTGCCTCCACCTGAGCACCAGAACTTAAGCTCCCATTGAATAGCAGCTAGGCCTGCCACCTAAAGCCCTGAGGCTGGGGAGCAGCATTTGAATCTCAGACCCCAAGCACTAGCTGGGTTGATCTAGGCGGGGGGTGGAGAGGACTCTCAGAAGTCAAGTAACTGGCTGGGAAAATGCCCAGAAAAGGGAAACAAAATAAGACCATAGAAGGTTACTTTCTTGGGGAACAGATAATATCCCCCTTCCTTTCTGACGAGGAAGAAGAATGCTTACCATCAGGTAAAGACATAGGAATCAAGGCCTCTGTATCCCAAACATCTGAAATAGATATCCAATGGGCTCAGGCCATGGAAGAGCTCAAAAAAGATTTTGAAAATCAAGTTAGACTGGTTGAGGAAAAACTGGGAAGAGAAATGAGAGAGATGCAAGAAAAGCATGAAAAAAGGGTCAATACCTTGCTAAAGGAGACCCAAAAAAATTCTGAAGAAAATAAAACCTTGAAAAACAGGCTAACTTAATTGGCAAAAGAGGTTCAAAAAGCCAACGAGGAGAAGAATGCTTTCAAAAGCAGAATTAGCCAAGTGGAAAAAGAGGTGCAAAAGCTCACTGAAGAAAATAGTTCTCTCAAAATTAGAATGGAACAGATGGAGGCCAGTGACTTTCTGAGAAACCAAGAAATCACAAAACAAAATCAAAAGAATTAAAAAAATGGAAGAGAATGTGAAATATCTCATTGGAAAAACAACTGACCTGGAAAATAGATCCAGGAGAGACAATTTAAATATTGTGGGACTACCTGAAAACCATGATCAAAAAAAGGGCCTAGACATCATACTTCATGACATTATCAAGGAAAACTGCCCTGATATTCTAGAACCAGAGGGCAAAATAAG
>CM053771.1:326637989-326660250 GCA_028658325.1 Potorous gilbertii
CCAAGGAAGGAATAAAATGCACACTCATTTTGGTATGAAAACCTATCTTACAATACAGGAAAGTGGGGGAGATGAGGATAAGCAGGGTGGGGGGGATGATGGAAGGGAGGGCAATGGGAGGAGGGAGCAATTTGAAGTCAACACTCAGGGAGGGACAGGATCAAAAGAGAGAATAGAAACAATGGGGGGCAGGATAGGATGGAGGGAAATATAGTTAGTCTTACACAACACGATTATTATGGAAGTCATTTGCAAAACTACACAGATATGGCCTATATTGAATTGCCTGCCTTTCCAAAGGGAATGGGTGGGGAGAGAGGAATGGAGAGCAGTTGGAACTGAAAGTTTAAGGAACAACCGTTGAGTACTGTTCTTGCTACTAGGAAATAAGAAATACAGGTAATGGGAAATAGAAAGTTATCTGGCCCTACAGGACAAAAGAGAAGATGGGGTAAGGGAAGGGAGGGATGATAGAAGAGAGGACAGATTGTTGATAGGGGAAATTAGAATGGTCGGTGTATTGGGGTGGGAGGAGGGGACAAATGGGGAAAAAATTTGGAACCCAAACTTTTGTGAAAATGAGTGTAAAAAGTTAAATAAATAAATTTATTTAATAAAAAAAGCAATTATTAATGAGAAATTTTTTCTTATTTAGGAATGTGAACAATTTAGGTTTATTGAATCTCTTATATTTTGTCTTTCCTGTTAAGATTTTTATGTTTCTCTTGAATTTTGTATTTGGAAGTGCAATTTTCTTCTCATGTCTGGTCTTTTCATCAGTAATATTTGAATCAAAATCCTTTATTTCACTAAATATCCTTTTTTTCCTCTGAAGGATTATATTTAGTTTGGTTGAGTTGGTGATACTTGGTTGTTTTCCTAGTTTTCATGTTTTTGTTTATTGGTGTGGTTGTTGTTGCAGTTATTTTGCCTTCCACAGTATCATATTCAAAGCCTTTCAAGTTTTTAATGCAGAAACTACTAATCTTACATTTTCTAACTGACTCCATTATATTTGAAATGTTATTTTTTTGTCTACTTATAATATTTTCTGCTTGATTTGAGAACTGGAATTTAGCTATAATAGTCCTGGGAATTTTCACTAGGGATCTCTTTCAAGATGTGGTCTATAGATCAGGGCAGTTTTCCTTGAAATTTTTTTGAAAGATGATACTCTTCTTTTTGATAATGACTTTCAGGTAGTGCAATAATTCTTAAACTATCTCTCCCTCCATCCTATCCTGTTCACCATTTATTCTATTCTCTCTTTTGACCCTACCCTTCCTCAAAAGTATTTACTTCTAATTACCTCTTCCTCCCATTTGGCCTCCCTTCTATTATTCTTCTCAGCTCCCCACCCTTTCCTTATCCTGTTGCCCCCTACTTTCCTGTAGGCTAAGATAGATTTTCATACTCAGTTGAATGTGCATGTTATTCACTCCTTACATGAAATCCAGTGAGAGTAAGGTTCACTCTTTCCCTCTCACCTCACCCGTCTTCCTCTGCATTGTAAAATCATTTCCTTGCCTCTTTTCTGTGAGAAATAATTTATCCCATTCTATTTCTTTGTTTCTCCTTCTCCCAATACATTACTTTCTCACCCCTTAATTTTATTTTTTAGAGGTCATCCCTTCATATTCAACTCTCCCTCTGCTCTCTATCTATCTATCTATCTATCTATCTATCTGTCTGTCTGTCTAACTACTGAGAAAACTCTCAAGGGTTACTAATATTATCTTTCCATGTGGGAATGTAAACAGCTCAACTTTAGTGAGTTCCTTATGATTTCTCTTTCCTGTTTGTCTTTCCATGCTTCTCTTGACTCGTGTTTGAAAGTCAAATTTTCTATTCAGTTTTGTTCTCTACATCAAGAATTTCTGAAAGTCCTTTGTTTTATCGAATATCCATTTTTTCCCTTGAAGGATTATACTCAGTTTTGTTTTGTAGGTGATTTTTGGTTTTAATCTGAGCTCCTTTGACCTCTGGAATATCATATTCTAAGTCCTCCCATCCTTTACTGTAGAAGATGCTAAATCTTGTGTTTTCCTGATTGTGTTTCCAAAATACTCAAATTATTTCCTTCTGGATGCTTGCAATATTTTGTCCTTGACCTGGAACCTTGGAATTTGGTTACAATATTCCTAGGAGTGTTCTTTTGGCATCTCTTTCATGAGGTAATCAATAGATTCTTTCAATGTCTATTTTACCCTCTGCTTCTAGAATATCAGAGCATTGATAATTTCTTGAAAGACAATGTCTAGGCTCTAGGCTCCTTTTGTGATCATGTTTTTCAGCCAGTCCAATAATATTTAAATGCTCTCTCCTGGGTCTATTTTCCAGGTCAGTTGTTTTACCAATGAGATATTTCACATTGTTTACTTTTTTTTATTCTTTTGATTTTGTTTTATGGTTTTCTACTTTCTCATAAAGTAATTAGCTTTCATCTGCTCAATTCTAATCTTTAAGAAACTACTTCCTTCCTTGAGCTTTTCTACTTCCTTTTCCATTTGGCCAATTCTGCTTTTTAATTCATTCTTCTCATTTTTTTTACCTTTTTTGCCATTATTCTATTTTAAGATGTTATTTTCTTCAGCATTTTTGCACCCCTTTAGTAAGCAGTTGACTCATTTTTCAAGATTTTCTTGCATCACTCTGATTTCCCTTCCCATTTTTCCTCTATTTTTCTTACTTGTTTTTCAAAATCCTTTTTTGAGCTCTTTGATGCCCCGAGAACAATTTCTGTTATTCTTTGAGGCTTTGGATGTAAGAGCTTTGATTTTGTCTTCTTTTGTTTTGATCTTCCTTGTCACCAAAGTAAGGTTCTGCAGTCAGATTTTTTTTCTATTTTTTTTTCACATTTCTCCAGTCAATTTCCTGATTTTTGAGCTCTTTGTCAACATAGTTCTCTGCTTCCAGTGGGGTTAGAGGAGTGTACTGTCAGCAAATCATTCCACCCACAATCTGTAGGCCTAGAGCTCCAGAAATAACCACTGCTGTTGCAGGTGCTATGGATGTAATGGGCTCCTCCACCCGCTCTGTCACTCTGGTATTGGGGCTACATTGTGCTACTCTCTCACCCAGATCCAACAGAATTTTCCCACTTATCTTCTATGCTGTCTTTGGCATTTTGGAGTCAAGAAATCTGGAAACCACCACAACTGCCAATTATTCAATCCCCCTGAGGCCTGCTTAGGTCCCATCTATACCTGGCATTGCTCACTCTAGACAGCACTCCACTCCCAGGCTGGGGTGATAGATTTTTCCCATTCAACCTTCCAGGCTGTCTTGGGCTGAAGAGTTGCTTCATTCCTTCATTCTGTGGGTTTTGCAAGTACATAATTTGTTTAAAATCATTTTTGTAGATATTTGGTGAGGTTTGAGGGGAGAGCTCAGGCAAGTCCATACTTTTCCACCTTAGATCTGGTCACAGGAAATATTTTCTTCAATGACCTTTTGTACGTCTTTTTCCATTTAACCTATTCTGCTTTTAAACAAGTTTTTACTTCAGTAAATGTTTGTATACTTTCTTTTGTTTGGTCAATTTTTTTTCAAGGTGTTTTTCTCTTAATTTGTTTTTGTACCTCTTTTCTCTATTAGCCTGTTCTGTTTTATAAGGTATTATTTTTGTTTTAGTCTTTTTTTGTGCCTCTTTTACCAAAGTTGAACTTTTTTCACAATTTCTTACCTTATTCTCATTTTTTCACTATTTCTCACTAGCTCTCTTGATTTTTAAAATCCTCTTTGAGCTCTTTCATGACTTGAGATCAATTTCATGTTTGTTTTAGATGTGCAGTTTTGACTTTGTTGTCATCTTCTGAGTGTGTGTGTATGTGTGTGTGTTTTGATTTTCCCTGTCAGCAGTAACTTCCTATCATTAGGATCACTTTTTTCAGCCATTTGCTCATTTCTCCACGCTATTTCTTCACTTTTTTCTTTATGCTAAAATGGGCCTCTCCTTCCAAATTGGAAGGGGTCCTGTTCCAAGTTTCAGGTTATTTTGTACAGCTGTTTGTAGTTCTAGAAAGTCTATAAGTTTTCAGTTTTTCCAAGCTTGTATTCCCCTGACTTATATTCTAGTCTGTGAATGACCACAAGCATTCTTTTCCACCTTGTAACTGTAACCAGGGTCTCAGCTTTCTTGCAGCCACAAACTCTAGTGTGCTAGTGCTCCTCCTTGACCTAAAACTGAGACCCAAGTTTGAAATCCAGATTTAAGTATGGGTATTGCAACAGAGGTCTGCCCTCAGCTTCAGTAAAGTGACCCTTGTAACCTTCTGGTCACTTTCCCGACTCAGACTGTGAGCTTGGAAGACTAGAAACTGTCACTGCTGCCACTGATTCAGTCAGTCTAGAAGATGGTTTGTTGAGGCCTGGTCTATGCAGGCACAGTTGTGCTGGACTGTGCTCCACTCTTATCCTGATGCAGTAGACCTTTCCTGCTCACCTTCTAAGTTATCTTGGTCTGAAAAATTGCTTAACTCCATTCTTTTTGTGTGTTCTGCTACTCTAGAATTTGTTTTGAGGCATTATTTAAAGTTCTTTGGAAGGGTTTGGGGGAAAGCTCAGATGAGTCCCTGCCGTTTCTCTGCTATCTTGTTTCTGCCCCCTCCTCTCCTCAGTAACTTCTTTAACTTTGAAATTCACTCAATCCATCTATACCAACAAATACAATACTGGCAGTTTTTGTCTTCTTCCATCCAGGACTCACAGTCAGTGCAATCTCACTCCTTCCTAAATTCTGATTGATAATCCCTCAAATACTCTTAGCTCTTAGTTCTTCAACTTACTCATTTCTCATGGCCTACTCCTGCACGCTTCTCTAGATACAAACAAAGGTGGCCATACCCTTGACCTTGTCCTTACCCCAAAGTACTATATTTTTGGTTGATTAATTCTTAAGTTCCCTTAATTTACAATCATCTGTTGTCATTTCATCTCTCCCTCTGCTTTGGGATTCCAAATCTAGTTCTTTCTCATCCTTCATCCCTCAGTTCTTTCCCAGGCCATCACTTCCACACTCTCCTCCCTTCCCCATCTTCAAACCACCCTTGTTCAACCAACTTGACTCATCACTGACCACTGCACTAACTATCCATGTCTAATTATATTATCACTGATCTGACCCTGCAAAATTTTTGCCTTGGATTACTCCTACCATTGACTACTCTTGCTCCTACTAAAGTGTTGCTGAAGTAAAAAGGTAGAGGAAATCATGAATCTATGCTGAATGAATACATTACCAGGTTTTATATAGCACCTAGTGGGCCTTCACTATAGTAAGATGATCCTTTTATACCCCAAGAATTAACTCACTATCCCACTCACTAAAGATCCCTTTACAAACTTTTTCCTCCCTTCTCAAACCTACCACAGTCTTCCCTCTTCCTATATTTTCAACTAAGAATTCTCATATCTCACTGAAGAAATCAAGACCATTAGCAGAGAGCTCCCTCTTCTTCCTCATTTCTTTTCTCAGATCATTCAGATACTTTCTGACTCTATCTCCACCCCAGTCTCACATGAAGAGGTGATCCTCAACATGAACAAGTGTTTTCCTATCTTCTCTAGCATATTTCCCCCTCTATTATCCCTTATTTCTCACTAAGTTTCAATATTTCTTTTACTACTGGGTGCTTTCAGACTGACTACAAATGTGCCCATATCTCCACTTTTTCAAAGGAATTCTCTTTATCCCTTATACTTGATCTGTAGGTTTCCATTGTATATCATCCTATATCTTACCTCTCTTGCTGCTCTACTCCTTGAGAAGACTATCTCTAATCAGTGTCTCTCTTTCCTCTTCTCTCAACTTCTTTCTAACTGCTGTGCTTGAAAGTTAAGATAAGGAGAAACCAGCAGACAGAAAGAGTTCTAACAAAATTCATTGCTATACAAGTGGATAAGGAGGACAGTTGTGAGAAGAAACAGTCTCAGTTTGTTGCCTCCATGTCCACAATCATCAGCACAGAATTGGGGAGGGTCATGGTAACCACCTGGTTCTTTGAGCCCTTGACATCTCAAACTTACAGGTAACTTAAGATAGATTCAGTTTGATGCCAATGGCAGACTATTCTGTAATATAATGGATCAGTAAAGTGAGAGTATTGCCTTAATTACTACAAAATGAAAAGCAGAGAATTAGAGAAATTAACTCCAGTTTTACCAGTCCTACAGAGGCTGAAACAGAGTGGAGAAGGAGAGAGATCTGGATTTATTAGGCATGATATACTTCTTCCATTCTGGTAAATTGCTGCTATAACAGTCAACCATTTTCACATATCAGTAATCAAAATTGTAGTCTAAGAATCCAGAATAAAAGGTTTCCCATCTAGGGCATATTGAAGGTGGATGAAGAAATTAGAAACCTATTACAGAATGCATTATAGCACGTAGCCGATTATTATTAGAAATAAGGTTATGCCTATCATGAAGAGATATTTCAGATTCAGCAAACATGTTTCTGGAGTCAGTCCCCAGATCCATCTGTTGGTGAAGCACTGCTATTACTTGAGTCAAATGTAGGAAGAGGCTCACTGTTGTTGACTGTGCAATGATACACCTAGGGGAATGAGTGGGAATGAAAACAAGAGAGTTTCTGTTAAAATCAGAAGCACTTGTGTTACCTGTCTTTAGTTGCCTCCCTCATGCAAGTAATGGCCAGGATCAAATATCAAGTGGAAAATCAAAAAGGTCAACAGGATAATAAGAATGTACTAAAAAGTATCTTTTCTATTCTGCTGTTGATCACTCCATATGGCAAGGCCCTTGGCCAGGAACCAAGAGTCAGTGTAGATGAATCTTTCATTTTCTGTGTTCATTTAAAAGACAAAGAGTATTGCTTTTGGTTTACTCATTTGAATAGCCTTAACTAATGATGTACTTCCCTAGACATGATCATTTTTCAGTGCTAAGGTCCCATAAATTAACTAGGCCTCTACATCTTCTAGAACATCAGACAAACAAGGGTCCAAAAATGCTAAGAGTTTGGACAACAGTTCTGTTAAAGTCACATTGCCTCTGGTGATTAACATAGATTACTCAAACTTCTAGGATGAGGTTTCATTCAGTTTTAAATGTCCCATTCTCATTTTATAATGATACCTCTACACCTGCCCTGCATTATAGTACTTGGTCTCAGTAAGAAGCAATTGAAATATGGGAATCTGAGGTCTCTATGGCATGGAAATGTCCTTAGTCAATCTCTCTGTCTCAACTAAGACCCAATAACAGGCTAATAAATGCTTCTCAAAATAGGCATAATTAAATGTTATTTCTGTAAATGTGCAGAGCCAGAATTCAAGAGCTTTCCTGGTCACAATGGAATCCTCCTGCCATTGGATCCAATTATCAGTCACTAAAGTATTTGATATCTGGAAATTCATAGCATTAGTAGGTGACAGTAGTCCAAGTGAAATGGCCTATTGGTCAAATGACTGACCAGATTCCAATGTAGCTTCTTGCTGAGCTCCATACCAAAATCAGGCAGTATGTCATCACACTGTAGAGGGACTTTATAATCATCTCTAAGTGTGAGATATTTTGCCTCCTGAAACCAAAAAGCCTAATCAAAGCCTGAGTGTTTTGGGGGTGCATAGGACTTCAAGACCAGGACATTTTTTGATCTTAGGGGTGTCCTTCTGAGTCCCTGTCCATTGCACCTCCAGGAACTTGGCTGATTTGGATAATGTTTGTATCTTCTCTGAGTTAACTACCCCACTCATCCTGTTTCAGTTGGGCTCTTAGGGCAATTTGGACAATACCTATCTTTGCCTAAGTTGTTCCCACTATAATAATATCATTATACTTGATGATTTTAATGTCAAAGTCAAGTTGGAGATAGATAGGCTACTCTTTATCCAACCTATTGGTATCCAGTAGTGGGACTATTAAGTCATTCTTGGGTCAGTATCATGAATTTATGCCATATTCTCTGCCTAGTAAAAGGAAATTGGGCATGGTCCACATTCCTTAGGAGAATAGAAAAGTAGGCACAGTATACAATCAAATGGGTGTGTTCACCAGAGTTTAATCACAGCCACTATGCCTAGTATAGAAGAGAAACTGTGCCCACAATGTGGTTTAGTTCTCAGGGGTCTATAGTTACTTTCCAAGTACTATTCGACTTCATCACTGGTCACAACAATTTAACTGAGAAATGATTCAGAGCATGACTAGCATCTGATAGTTCTTGTTTTAAGGCAGTGATCTCTCTTATTTAACCCTGAATTCTATATTAGAAGTGGAACACTTTGGCAATAAGGACATATAATCTGCTACCTGTCCTACAGAGAGTGAGAAGATATGGGCAATAATCATGGACTGTGGCCAGACAACATGCCAGTCTATCCCTATAAGGCAGTTGAGAATTGCTATTTCTGTAATAACTTTCTTCTATGGGGATTGGCACTATAAACATTTTCATAGAAAATAAATAGCATAATAACATGCAAGAAGAAAATAAATGACAATGTATACCAGGTCTAGTGTAGGCATATGAAATGCTAGTAGTATTATCAAGGTACCAGGCATAGAAAGGGTCATCTAGGGGCCATGACAATAAAATAGGGTAACCAATATTTTCTATTACTATAAGGTAAAATTCCAAGTGCTTCAATAGAGAGATTGCTGCCAATGCTAACCTGCAACTTCTATGCATTGCTCTTATTTTCCTGAGAAATAAGGAATAATTTAATGGGAGCATTCAGTGTTACAGATACCAGTTGGTGGTGACAGCTATGTAGTATAAGTGCCAAAATTGTAGAATTTTAATTCAAAGCCTTTAATTTACCTTACTACATAAAAAAAAATCTCTGACACTTGAAGACTAATTATAAACTTTAAAAATGAAAGTAAGTTCACTTAATTTATTAAATACATCTGATGACAAATATTAGAACTTAACATATCTCATTCATTTGTTAGAGTTCATCTTTCTAGGTCTCTATATTTTATACAGGTTAAGTATTTTATGCATTTTAACAATCAAATTGGACTGCTGGCATAATTCATACATTTTGATGTTTAGCAATCACTTCTAAACCAATCAGTCATACTAGCGCTATGAAAAACAATTGATAGAAACTTAGACAATTTAATAATTCTCATATGGATAAATTCTCGATCTTTGCACACTAAATTACTCTCCATGACACTCTCTCTTTTGACTTTTAACAAGTTATCATTAGTTAAAAGTAAGTACCTTGAATCACAGAATTAATCTAATCCTCTATTTAATTCATGGAGGAAAAAGTTCAATACAGGATGCTCCCTTGGGGGAGGATATTATAGGTTACTTTACTCCACCTGATTAGAGAAAGGTAAAATAAAATGATGAAACTTCAAGTGAATAGTACTAATTAATTCACTTATAAAAGGGCAGCAGAACTATCTGAAGAGACTATTTTAAAAATCCAACTTATTTCACATTTGGAAATAATGAACATCCTTTAAAGTAAGTGTTGAGAATAGTATTACAACTTAATCACTTTTGAATAGGTTCACCAACATAGCTGTGTTATGTACCTCATAAGCCTCTTTTTAAAGCACAGATAACATGTATTGCCAGAGGCATAATGGAAAAGTGCCCATTATTTTGAAAGGCCATTGTGATGAGCTATTGCAATGATGAAGCAATGTATTAGATGAGCCTCAACAAAATGAAATGGCATTGCCATCAACCAATGGCACATCTCTCCATCTAACTGAAGGATGTTTTATCTAAGTGCATTACATTTTTGCAATGGATATTCATGAGCTCTTTAAAGATTACATTAAAGAAAAGTTAACATAAAGTTCTTATTGAAGAACAACCACAAGTACAGTCATCATTCAGTTGTCCTTAGCATCAAAAAGAGGATTTGATTCCAGAGTACTCTTAGAGGATCACAGATTACAGGGGGCATGGATGTTTCATATAAAATCATCTTTTTCTATTCCTATGTGCATAAGGGAATGTTCATGTTTATTATTTGTCAAGTTCATAACAATAAGAAAGAGAATTTTAGTGGTTTCCAGGAAAGCATTAAATAGAACTATATTGGGCTTAAAAGTGGGAAGCATAGATGGGAATACACTGATTCGTTCTCTTGGTTCATGTGACCACAACATGACGGTACATGCTTCAGACAGTATATATCATTCAAGTGACAGGTAATATCATGAAAAGATGACAATCAAAAATAGTAGGTAATATCATCAAAGATGGTAATCAACTAGTTAATAAGTGGGCAATAATTAGACACAAGAATTTTAAGATAAAAACATAAATGTTTTAGAAATGGGATGAACACTGTAATGACTAGTTTGTATGAAGAGTACCAGTTTGTGGTAGAAAAAACTTCATTTGCATTCACAATTTGATGGATTATATGAGACTATTTTTTGCATTAATTTAATTTTAGTCAATGTCAAGAAGTATAGAGTTTAATATCTATATGTAGCCGAGAGTGTTGAAAGTTTTAAGTGTTAGAGAAAAAAAGCAAGGTTAAAATCTCAAAAATTTGTTTTTGTTTTTTTTCTTGAATATAAATTATATATACATGTGTATATATACACACACACACATATATATATATATATATATATATATATATATATATATATATACACACATGTGCTAAATGTTGCCAACTATCGTTAGTAAATGAGTTAATGATATGAAAAATACTAGAGAACCAATAAAATAGAGGGTTTAATGGTATTGAAGAGAAATTGTTTACTAAAGAAAAGTGCTATTTGAGGTAGTCTAAAAAGAAAAATACTTTCAGCAGTCCACAAAATGGCTATTAAAATATTTCAGAATAATGGCATTCTTTATAGGTGACTGACTTTGAAGTCAAAAAGTCAAGAAACTGTGTTTTATCACTGACATATAGTAGTAGTTTGATCATGGAAAACTTGCTTAATTTTTTAGCTCCCAGGCATTCTCTCAGAATGAAAAACTGCAGAAAAGTTGTTTATCCACATTATTAGAAAGAATTCCTGAGTTAGAAATTTTGTACACTGACGAAATTATAGGTCCAGAACATTCACTCCTACTCAATATCCCCCCAAACATCACTTGATCTATCTATTCCATCTATCTCTGCTAGATGCTGTTTTAAATTTCTCTTTTTTGTGGCCAAAAGTGATTTTTAAAAGTTCATCTACAGTAGGTCCCTCTAATTTTTTTCCTTTCATTCTATTTTTAACTCTTCAATCTGGCTTTGTAGCTCAGCATTCACCTGAATTGCTCTCTAAAAAATTAGCAATGTCATCTGATTTTCAATTGAAATGGCCTTTTCTAAATCTTTATTTTTCATTGCCTCTCTGCCGCCCTTAACATTATAAAATTACTTTTGTGATGTTTTTCTGCTAAGTTTTCATGCCTCTGCTCTGGCTCACTTATCGGTCTGACTATTTCTTCTCGGTCTCTTCTCCTGGATCTTCATCCACATCACACTCACTAAGAGCAGAGGGTACTCCAGAGCATAGTTGTGGATCCTCTTCTCATCATTCAATAGCATTTCATCTGATGTTCTCATCAGGTCTCATGGACTCAAGTATTATCTCTATGCAGAATCCTCTCCAATCTCTTTGTCCAGCCTTAAACTCTCTCCTAAAACTTCTGAATTATGTGATAAACAAAGCGGAGACTAGACGTTTGCTCTGATCTCTTCAACCTCTCAAACCTCTTCACAACAGAAACTGCATCAAAGATAAAGCAGAAAAGGAAAAAGAAAGAAGAATATGCAGTATCTAATCTCATCAAGGAAACAAAAGAGAGACCAAAAGATTTAGAATTCAAACACACTGAAATGAAGAACAATCTGGAAGGAAAGAAGCTAATAACAATAAAACATTAACATAAAATATGCTAATTATAAAAGAAAAACTTGCTGATCAACAAAGATGGGTAGAAACAAATTAAGGATTATCGGTGTTCCAAGAGAAAAATATTAAAGAAAATTTTTAACACCTTAATATGGGAAATAATGCAGCAGTTCTAATCAGGACTTCTGAAACAGAAAATAAACTACCAATTGAAAAAATCCATAGATTGTCTCCAGGAAAGAAAAACAAAACAAAACAAAGCAGAGCAAAAGCTCAAAACTCAAGACTGCAGTCTCCAAAAGTGATAGTGGTTAAATTTAGTGAATCATTTTAGAAACAAGTTTTCCAAGCAATTAGGAGAAAGACTTTCAAATACAAATATAAAAGAAAGGAAATTCAAATAACACAAGATTACTCTACACCCACCAAAAACTGCAGGAAGGACTGAAATAGGATGTTCTGAAGAGCAATGGAGCTGCTGATGCAGGCCAGGATTACCTACCCTAAATCTGAGCTTAACTATAAATGAAAAAAAAATTTAATAATGTTCCTTCTTAGAAGGAAAATAAGAACATACTTTAAGACACTATTTACTTCTTGAATGCCCCCAAACAAAAGAAATGCAGGAGAAGCAAAAGAATGAAGCAACTAAGGACATCAACAGCAGCTAACTGACAGTAGACACCAATAAGAGAATCTTCATTTAAAAAAAAAATTTAATTTATGAAATAAAATAAGCATTACCATAACACAATAGAATAATAAAAAGATAATTGCACATGAAATTAGAAATCCATTATATACAAGATATTACTTTCTAAATGGACACAAAAAAGAGAGGAGTTAAGTCTGAAGTCAAGTGACAGTAATGGTGAAAAAGTGTGTGACAAAGGAATTAGAGAGAACTGATAATACATTGCCTGTAGGTGAATCAATGCTTATTGTTGGGACTATACCCTACAAAATAAAGAAGAATGTGACAAACCATTCCAGTATCTTTGTTGAGAAAACTCTAAATGGAGTCACAAAGAGTCAGACATGACTGAAATGACTGAACAATAACCTTACAAAACCAGAAGGTGAATGAAAGGGAAGAGGGGCAGGGGGATAGAAGGGAGTACTTGCTTTAGTTTTAAGGATTACACTGCCAGTTTCTGGAGGGCAAGGAATAACTTTTGCCTCTTTTTGTATCCTAAGCACTTAGCACGGTATCTGGAACATAATATACATTTCATAAAACTTTATCGATTAATTTATTGATAGGGAGAGAGGACTCCAATGAGGAAGGCTCCTATGAACAAAGAAAGTTGTTCTATGAAAGGAGATGGGATCCTTATTCTAGATGTAGTTTAGGGAACTTGGTACTTGAAAAGACCTTACATTGAAAGTTAGGACAAGTGGGAAGAGATTGTCCTAGAAATCCTAAAGGCAACTGGCACTGAGGAGAATGGGAGGGCATGGATCCAGGAAGGAGATTTTGAGGCAAATGGAAAAAATATGATAACTAGGAAGAGGGTATAGATCAGTGGTAGGCTGCACAGTCACAGATATAATGGAAGGACGGTTTTCTACCATAGAGCAGTATCTTTTTTGTCACCTATAGAAACTGGGTGAGGCACAGTGGAAAAGGGGATTCCATGGGGCAATCTCTGCAAGGCCTCCCCTCAAGAGAGGGGAGAATTCAAAATGTATACCTTCAATATTATGTTCCCATGAAGAAAACATAGAATAGAGAGTAGGTAATTACAGGGGCCAAGAACTAGAGAGTGATTAAGATAGATATGAAGAGAGTAAAAGAAATCCTCTCTGGGAAGTTCACCAAAAAAAAAAAAAGAAAGAAAGAAAGAAAAATAAAAATGAGAGGCAACTAGGTGGTACAGACAGAGCACTGGCCCTGTAGTCAGGAGAACCTGAGTTAAAATCTAGCCCCTCACCCTTACTGGCTATGTGACTCTGGGCAAGTCATTCAACCTCAATTGCTTCTACCCACTCCCCTTCAAAAAAAATAAAGAGCAGGACTAGTTGAATGTGATAATCTACTTGATTGAAATGAAAATAAGAGTGGGAGAATTAAATCACCAGAAATAAAAACAGGAAATGAAAACAATTTAACATGTAAATCCCTAAAGGAAAAGGGGCAAATAAAGGGAAAGAGGGAGGGATCGAAAAAGAAGGGAAGAGAGTCCTTGGGAATAGGGTCACCTTAAAAAAAATATCTAAAATAACCAAAAGAACATAGTACTGTGTTTACAGAATAGGAAGAGAAAAATTATAACTGGAATAAAACTTATTATTGGAGACAAATGGAGGAAAATTCAGAAATAAATCATAACTTTAAGCATGAATGAGTTAACGAATTCCATTAAACAAACAAGTATGACACATTGAATAAAAAATAAACAAAGCCTAACACTTTATCACTTACCAATTAGTTAAGGTAGAATAATTATTTTTATTTTAATGTTATGTCCTTACCATGAATGTAATATACTAACATGAGTGCTCAGTATACAAGAAAAAAAAAAAGAAAAGTAACAGTTCCGGTTTTGCAAGAACTTAAATTTCTGCAAGTGAATATAAAATGGAGATAAGTGATTACAAAGTACAAGAAAAGTAATTTCAAGAGAGAAAGAATGCCAATTATTGGAGAGGTTAAGAAAAGCCTCTTATGAGATTTAGCATTAAATTATTCAAATCTATTTTTTAATTTGTAAAAATAATCTATTGTTTTATAGCTGCATTTACAGGCAGCTAGGTGGAAGATTAGATAAACCTCTAGACATGGAGTCAGGAAGGCCTGAATTTGAATCTAGTTTTATGACTCTAGGCAAGTTGCAACCTCTATTAGCTTCAGTTTCCCCATCTGTCAAATGGGGTTAACAGTAGGACCTATCACTAAGGTTATCATGACAATCAAATAAAGTAATAATTATAAACCACCTATCACAGAATCTGGAACTCAGATAACTAGTTAGATATATAGCTTGAATCCAGCTTCAGGAATTAGCTGTGTGAACTTACATCTCTTCAATGTTGCCTGTCTCAAGTTTCATCATTAAAATAGAAATAAAAATGGTACCTACTTCCTTGAGTTGTGAGAACAAAAGGGTTACATTTGAAAAAACTTATTGCCAGTCTTAAAGTCAGTCAATAAATAAACATTTAGAAAGCACCTACTATATGCCAGTCATCGTGCTAAGTGCAAGGATAAAAAGAAAAACCAGATACAATCCCTACTTTCAAAGAATTCAAAATCTAATAGGCAAGACAGCATACAAACAACTATATGTATATGTGTGTGTATATTATATATATATATATATATATATCTTCAGTATAAATAGGAAATAATCACCAAAGGGAAGGTACTAGAGTCAAGAAGATTTGGGAAAGGCTTCCTTTGGAAGATTGGATTTTGGATTTTATGTGGGCATGGAAGGAAGCCAGATAATCCTGAAGCATTTCATACATTAAGAATAGAGACTAAAATTGTTTGGAGGATGGAGTCCTGTTCTAGGAACAGCAGGGAGGCCAGTTACTGGATTGAGGGTTGTATGACACAAAGGAAGGAAGTTTAGCACTACCAGATTTTAAACTATATTATAAGGCAATAATTATCACAGTTTTCTGATACTGGCTAAGAAATAGAAAGCTACATAAATGGAACAGAGTAGATATGCAATTTACAAGAGCAAATAAATATAATAACCTGTATTTCACAAATTAAAAAGACAAGATATTGGGATAAAAATTCGTTAATTTGTGGAAATTGTTGGGAAAATTGGAAAGCAGTATGAAAGAAGATGGGAACAGGCCGAATGTCTTTTACCATGTGGATGTGGAGGAACTAGGATATTAATTCATTGTTAGTGAAATTGTGAACTGAGGGGAGGAGTCAAGATGGCAGAGTAGAAAGACACATATACTCTAGCTTTTCCCCCACAACCCATAAAATATTTTCAAAGAATGACCCTGAACAAATTCTAGAGCAGCAGAAGCCACAGAACAACAGAGTGAAGGAGATTTTCAGTCCAGGGTGACCTGGAAGGCCAGTTGGAAAGGTCTGTAACACTGGACCCAGAGCAAAGCACAGCCTTGGCCACACAAGCACTGGGAGTAACAGGACCAGAACAGGCTTTGAGGGGGAATCCCCAAAAGCAGTGGAGGTTCACAGATCCCTCAACCCACAAGAGCCAAATAAAGCTTCAAAAGTGAGTGAAAGGGCTTTTTCAGCTGGGCAAGAAGGGAGCAGGGTCTCCACTTAGACGTAGCCTCAGGTGGCAGCAGCAGCAGAGGCAGCCACAGAAGGTGACAGTGACTGCTGTGGTCCCAGCAGGTAGCATCCAGCTTCCATTGTTGCAGCGCTCAGGTTAAAGCCCCTGGGTAAATTGTGCAGCTGACCTGAATTTCACATTGAGTGCTGTCCTTGCCCTCTGCTTAAACACCTGGAGAAATTGAGCAGATGATCTGATTCACAGCCCTGAGCATGGTCCTTGTGTAAGGGGCAATGCTAGAGTGGCAGAGCTGGAGGCCCTTGAGGAGTAAACTCCTCTCCCTTGATTGTGACACCTTGGAGGAAATGATGACTTACAGGTCCCCAGAGTATATTCTACTCTTCACAAAGGACTCAAAAGTCAAGTAACTTAGAAAAATGCCCAAAAATGGGGGAAAAAAGTAAGACTAAAGAAGGTTATTTTCTTAGTGAACAGGTATTTTCTCCCATCCTTTCAGATGAGGAAGAAAATGCTTATCATCAGAGGAAAACACAAAAGTCAAGGCTTCTGCTTCCCAAATATCCAAAATAAATATGCACTAGTCTCAGGCCATGGAAGAGCTCAAAAAGGATTTTGAAAATCAAGTTAGACAGGTGGAGGAAAAACTGGAAAGAGAAATGAGAGACATGCAAGAAAAGCATGAAAAGTGAGTCAATAGCTTGCTAAAGGAGACCCAAAAAATGCTGAAGAAAATAACACCTTGAAAAATAGGCTACATCAATTGTAAAAGAGGTCAGAAAACCCTATGAGGAGAAGTATGCTTTAAAAAACAGAATTAGCCAAATGGAAAAGGAGGTTCAAAAGTTCACTGAAGAAAATAGTTCTTTAAAAATTAGAATGGAGCAGATGGAAGCTAATGACTTTATGAGAAACCAAGAAATTATAAAACAAACCCAAAAGAATGAAAAAATAGAAGATAATGTAAAATATTTCATTGGAAAAACAACTGATCTGAAAAATAAACCCAGGAGAGACAATTTAAAACTTTTGGTACTACCTGAAAGCCATGATTAAAAAAAAGAGCCTAGGTATCATCTTTCATGAAATTATCAAGGAAAACTGCCCTGAAATTCTAGAACAAGAGGGCAAAATAAATATGGAAAGAATCCACCAAACACGTCCTGAAGGAGAACCAAAAAGAGAAACTCCTAGGAACATTGTAGCCAAATTCCAAAATTTCCAGGTCAAGGAGAAAATATTTCAAACAGCTAGAAAGAAACAATTTGAGTGTTGTGGAAATACAATCAGGATAACACAAGATCTAGCATCCTCTCCATTGAGGGATTAAAGGGCATGGAATGTGATATTAGAAAGGAATTAGAACTAAAACCAAGAATCACCGACCCAGTAAAACTGAGCATAATACTTCAGGAGAAAAGATGGTCTTTCAAAGAAATAGAGGACTTCAAGCATTCTTGATGAAAAGACCAGAGCTGAAAAGAAAATTTGACTTTCAAACACAAGAATCAAGAGAAGCATGAAAAGGTAAACAAGAAAAAGAATCATAAGAGACTTACTAAAGTTGAACTGCTTACATTCCTACATGGAAAGATAATATTTGTAACTCTTGAAATTTTTTCATTGTCTGGGTAATTGGTGGGATTACTCACACACACACACACACACACACACACACACACACATACACACACATACAGAGAGAGAGCACAGGGTGAATTGAACAAGAAGGGATCATATCTAAACAAAATAAAATTAAGGTATGAGAGAGGAATATATTGGAAGGAGAAAGAGAGAAATGGAATGGGGCAAATTTTCTCTCATAAAAGAGGCAAGAAAAATCTTTTTCAATGGATGGGGAAAAGGGGAGAAGTGAAAGGGAAAACGTGAAGCTTACTCTCATCACATTTGGCTCAAGGAAGAAATAACATGCACACTCAATTTTGTATGAAAACCTATCTTACACTACAGGAAAATAGCTGAGGAGGAGACAAGTAGGGTGGGGGGAATGATGGAAGCGGGGGCAAATGAGTGGAGGGAGCAGTTAGAAGTAAATATTCTTGGGGAGGGACAAGGTCAAAAGAGAGAATAGAAGAAATGGAGGGGTAGGATAAGATGGAGGGAAATATAATTAGTCTTACACAATATAAGTATGATGGAAAGTCATTTGCAAAACTACACACATGTAGCCTATACCAAATTGCATGCCTTCTGAGTGGGGATGGGTAGGGAGAGAGGAAGGAAGAGAAGCTGAAACTCAAAGTTTTAGGAGTAAATGTTGAGAATTGTTTTTGCATACAACTGAGAAATTAGAAATACAGGTAATGGGGTATAGAAATTTATCTTGTCCTCCAGGACAAAAGAGAAGATGGGGATAAGGGAAGGGAGGTTTGTTAAAAGTAAAGGAAGATTGGTGGAAGGGGCAATCAGAATGCAAAGCATTTTGGGGTGGGGGAGGGGAAAGATGAGGAGGGAAATTTGCAACTCAAAAGTTTGTGGAAATGAATGTCAAAAACAAAATAAATAAATAAATAATTTGAAAAAAGCATTTTAGACTTTGAATTCCAAATTCTATCCCTCTGTCTTCCCTCTGTGAAACCACAAGCAACAGAACATACATGTATATACATGTCAAACTTATTTTCATATTAATTATTTCGTGGAAGGAAATTTGAACCAAAATAAAAAAGAAAGAAAAATTAAAAAAAAAAAGAAATTGTGAACTGATCCTACCAATTATGCCCAAAGAGTGATTAAACTGCATATACCCTTTGACCCAGTAATACATGTCACCTTATCTTTCTTTTCATATAGTTATTATTTGTTATTTGGCTCACTTATTGCTATTGCTTATTCAACCTTTAAGTGTGGAACTTTTATTCATATTACCTCATCAAATTACTGTGTTGTGGTTAGTAAAGTGTATGTTTAGTATTTCTGTCTTTTGTGTTTGTTTATTATTTCTATCCCATAGTTCTTGTCCTATTTTTATTAAGACACACTGTGACACAAAGAATAAGTATTTAACAAAAAATATTTTTAAGTATTTAAAAATAAGCATTTAGTATTTGCATTCAGAAATGTTATTGGTCTTTTCAATCTAACTTTTATAATGGTCTGTATGATTTTATGTTTTTTCTTTTGTTTATATTCTTGATTGACAGATGTATGCATTTTGAAAAAGGGAAATTAATGCCTTCAATGTATTTTCACAATCTTTTGTTTTTGTTGTTGCTGATTCAAATTTTCTAAAAATCACACCTTTGTTCCTTCTTCTGTTGCATTCCTGGGTCAGCATGATTAGAGATATTCTCCAAAATTCAATGGCCCAAGTCTCCTAAAAAATCCCAAAAAACAAACAAAAAGTTTTACTGTTGTCCCTTATTTAGAACATGTTTTCTACCTCTGTATGTACCCACAGGCACAGGTACTCCCTCCTCTTTGGCAGAAATGCAGGCCAGAGAACCATGATTTTACTTGAAGGTTTCCTAAATTTCTCAGTGCCTTGAAAAACAAAGTCAATTGTAACACCTCTATTATCCCCTATCTTTTCAAGGAATATTTGTTTTTGTGTACTTTCACTCCAAAATTTCTTCACTAAGAAGAGACAAATCTTCCACTATTCCCCCAAGTCTTTCTGCATGATTGCTCTTTCCTCGCTCTTGAATTCCACCACCACTACCACTACCACGACCGTTACCACCACCACCCCAGAAAGTTCAGAAACTTTGTCTTCTTTCTTCTCACACACAGGTCAAATGGAAATATTTCTGGATCTGTCATGTTTCTTCCTCTCCTGTGGCTAGGAAAGATAATTTCCTCAGTGTGATGAAATTGACCCTAAACTCATACACACATACACACACACACACACACACACATACACACAATATTACTTTTATTTTGATAAGAGTTGGGTATCTGTCTACAGAATATTTGTTAAATTATTCCTCCTTCCCTACTCTTGACGTTTTTGAAAAATTATTGCCTTAGATATTGCTATCTTTGTAGATAGATGTAGAGATAGAAATGAAGACAGATGCAGAGGTAGAGATAAAGATATAGTTATATGGTGATACATATATATATAATATATTATATTATACAGATTATATACACATATATATGTATACATAAATGTATGTATATATATATACATATATCTATGTGTATATATATATATATATATATAATACATATATTTTATATATACAGATATAAAAGAGAGACAGAGAGACAAAGGCAGAGAGATGTTTTCACCACTAATGATTTGCACTTTTTTCTTTAAGCCCTTGTAATTAATGTTAATTAGATCTTCCCAGCCCATTAAGTACCTTTCCTAATTTCTGTTGAGGCCCGGGGTCAGAGGGTCCTGCCCTCCAATTCTAAGGGGCATACAGAGGTGAGATGAGGTTTTACTTTGGTGCTTATTCATTGGAAGTGTTCATTTGGCCAGACAAAACTCTGAGCAATCACTAAGGATTTCTCAGCTTTGAAAACCCAGATGTTGGTGCTTCTCTTTCCAGTAACTATGTTTGCATTGTGTAGGCAATACAGTTGGAAACCCTGATCTTTATTTCTCTGTTAGTGTTTTCTCTGAAGTTTAGGGTGCTGACTTTTTCCCACGAATGATTAATGTGCTTAATTAAAGTGATTGCTGACCCCTAAAATGTTGCCTGTCCTTTTAGATCACAGAATCTGTGATAGCAGTCTATCCTGCATGTGTCAGGGTGCTTGCTTTACATTTATGACATAGTCTCAGCAGGATCTCCAAACTAAAAGGACAGTATGGGGACTGGGATAATTGTCTGTTGTTTCCTAGTCGTGGTGGCTGTGGTTCTGTGGCACCCCAGGAGGTGGGAATGATCAGAGCCAGGGTTTGAATGAATTAACCAGGCTCCAGACTGTGCTGGAAGGGTGAATGCTCTGAAATTGTATTGTATACAGAGTCATGGATTAGGAGTAGAAAACTGCCTATCAAATGATCCAGTAGAAGTGGAGAACTGCCTTTGTGCCAACCTTGGAAAGGTAAGCCCTGGAACAGAAGAAGAGATCTGCCTCCACACAGAACCATGTGGGAAGTGGGAGCAGCTGCCTCCTGCTGAAGGAGGAATCCAGTAGTTGGGAGTTCAGCCATGGGGTAAGATGGGAGGGAAGGTGAGGGGAGGGGAGAGGAAAGTAGCCAGTAAAACCCAAGTCAACTGGGCATCTTTTGGCCATCCAAATTTACTTTCCTTTGAAGAGGAGAAGGAAGGAGAAAGAGAGGCAGACAGGAGAGGAGAAGTTGAGTTACCCAACTAGCTGTGTTCGCATTTAGCCAGCTGTGTGTACTCATATACATATATACGAACATATGTGTATATATATTTTATACAGTAAAATTAGGTGGCTGTGTTATGTGGTCTTCAAAGTCTCTTCCATCTCTAAAAGTGGTATTAAAGGCAGGTTACACAGCACTATGCATAGAGTTCTAGACCTGGAGTCAAAAAGACTTGCATTCAAATCCATTATCAAATATTTACTAGCATGTGACCCTGGGCAAGTCATTTAACTTCATTCTTAATCTGTAAAATGGGAAAATAATATCTACCTCTGAGGGCTGCTATGAGGATCTAATGAAATAATTGTAAAATACTTAAAACAAGGCTAGACAGAAATACTACATAAATGTTAGCTATTATTGTTTTACATATATATATATATATATATATATATATATATAAATTTATTTATTTAACTTTTTACATTCATTTTCACAACATTTTGGGTTCCAAATTCTCTCCCTATTTGTACCCTCCCCCCACACCAGTACACTGAGCATTCTAATTTCCCCTATCACCAATCTGCCCCCTCTTCTATCATCCTTACCTTCTCTTGTCCCCATCTTCTCTTTTGTCCTGTAGGGCCAGATAATTTTCTATTCCCCATTACCCGTATTTCTTATTTCCTAGTAGCAAGAACAATACTCGACAGTTATTCCCAAAACTTTGAGTTCCAACTTCTCCCCATCCCTCCCTCCCCACCTTTGAGAAGGCAGGCAATTCAACATAGGCCATATCTGTGTAGTTTTGCAAATGACTTTGATAATAGTCATGTTGTATAAGACTAACTATATTTCCCTCCATCCTATCCTGCCCTTCATTGTTACTATTCTCTTTGAGCCTGTCCCTCCCCGAGTGTTGACTTCAAATTGCTCCCTCCTCCCATTGCCCTCCCTT
>CM053771.1:326660750-326695316 GCA_028658325.1 Potorous gilbertii
ACTCCTATGTCTTTCCCTGATGGTAAACATTGTTCTTCCTCATCAGAAAGGAAGGGAGGGAACATCTGCTCACCAAGAAAGTAACCTTCTATGGTCTTATTTTTTTCCCTTTTCTGGGCATTTTCCTAGTCAGTTACTTGACTTCTGAGATTCCTCTCCATCCCCCGCCTAGATCAACCCAGCTAGTGCTTGGGGTCTGAGATTCAAATTCTGCTCCCTAGTCTCAGGGCTTTCAGCTGCGGGCCCAGCTGCTATTCAGGGTAAGATTAAATTCAGGTTCTCAGGTAGGGGCAGGGTAACCTCGCAGGTCTCATGTGGGGCAGTGCCACCTCCCAGGCTCAGTTCCCTCAGGGGGTTTATGCAGATACCTTCAGTAATGGACCCCAGCTCCTGCCTCTGCTGCTTCCTCCTGATTGGGCCTGAGTTGTAGAGACACCGTGCTCCCCTCTTGGCCAGCCCAGAGCTCTCTCTCACTGACCTGTACACCTGTGGGTGGAGGGACCTTCACGGCTGCTGGGGATTCTGCTCCTCTCAGGGTTGCAGGGCCAACATAGGGCTGGATTCTGCTCTGGTCCCGTGTGCGAGGGACCTTTGGTGAGGGTTTTTTGGGTCTTTTGGTGTTCTTCTTTACAGATATTTTAGAGGCTGTGGTTTCAGAGCTAGCCTATGGGTGTCTTTCTATTCCGCCATCTTGGCTCCTCCCCCAATAATTTCTAATTAATTATAAAATTCAGTTAGAAGAGATATACATAGAAGGAATGAGTGTGACTTGGATATGATGGGATGATTATCTTTAAAAAATAAATCATAGGGTGAGGGAGAATGCTGCATAGGGAAAACGGATAGAGCAGAGGTAGAGCACAGTAAATTACCTCACATAGAAGAGGAATGATAGAGCTTCTTTAGTGAAAGGGAAGATAGGGGATTTGGGGGAGCACAAAAACCTTCCTCTCATCAGAATTAGCTCAGAGGGAATAACACATACACTCAGTTGAGTATAGGAATCTATTACAGAAAAGTAGAAGGCAAGGTGATAAGAGAAAGGAGCTTACAAAAAGTAGGGCAGATTAGGGGAGGTAAAAGTTAGAAATAAATTACTTCTGAGAATTAGCAGGGTGAAGAGAGAGAAGACTAGGATTAATAGTGGTAAAATAGCATGGAGCGAAATATATAGTGATCATAACTGAAAAAATTTCACAAAATTTCTCTAACACAGGCTTTATTTCTCAAATATTTAGAGAACTGAGTCAACTTTACAGAAATGAGTCATTCCTCAATCGATAAATGATCAAAGGATATGAAAAGGAAGTTTTCAAATGCATTAATCAAAGTTGTCCATAGATATATGAAAAATGTTCTAAATCACTATTGATCCAAGAAATGCAAATGAATACAGCTCTGAGTTCTCCCCCCAACCCCCCGCCTCCACCTATCAGATTGGCTACTATGGCTGAAAAGGAAAATGACAAATATTGGAGGGCATGTGGGAAAATTGAGACACTGTTGGTGAAGTGGCATACCGATTCAACCATTGTGTAGAACAATTTGTAACCATGCCTAAGAGTTATAAAACCATGCACATCCTTTGAACCCGTAATACTACTAACAAGGTCTGTATGCTAAAGATATAAAAAACAAAAAGGAAAAAGAGTTATATGTACAAACATATTTATGGCAGATATTTTTATGGTGGCAAACAAATGGAAATTGAGGGGATGATCTTCAGTTTGGGAATGGCTGAACAAGTTGTGATGGAAGACTTTAATACAAAAAAAAATATAAAAAAGACACTATAAGAAATGGTGAGCAGGACAAGTTCAGAAAAATCTTACAAGAAGTGATACAAATTGAAATGAGCAGAACTAGGAAAATTTTATACAGTAACTAAAATTGTATGATGAACAATTATGAATGACAGCAATTCTCAAATGCAATGATCCAAGACAATTCTGAAGGACTTATGTTGAAAAATGCTATCCATCTTTAGAGGAAGAACTAAGGGAGTATGAATGAAGATCAAAACTTTTGTTTCCTTTATTTTTCTTGTAGTTTTTTGCCTATATTTTCTTTCACAACATGACTAACATGGAAATGTTTTGCCTGGCTACACATATATGATCTAAATCAAAGTATTTTTCTTATCAATAGTGGAGAGGGAAAGGAAGGAGATAATGAATTTGGAACTTAAAATTCTAAAAATTGAATGTTAAAAATTGTTTCTAAATACATTGGGGAAAATTAAAATATTGAACTATTAATTATAACTATTGATTAAACCAAATTATAAACTGAGAAAACTAGAAAAATAAGTTCCTGAGTGATTGTGGTATCAAGAGAATCTAGAAATGGCAATGGGAGCAAGGAATGTTATAACTAGTGAGTGGAGAGAAAAAATGAAGGTGAAATCAGTGCCAGAAAGGATGGCCAGGAAAGCAGTGCAAGAGGTGGTCCTAGTCCACTATGCAAACTAGATCAATGCAAACTAGATCAAAGGAGCAGAAAGATGAAAAGCTGAAGAAGAAATAAGTTGATCACCTATGGAGTTGGCATTCTAAAAAGCACAGTATAAAGAATGGTCAGCTTTAGAGCATGAAATTAATGGGGTAGAAGGGGTGATGAGAACATGAGAACAGGCAGTGAGAGGTAAAAACAGGTTTTCATAATAATGTTTTGAAGTTTTTTTGGGATGGGAAGGATCTGATTTGGTAAGAGTATGTCAATCAATGAGGAACGAGTACAGGTATGTTATCAACATTCCTGGAGCCCTTATGGTGGAGAAATTTCAGTATTTATTCATTGGTGTATAACTGAAAATATGGAAAAGGGATACGGAGGCTCAGATCGGAGACTGATGGAGGAAATCTGATGGAATAGTGTGTCTCTCCTTCCTTTGCAGGCCCTGGAAGAAAATATGATGAAATAATGTTCTCCGTTATCTCAGACAGGCTATTGACAGTCTATCAAATATGTAAAGCATCATGTAAACTTTAAGACATAGAGGGCTGTATAAATACAAACTATTATTATTGCCATCAATGGAATATTCAAGGTTCATATTAACCTAATGTCTAATATGGAGTTACTTGAACTACTAATATTTTTTTGTTGTTTTTATTTATTTTTAGATTTTTCCACAAAATTTTTAGTTTCAATTTTTCTCCTCATCTCTCCTCTCCCCCACCTCATAATACCTTATGTTCTGATTGCCCCTTACCTCAATATCCCCTCCCTTCTCTCTTTACCTTATCCCCATCTTCTCTCTTTTCTTGTCGGGCAAAATAAATTTCTGTACTCCATTATCTGTGTTTCTTATTTCCCAATTATAGGCAATAATAATTCTCAACACTCATTTTTAATACTTTGAATTCCAACTACTCTCCCTCCTTACCCATCCCCACTGGAAAGACAAGCAATTCAATTCAGGCTGTATATGTGTCATTTTGCAAAAGATTTCCATAATAGCCATGTTGTGTAATACTAACTATATTGCCCTGTATCCTACCCTGTCCCCCCTTTTTATATTCTTTCATTTGGCCTTGTCCTTTCCCAAAAGTATTTCCTTCTAGTTACCCACTTCTCCCACTTGCCCTCATTTCTATCATCCCCCTCACCCCACTTGTCCCCTCCTCTCCTACTTTCCTTTAGTGTAAGATAGATTTTCATACCAAATTTAGTAAGCATGTTATTCCCTCCTTAAGACATATGTGAAGAGGGAAATTTAACTTTTCTCCTCTCACCTCCCCCCTTTTCTCCCTCCATTGAACAAGATTTTTCTTATCCCATTTATGAGTTATAGCCTGCCCCTTCCATTTCTCCCTTTCTCCTCCCAGCATTTTCCTCCTTCACCCCTTAATTACTATTTTATTGTTTTTCTTATGGATCATTTCTTCTGATTCAACCTGTACTCTCTGTCTATATGTATTTGTTTATTATATACACACACACATGTGTATGTGTGTGTGTACATGTGTGTGTGCATGTGTGTGTGTGTGTGTGTGTGTGTGTATAATTCCTCCACCTACCCAAATACTGAGAAAAGTCTTGAGTTATAAATATTTTCTTTCCATGTAGGAATGTAATTAGTTCAGCTTTAGAAAGTCTTTTATGATTTCTCTTTCCTGTTTACCTTTTCATGTTTCTCTTGATTCTTGTGTTTGAAAGACAAATTTTCTATTTACTTCTAGTCTTTTCATTGTGAATTCTTGAAAGTCCTCTATGTCATTGAATGACCATTTATTCCCTTGAAGTATTATACTCAATTTTACTGGATAGATGATTCTTGGTTTTAATCCCAGATCCTTTGACTTCTGGAATATCTTATTCCAAGCCCTTTGATCCCCTAATGTAAAAGCTGCCAAATCCTGTGTTATCCTGATTGTATTTCCACAATACTCGAATTGTTTCTTTCTAACTGCTTACAATATTTTATCCTTGACCTGGGAACTCTGAAATTTGGCCATAATACTCCTAGGAATTTCTCTTTTCAGGTCTCTTTCAGGAGGTGATCGGTGGACTCTTTCAATGTTTATTTTGTTCTCTGGTTCTGGAATATCAGAGCAGTTTTCCTTGATAATTTCATGAATGATAATGTTTAGGCTCTTTTTTTTTTGATCATAGCTTTCAGATAGTCCCATAATTTTTAAATTGTCTCTCCTGAATCTATTTTCCAGGTCAGTTTTTTTTCCAATGAGATGTTTCACATTACCTTCTATTTTTTCAAACTTTTGATTTTGTTTTCTGACTTCTTGGTTTATCACATAGTCATTAGCTTCCCTGAATTTGATTCTCTCTTTTAAAGAATTATTTTGTTCAGTGAGCTTTTGAATCTTGTTTTCCATTTAGCTAATTCTGCTTTTTAAAGCCTCCTTTTCCTCATTGGCTTTTTGGACCTCTTTTTCCAATTGAGTTAGCCTCTTTTAAAAAGTCCTATTTTCCTCAGCGTTTTTTTGGTTCTCCTTTAGCAGGCTGCTGACATGCTTTTCAAGCTCTTCCATGGCCTGAGCTTATTTCATATTCATTTTGGAGGTACTGGAGGCAGAGGACTTGTCTTTCTCTGACAGTATGCCTTGTTTCTCTTCATCAGAAAGGAGGGAAGGAGACACCTATTCACCAAGAATATAACCTTCTATGGTCTTATTTTTTTTCCCCCTTTTCTGGGCATCTTTTTAGCCAGTTACTTGACTTCTGAATCCTTTTTCAAGAGGAGGGTCCTAGTGCTCCTCTTCTCTCCAGTACTGTGCTCAAGGCTGAGATTCAGATCAGCTGCCCAACTCCTCCCCTATCCCTGAGGGGTTTTGTGTGGGGGTGGGGCTTCCACTGAGGGGTGAAGTTCAGAACAGCTGCTCAGTTCTACCAGAGGCTTTAAACTGAGCTGCCTGGTTAATAGACCCAAGCTCCTTCCACCACCATGGTAGCTACCTACTGCTCCCTGGGATCACTGCTGGGGGAACCCCATTTCCCTCTTTCCCAGCTGGGAAAGCCCTCCCACACCAACCTTTGGAGCTTTCTTTTTCACTTGTGTGTTGAGGGATCTGGGGCCCTCCCTGCTTGGAATTCTGCCCCAGAGATCAGTTCAGGTCTTGTTTCTCCCAGTGCAGTGTGGCTAGCGCTGGGCTCTGCTCAGCTCAGCATCTTGTGAGATAGGCCTTTCCTGTTGGCCTTACAGGTTACCTTTGACTGGAAACTTCTTTCACTCTGTTTTTCTGTGGCTTCCGCCACTCTAGAATTTGTTGAGAGTCATTTTTTACAGGTATTTTGTTTGCTCTGGGGGAAGCACTAGAGAATATGCATCTTTCTACTCTGCCATCTTGGCTCTACTACCTTTGAATTAATAATAACAAAAAGCTCTATAACACAATTTCTCCCCAAAAACCACTTCCTTTAATTGCCTCAGATGAGTTACTCAGCTTATTGAAGTTTTAATACAAATAACATCTGTAAACAATGACAACAAAGCAAGTCAAATCAACATCTGACAACTATCTTCCACCTTCCACTTAATAAACTTGTATAGAAGTGAAGTATCCCATGCATTACAGGGAATGCTTATTTTACACTTTAGTGTCAATCCATGAAAACAAAGTATTCTGTGACAGATATGTACAAACTCTATTGTAGGTACTAGGGAGACAAACAAAAATAAAAAAATTCAATAAGTAAAGTAGCCCTTTTTCTCTAGACGTTTATATTCTATCAAGTAATAAAGGAACACTTTTAGAAAGTTTCAAGGTTTTGGAAACAAAGATGTTAAACTTGTGATATTTGGCAACTGTGTTTATTTTTTTCAGTACTTATGTGAAAGTACTAAAACATCTGGTGCGTTGAGTCAAAAAAGGAAAAGGAAAAAAGATTTTTTTTTGCAATTAACATAGGGTTTATGCTTCATTTGCTCCAAATGGGAGGAAAATTGACTCAAAATTCAATTAAATTCAATGGATTTTTGTTGTGTGAATGCACCTGCTGAAGTTTTTTGGATAGGATTGTCATAGAAGCAGTTTAAAATCCTCTTGTAACATATACATACATATGAAACAACAAAAAGGCTCCACATGCAATCTTGTTAAATGTATTTGTCAGAAGAGATGTGTTCCTTTTATGTAAGTTTCTCTTTAGGAATATGTAAGCTGCTTTTGACACAAGGACAGCCTGAGTTCAAGCACCACTTTTGGTGGTATAAGCCTCAGTAAGTCACTTAACCTGTTAGTGCTCTAGTTACGTCTCTGAGTCTAATTTTGTAGAAAGGGTAGTCATGACATTTGTAGATAGAAAGTTATTCTCTTCTTCCCTTCTCTAGTTTTCAAATCCTGACTCTACATGTGTCCAAGAGAATGTACAAAACTCTCCAGTTATAATATGCTGTACAGTAAAGAATATTTTAAAAGTTTTATCTCTGCCACTTATGAATTTCCTTCTCTTGACCTCAGTTTCACCATCTGTAAAATAATGAGGTAAACCTGGATAATTATTAATATTACTCTATATATTATGATATATTACTCTATATATAATGATTCTGTTATTAAAGGAAACCAGCAGAAATCTAATTAACACATAAAAATAGGGATTTACAATAGAAACTGTCATGTCACATCACATGATCTCTTTAAATGTGCCTAACTGAAGACCACAATATACACTAGGAAAATCTGCTCCTTATTACAGTCTATAACACTTTCCTCCCTAATACTGAATTCTCCTCACAAAATTTCTTTAAAAATTGCAGTGATGACAAATGGCCAAATGTACTGAGCAAGAAATTGTTCAAGCTTTCTGAAACATTTTCATAAAGCATAATTTCTTTCTGTCTCTTCCTTTCTCCCAAAATTCTGACTTTAATTTTTTGGGGAAATTTCTAGGTGAAATGAAATTTATATAGCCCCTTTGGGAACAACAGTTGTTTAAAGGTTGAAATACGTCAATATATTTTTGGCTGTGAGTAAAAATCCATGTCTGCTTTTCTCTCTGCTTCATATTACTTTCCCTAGGTGTTGATTAGTCTAAAATGAGGACTGCTGTTGCAATTAACACTAAATTAGGTTTGTTAATTGGCTTCTTTTGAGGCAGATCAGGATTTTTTTCTGTTGCTGTCCTTAGTGTTTGATATGACGTGATATTTGGAGCAGAGGGTAGTCAAAACTGGCTGTGGAGAGACTGGCACTTAAAAATTCAATCTGTTTAATTTATGTGCATACAACACACACTAGAAATTTAAATAAACAGACTTAAAGGAAATTATTAAATGCTTTCTATAAGGTTGGAATCTTGTCAAGGTATCTTGTCAAGATAAGCATAATTTGTTTATTTAACAATTAGATTAATTGAATTTGGTGACTGAGCCTTTAAAAACAACAATCACCATGGTCTAACAGACATAGCACTGATCCAAATTGTGAAACCCCCTGAAGGGCCATATCCAAGCCATATGCAAAGTAAAATGTCTTTCATAAGGTAATTTTCCTGCTTTGTTCATTTTGTAATTTTACTTGTTAGCTAGGAGCAGGGAAGAGAATAATAAATATGGAGTAATCACAGAAATTAAATATTAAAAAAGAAGATTCAATGTAAGGAAAATTATGGTCTAAAATAATGAAAACAGTAGCTTAAAAGGTTTGAGATACTGCTTTGACTGTGCTTTCTTTTCTGAGCCCTGGGTTTGTCCTGGGTTTTTTTAAAGGAAAAAAAAATAACAACTCAGTATCTCCTCAGCAGTCGTGTTCTGGATGAATGTAGGTAATGAGGCATGTTCTAAAAGTTTCAAAAATTACCTAAAGTCATAAATTCTAAGGCTTATATGAAGTAATCTAAAAATGTCTATTAAATGATAGATTGTCTACTCTGTTTTTGAGAGTTCCCCAAGGCTCAGAGTGGGTAGGTGATTTGCTCATCATGACCAAGGTATTAAGTATTAAAAGTAGGATTTGAATTGGGGTGTTCCTGATGAGTAATCAAGGCCTCTACCCAGCACAAAACACTGAAATGTGGTGTAGGACAAAGAATGCTGGATAATAAGTCAAAGGACCTGAGTTCAAATCCCACCTCTGTTACTTAATGTATTTATGACCTTGGGCCAATCACTTAAGTTCTTCGAATCTCAGTTTGGCATCTCTAAAATGAGAGCATTGAATGAGATAATTTGTAAAGGTCTCTTACGTTATTGAATCTATGAATTGCTATTTCAAATAACCTATGTAAAGGACCCTTATAATCCTAAGAATCTATACAACAATGAAATAATATTATTAGAGAACTTATTGCTTGATTCCTCTCATTACCCTTAATATATTTCTCATTGTCCCCTAAGCCAGTGACTAAAACACCAGTGGCTCCCATGTCTGGGATGTGCTATATTGCAAGACATACCTTTTCTGATGTTGTCTCCAGATGTAAATGTTATACTAATAAGACTGGGGGAATGCAAGGGGTGGATACAATCAATAACTATGACTATTTTATAGTATCACTGTACTTAGATATCATTTTAGATATTTTAGTAGTTTTATCAGAAGCTTTTCTGAAATTTACATCAATTACTCATGTCATATATGATTAATTTTTTGTAAATTTACAAATAATGTAATAAAGATATTTGTTTAGGTAACCAGCTCAATAGACTCATTAGACGTTTATATCCAAAGAGGTTCAAAGACTAAAGGTCTAGATATCCCTATTACTGGATGAGAAAAAGAAGTGAGAGAGCAGAACAGAGCACAAAAGACAGAATAGAGGAAGAAATAGAAAAAGAAAATATAGAAATATAGAAAAAAATAGTAATAGAAGAAGAAAAAAGAGATTTGGTAAAAAAAAAATGTGGGGAACAAAAAGAAAATAATGAAGTGCCTCCAAAAATTACCTCAAGGGATAAAGTAAACCAGCTTTATGAAAATAAAACTATAAGATGACCTTAATTCATAAACTGAATTTTAAAAGCTGCTGAAAGTATTCCACCATTTTTCTGAACACTTGATTAAAGACTATATGTAACACCAAGGCAATATTCACATCACTGCTGGTGACTATGAATATGCCAGCATATGGGTCAGGGAGACAGCTAATCAGGGATAAAAAGAGATCCAAGTAATATGAGATGATGAAACATAATTAGTAATATAAAATTTAATAGTGAAAAATATAGAATCTTGCGTTTCCATGTATAAATCATGTGCAGGTTAGTTGTGACCCCAAAGTAGTCTATGTGTGTGAGAAAGGCTTTTAAGCTTTAGTTGATTATAGATTTAATATAAATCCATAATGTGGTGAGGCAACAACAACAAAACTCTAATATAATCTTATGTTAATTTATATTAGTAGTACAGGGTCAAGGAAAGTGGAGGTAATATTGTATATGAATTAGTTAAACCATACCTAGAACCAAGTGTTCATTTCCAGGCACCACATTTTGAAGAACAACTTTAACAACCTAGAAAAATTCTAGAAGATGATACTTAGAATCATGAGCTGTAATTAAGGTGTGTGCTAAGGGGGCTTTTCTTCAGAGAACCGCAATTTTGGAGTATGGTAAAAGTTCTATCTTAGGTCCCACTGTCCCACTGCTTCACCAATTTTATCCCATAGCTCAGGCCTGGCCCACCAAATTCTCTCATGTATGTCTCGTTCTTCCATGTATAAAGATCTCATATGTCCCATTGAATGAGACATTTACCAACCAAAGAAACAATTAAAATATGTATGAGAAATTGATCAATTCTTCTCATTTTTAAACATATCAGAATTAAAGAACCCTCGTTCCAATTGTTGCGGAGATGTTCTAAATGTATTTCCTCAAAGATTCAACCTCAATTTGGGGAGACTTATCATCATATGATAAATTACCATTGGATGTACATTTTTAGGGATAGTAACTCATGAAACCTTCTACTATAGTTTATATATATATATATATATATATATATATATATATATATATAATCTATTATCTGTCATGGAATAGTGCATAAGAAGGGAAATGAAATCTATTGCACAAATTATTGAAGTATAATTTCCATTTCATATATTCAGTCATTATATGTGAGACAGCATTGCCTTGTGGATAGAAAAGTATCCCTGGAGGCTGAAAGATTTGGGTTCAAATCTCACTTCTGACACATTCTGGCTTTTTGACCCTAATCAAGTCACCTAACTTAGTACTCTAGGCAATTCTCTAAGACCATAAGTTTCATAGAAAGAATTCCTCCCCAAAGAGTTTCCTATAGCAGTCAAATCACAGGTTGAGTACCTATATCCATACTTATGTAAGATGAGAAATTATAAGGCTGTGCCAGTACCAATATATGCATGGGGAGGATTTGAACACTTGATCCACCATATGTTAGCTTTATAGAAGCCTTTAAATAAATAAATTTAGTTTTTACTGGCTCCAGATTCTCCCATTTTCATTCAGGAAGTTACATTATATAAATATGGAACTGCATTGAATATTTATTTTGAATAGATTTTTAAAGAAGATCAGGTTTTTATTACAGCATTTTTCATGAATTTTATGGGTATTTCATAATTCTTTCCATTGCAGTAGACATTATTTTGCAAGTCCTCTAAAAAATGAAGGAATTTTTAGTCAGAGGCTTTGGAGTTCTTAGTCATAGAGGAAAGTGCTTGATTAAGCACTAACATCCAGCTATGCCAACATTAATATGGGCTCTTAAAGTCTTCTCCAGTGACCTATATGACTTAGAATCATAGACTTTAGAAATGATAAGGACCTCATGATATGTTCTAACCTAACCTCTGCCTTTAGAATTATATTGCCAAGGTTGTATTACCTAAAGTTTAGGACTATTATCAGGTATAGAGGGAATACATCATATTATGTAACCTTCCTTGGCTGAATTCAGGAATCTTGTATTGCTAGAGCCTAAGGAGATATTTGGTAGCATATAAGAAATATAAAGGAATAGATCATACCCTCAGGTTGTTTCCATCATAACCTGGAGTGGTTGAGAGGTCAAAAAGAATTAGGACAAATATTGATTTTTTTGTTTGTTTGTTTTAATTTTTTATGATATTGTCATCAATTGCCTGTTATCAATTGAATACACCAGTCATTGACACAGGAAATGAGATTCTCTGCCTCCCTTGTTAAGATATGGATAAACTATTCTACTAAAGAAGGTGGCTCCAGATAGTAGTCTTAAGAGTACAAAGTGTACCCAGTCACTCTGGAAATATTGGAGCAACATGGGAAGATACTGAATCTGCCTTCTGATATTAGTATCTCTGTCTTTTTTTTAGAATGTAGCTAGAGAGAAGTGAGAATTGCAATAGGGATATAGGCAGGGGCATGCCAGTCCATGGTTAACAACCATTTCTCTGGGAAAAAGTATACACACCAGACACACAAGTTTCATCTGCATTTCTAACATTTTTCTCAATCCCTTTCTTGACTAGATAAGCATAGTACTTGTTGATTTTGAAGGGATGAATTATCATGCTTAAAATTTCATACTCTTTCAAGTATAAACTGACTTCTGCACATCTCTGGTTCTAGGCATCTCTAAATGAGGAAGTCTCTGCATATTTCATTGCAGTAATGAATTTTGTTTCTTATACCCCAATAACATTTAAAAATAACTAGAATGTGGTTAAAATTAATACCCTTAATGTTGTTGAAGTAGAAAGAACCAAAATACACAGCATAGGGAGAGGCTCTTTAAAGAAAAAGGATAGTTATCCCCAATTTGTTCTCCCAGTCTTGAAGGAAGTTTAGAAGATAAAAGGTGGTGAATATCCATGTACAAACCACTGAATGGTAGAACCACTTTCTTCTTCCATGTGCAGATTGCCTAACCACCAGCTGAAGGAAAAATGAGGGCCCATAAAGAATGCTGGCCAAATCACTAACCCTTATCACCCTCACTCTTAAGTTTAGACTCCCTGCGTAGCAATTTCATTCCCAATCCAACTATTTCACGCTACTCAACTTCACCAATTCCTTAATTCATTTATATATGGTTAAAAAGTGCAACATTGATTCCTTACATAGCACTTTAAAAGCTATAAAGTACATAAGCCTAGGGCATAGGTAGTGCAAATATCAATATATCCATTTTGTAAGTGAAAAAAATAATGTGCAGAAACATAACATATTTACTTAGGGTTACTCTGCTATTATCAATGCTAAAACTTGAATCCAGGTCTCGAGACTCCAAGAACAGGTGTTTTATACGCTACTATGTATTTAGATAGAATACTATATTTTAATCATCAGGTAGCTTGATTGTATTAAGACAAAATAATTGTATCTGGGACCAGAATGGTAACAATCTCTCAATAGTCTGCCCAGATTATACACATTCTAAATGTGTTCTAAAATAAATGGCTACTTTTGACACCATTCACATGCATATACATGTGTGAACAAACATGCATAATATATACACATTGTTTTGCACACATGCAAACACTTTTGTACATACAGCTACATATAGAAGCAAAATCATTTGTACACATAAATAAAATGTATATTCATCCATTCGTAACTATACTAATATTATATTTATATATGACTGTATTTATAAATGCATAGATATATGTATGCTTATATGCACAATAATACAAAATTATGCGTACATAACATAGACAACTATATACACACAATATACATGTTGATATTATATAGAGGATACATAACTGTATATTTTACACAGCAGTCAGGGAGTGATACACGCATATTCACAGCATACAGACTTCAGAATCATGGAGGTGAGACTTGACTGCATATGAATTTGGGGATTAATAGGCAGTCAGGTGTGGCTGAAGTATAGACCCCCTTCAAAAACCCAAAACAAAACAAAAAAGTGGCTGAAATCTAGATTAAGGAGGACTTTGCATTTCAGGCTGAGGAACTTGGACTTTTTTGTGAGAGCAATCTTTCTGTAAAAATACAAATAAAAGGCAGCATAAAAATATAATTTTTCATGCCAACTTATGTCCTTTCCTTAACATGATTGTCACTGACAGTGACTGGAGAATAAAATCATGTATATGTGTGTCTGTGCTTTAATATCACTGAACTGATGCAGTTATTACAAAAATTTCACTCTTTATTCCATTAATACCTGAATATTTATGGAGCATCAGCGTTTGGTAAAAAGAATAGGGAATTGTTTATTGAATTAATGAAGAATGAAGAAAATGATTAATTGAATATATGTTGTTGCAAATGCTGTGGTGTACTTTTAAGCTTTAAGAGATTAAAAATGCATTATAATATTTGAAATTCCCTGTATACCTACCTTATTTTTTGCCAACTTTTACTAAAATATACATAGGTTTTTTTTTTAGCTTAAATATTAATTGCTTTTGCAGGTTCATTTGCTAAAATAGTAACAATAAAATATATTAACAACTGGATAAGTTTCAGGGCTACAGTAATATACATGTATGATTGTAAATTATATAATTATGTGGTGTGTGTGTATGTTTGTGTGTTTGGTTTAATTTGAGTGACTTTTTAGGTATCAGGGTCATGACATGAAGTTCTAGCAAAGTAAGGTTCCATAGATCAAGATATATCTGGTAAGAAATAGAATCTTTTCCCAATTCCTATAATGTGATTGTGGTACCACCCTCAGAAGATATAAAAATTCAGGGAGTTTCTAGCCAAATTTTCCCTTCTAGGGCATATATCATAAACTTTCTGTGACAAAATGAGGGTGAATTCTTTGTTTTTAAGAACTAACCTCTTTGGACAAACAATTCTTTATAGAGAAGGGAAATGAATCTGCATGGAACTCTGAGAAAGTAGTTTTCTGTCAATTTCAGATATTGTCAAGGTAATCTTATTCCCCTTTTAACAGGCTGCCTGTGAATGGATGTGTCTCTGACCCAATGGACCAGAGACTCTTTGACTCATTGACTTATTGCTTCTGTCTGCTCTGAACTTTAAACCTCTGTCTTAAAATCCTACTTATATTGGCCATTTCCCTGACCCATGTTCTGCCTGACCTTGACTAACAGACACTTAAATCAGCTTCTTGCCCTGATCCAAGAATTGACTGACATAGACTTCAACCTACATCTACATCTTGCTCTAGATATGCCCTGAGCTGTCAAATTAATTTTTCAGGCATGTTCCTGGCAGTATTTTTTCCCCTTTTTTTCCATATTAAACTTGATCTTGATGACAGTAATTATATGCATACATTTAGTCAGCAGTTTTGCATGCCTAAATAATTACTGTGAACATTGAAATGAGCTTTTGCTCACTTTGTTTTCCCCATAAGCAAATTTATGTTATTCTATGTATGGGTCTATATTATCAAAATAAATGAAAATGAGGGATGGTTCCTAAATGGGAGACAATGAATCATCAAACATTGCATTTATTCAATCATAAGACCAGATGATATCCAAAATATCAGTGAGAATATCCTGATTTCATACAGTTTTGCACCCTACACTATGAGATGGATAAAACATCCTCAACAGCTCATTGTCAACTCACATAGCAAAGAAACAAAATCAAACTACCACCAGAAAACTCTACATTGGTATCCACTTAATAAGCCCATATTTTTTTCAAAAATACTTTAAAACTTAATAAATACAATCTTTGCCCATTCTGTAGATTGCTAGCACTCTATCTCAGATTACCTTGAATTTAAATATTCCATGTAATTTGTGTTTATTCTGTCTATACATACATGTATACATCAGCATTTACATACATGTGCCGATATACATACTTTATATTTGCAAATATATACATAGTATGCGTACAAATATATGTAATACTATATGAACAAATATATGTTAAAAGCCAAAATATATTTCCACATAAATACATACATATTTACAATGTATACATATAAGTGAGTAGAAAATGCATGTGCATATACACATACATATGCATGTATACATACAATATGTATTTGCATATATGTATATGTTTGTGTGCATTTGTATTTGTGTATATATATATATATTTATATATGTGTGTATGTATATGTTTGTGTGTGTATATAAATTTCCTCTATTAGAATATAAGCTCCTTGCTAGGAAGGATTTTATTTTACTAAGTGCCTGGGACTTCATAGGCACTTAATAAATGCTTGTTGATTGATTGGGTAGAAAATACAAGAAACTTGGTTTTCTCTTGCTCCAATCCTATCTTACCATTGTTTCATATGATGTTCTGCTTCATCAAAATCATTTGTACACATAAATAAAATGCATATATGCATCCATTCTCAGCTAAAAAATAAATCTTTCCTTTATAAATAGCTGTACTGTTCCGTAGATCTCATTTACTCTTTGATAACTTCCATTTGAGAAATCTTGGTTAAATGAACAGAGAAGTGGTTAGAGTTTCACATGACCATTAACAACTTCTTTTTTAAAGAATGGGGAGATATGAATATAAAATGTCAGCTAGTTTAATTTTAAGAGCATATTCCTGAAGTTCTGTGCAAAATGGAAAAAATACAAGGTAGAAAAGGGCAAAGAATATAGTAGCAATTATTATGGAACTGTCTATTGAATAAAATTATTTTACTTTATGTAAAAATAATATTCTGGAAAAGTAGGACATTTTACAGTTTGAAAGTGAGTAAAGAAATGTTTCTCTAATAAAGGCAGAGTCATTTTCATATTGCCAAAATATCATCCTCCTATATTCACTACCATAGTACATATGGTTGATGATAATAGGCATTACTTTGACATATTTTCTTATTCTAGTTAAATACTTTTCAATTAATATTAAGAAAGAAGTGGGTGTGAAAAAATAAAGCTGTCTTATAAAATATACTGTGGTTCTGTGTCATTCTTATTGAATTGAGGACTTTTGTTCTGTAAAAGATATTAACATATTCATATATATGTTTTGTGGTTTTAAAAAAGTGTAAGACTGTTCCTATAAATAGGGCAAAATTAAAGGAGATAATTCACAGAAGGCAGAAAACATGTTATGTATGATGCTGCTGAAATTGTGCATGTCCTTATTCTGAAGGGATAAGACATCTCATGAGAGGCAATATGAAATAGTGGAAATAACGGAGGCTTTGTTAACAGAGGACCTGGAATCAAATTATACTCCTGATGCCCATTACCTGTGTGATTGTGAAGAAATTACTTAGCTTATCTGGTCTACTTTCCCTATTTATGACATGAGAATGTTGGATCAGATGACCTCTGAGATTCCTCCCAGCTCCAGATCTATGATTGTGTGTGTTGAACAAAAAGACAAGCTAATGACTAAACATCGGAAAAAGAGGCTTGAAAAATACATAGGTATACTGAAGAATCGTTTTATATTTTTTTATAAATACAGAAATTTAGTGTAAAAACTTATCTTTCTATGACCCATAGATATTTCTTTTATTTTTGACAGAAAAACAAATTTTTAATTAATTTTTAAATATTTTATTTTTTTCCTAGTTATATGCAAGACTATTTTTAACACATTTTAAAAATTTTTCAGTGCCCTATTCTCTACCTCTCTTACTCTCTTCCCTCTCCACCTCTCCATAATTAAGAAGGCAAACAATTTATTATAGATTGTACGTATACAGTCATGGTAAACATATTTCCAAATTAGGTATGTTGCAAATGAAAAAAGACTAAAAAAAGCAAAGCAAATAAAGAAAGAAATAAAAAGTGTACTTAAATCTGCATTCAGACTCCATCTATTCTTTCTCTGAAGATAAATAACATTTTTTCATCATAAGGTCTTCCAGAATTGTCTTGCATTTCTAATAATAATTAAATCATTAATAGTTGATCATCATATGGCATCATTGTTACTGTGTCCAATGTTCTCTTGAGGCTACTTATTTTGCTATGCCTCAGTTGATGCAAGTCTTTTCAGGTTTTTCTGAGAGCATCTTTTTCATCATTTCTTATAGTACAATAATATTGCATCACCATTGCCTGAGTGCTACCTGCTCTCAATTTTGATCCATTCACTCATCTGTCACAGGTCTTTCCTGCTAATCTTCGTAGTTTTCTTGTGCTCTGTCCTTTGGTGAATTGTGCTGCCCCAGAAATCATTTTGAAGCAATATTTAAAGTTGTTTGGGAAGCTATTTGGGAGAGCTCACATCAGTCCCTACCATTTCTATGCCATCTTGGCTCTGTCCCACGCCAGTAGATATTTTATGATAAATTATGTTGCCTATGTTAGACTCAAATTCTCTAGTGTGTAGTAACAAAACTTCAGTAATTCAAAACAGTGAAGGAAAGGTACCTTTAGAAATAATTATGTTTATCTAGTAAAGGTCACTCAATAAAACATTCTATAAATTATATGTTGCTCTGATGAATTTTCAATGGAAAACAGAAAAAAGGAGTGATGAGTTCAGGAAACTTTCTAGGGAATACAAATTGTTGACCTGCCAGTGGATTTGATTAATTGAATTTATAGGAAAGAAGTAAGTTAATTTTTACCTGCACAATATTTTATATATATTTCCTCCTCTTCCTTTCTTTCCTTCTTTTCCTCTTTCTTTCTTACCTTCTTTTTTCCTTCTTTTCTTCCTCCCTACCTTCCATCCTTCTTTTCTTCCTTCTTTTGTTCCCTCTGCCTGATTATCTATCTGTATCTATCTCTGTGTATTCAATATCTCAAAACTGCCTTGGGCTGTGATTTCTAAAGGAAAATACCAGGAAGGAAATTTCCTCAACCCAAGTAGAGGAGCAACTAACTTTGCCACTTTTGATCTTGGAGAGTTACAGTTGAGAATGAAAAGTTAAATGATTTGTCTGAGGACCAAAAGTCATCATATGTCAAAGAGAGCACCTGGAAGTTCTTTCTAACTTTGAGAGTACCTCTTGATCCAGTAGATAATTCTGCCTCTTGAAAGGACTGCTTCCCCTTGATAAATACTTGTTAAATAGAATTTAAATGCTCAGTGGCACTGATTGGGCATGGGTATTATTTCTAGTTCAATACGGGTAGCAAGAAATCAAAATATTTATTTCCTGATGTCAGATGATAAATAGCATTTCTGTCTATAAACTTCTACATGAACAAAAAGGAGGAGAGTAAAATTGGTGTTTATGGTATTTTCATGAAATTATGAGACTGAATTATTTATGAAGAAATTTGCTTAAGACTATGTAATGTTAGTGGAATGGGAAGATCTTTCCCACCCATTAGATCTATGTGACCTTCTTTGAGCTCAGGCAAAGCTGATGGCTATGATGGAAACTGAGTCACAGAAATCCTGAGTTACATGGAGCCTGAGTCACATGCCATGGTGGGAGGGGGATAGAACAGGGAGGGTGGAGCACAAAGTGAGAGTGAGGAAGAACTGGAAGAAAGAGAGGCAGAGCTGAGGCAGAGCAGCTAGCATGAGTGAGGGAGGAAGGAATTTTCCCTAGCGGAACTTGTTCCTGGGGAGGCCTAGCAGAAGGAAGCTTTGGGGATCTTGGTGCTCCCTAGATTGGTGAAGTGTATAAACTTCTTTGTTATCATGGTAGAATTGACTTTCTGGTATCTGAATAAATATTTTGATTTTGCCTTTGAGGAAGAGAGTTATTTACATTTTGTGAATTTATCCTGGAAATACACATGTGTATTTATAACCACTATTACAGGTATCACATTGGCATTACAGATTGCTATTTAAAATGAGCTTAAATTATCAAAATGGTTCTCAAATATATATATTCATATATGCATATATATATTCAATTCTCATTAGGAATTAAGATAAATATTTTATTTTTGTTACATTATTTTGTTTGTTTTCATTGTTCTACAATCACTTCCACATATCTTAGATTTTTTTCCCTCTCTCCCCCTTCCCCACTATCTCTCCACTCCTTTCCTGACACTGCATAAAGTTTTATATAGATTCTATACATATATTCCTATTAAATACCTTTTCATTTTAGTCATGTCACAGAGAAGAATTAAAATGAATAGGAGAAATCATGAAAAAAAAACATAATACAAAAGAAAATGATCTGCTTCATTCTGTGATTGAATTTCACAATTTTCTCTGGATGTGGAAGGTACTTTGCCTTAAGAGACCACTGGGAATTATTTAAGTCCTTGCATTGCGACGAAGTAGTAAGTCTACCAGAAAAATTCCTGGCACACTGTGGTTGTTGCTGTGTAAAAAGTTCTCCTGGTTCTGCTCCTTTCACTCAGCTTTACTTCATATGAATCTTTCCAGGCCTCTCTGAAGTCTTCCTGTTCATCATTTCTTACAGCACAATAGTATTCCATTATATTCATATCCCACAATATATTCAACCATTCCCAAATTGATGGGCATCCCCTTGATTTCCAGTTTTTGGCCACCACAAAGAGAGTTGCTAAAAATATGTTTGTACATGTTGGACCTTTTCCCATTTTTATGATCTATTGGGGTACAGTCCTAGAAGCAGTATTGCTGGATCGAAGGATATGTACATTTTTATAGCCCTTTGGGCATACTTCCAAATTGCTCTCCAGAATGGTTGGATCAGCTCCCAGCTCCACCAACAATGAATTAGTGTTCCAACTCTCCCACATCTTCTCCAACATTTATCATCTTCTTGTTTTGTCATGTTAGCCAATCTGATAGGTGTGATGCGGTATCTCAGAGTTGTTTTCATTTGCATCTCTCTAATCAATGGTAATTTAAAGCACTTTTCATATGACTATAGAGAGCTCTAATTTCTTCTTCTGAAAACTGCCAGTTCATATCTTTTGGCTATTTATCAATTAGGGGATGACTTGTATTCTTGTACTTTTGACTCAGTTCTCTATATATTTTAGGAATGAGAATGAGGTCCTTAATATAAAATGAAAAAATAAAGAAAGAGAAAGTCTATGATCTCTTTCTATCTTTTCATATAATTACATATTTGTGCACAGAGGATAGAGGGCTAACTAGTCAGTCACTTAAAATTTCTTAAGCTTGTCATATGCTTAGAATTGTGCTAATCTTTAAGGATACAAAGAAAATTAAGTAGTTCTCATGTAACTCATAGTTCAATGGGGTGCCAAATCAAATAAAATATATATAGGATAAACTGGGAGGATTTGTAGATGTAAGGCAGTAAAATTAAGGTATAAGAATAAATTATTACAAAAGATGAGACATTAGCTGAGACTTGCAGGAAGTTAGAGAAGTCAGGGAGGGGACTTAAGGAGGGAGATCATTTTACTCTTGGAAGTCAGCCAGTGAAAATTTCTAGACTTGGGGAATAGCATAATCCATGAGAAGAGCAAGGCAGTCAATGTCATGAGATTCCCAAGTAGCAGATAGAAGTAAGGGAAAAGATGACTGGAAAGGTAAGAAGGGGCCTCAGGTGTGGGGAACCTGCAGTCCTGAGGCCACATGTGGCCTTCTATGTTCTTGGGTGCACTCTTTTGACTGAGTCCAAGTTTTGTAGAACAAATCTTTTTATTAAGGGGATTTGTTTTGTGAAATTTGGATTCTGTGAAGTTTGAATTCAAAGTGCCACACTTGAGGACCTAGAGGACCATATGTGACCTTGAGGCTGCAGGTTCCCCACATCCAGGCCAGGCTGTGGAGGGCTTTAATAGCTAAATAATCAGGAAGGCATTTATTCAATACCAGTTTTTACCTCTGCTATATTCTGACTGTATTATTCTAGGCAAGTTACTTAACCTTGGAGTGTCCCAGGAAATTTTTTAAATCCATAAGTTACAATAGAGTTTTTGATGTGCATCAGTGGAGGAAGTTTTCCCCAATGAAATAACAGATCATGTCTAAAACAGAAAAGAATCAAATTGATTGCTTGATATTAAATGTCACAATGGCAGAAGTACTTAACTGCAGATATAAGCATTCTCTGTCTATTTGCTGTACTTAAAATAAATTAGCAATATAAGAAATGTTCAATTACTTAGCCTTTTGCTGCTTACAGAACCTTTTCTTCACAATAAGCCTCAGTGTTAAATACTTAAGGTATGATTGTTGGCATTTTAAAGATTATGAAACTGAGACTGATGTTAAAAGATTTGAATAAGGTCACACGATTAGCAAATTGAAAGAAGTGAGATTCATATTCTTTTGAATTGTAATATTCTGATTAGGTATTAGATATCTAATAATATTCTAATATGCACCAGTTTACCCACTCTGACTCTTACTGAACAAGAGTTCCCTTTACTACCTTTGGGAATACAAGAAGCTTTCTCTAAAAAGTCAACAAAGAGACATAATGGCTTTACCAAAAGTCACTCAGCTCTGAGTGATCCAATCTTTGATAAAAATCTAGTATTCCAATAAACACATTATACTTAATTAATATCATGTACTAGAAATATCAATGTTATAACAGAAATCAAAGGTGAACTTGCCAAGTTTAAAAAAATCCAGAATGATGACTTTACTTTGGGCCTTTTTGGTTTAAATGGCCTTACACTGAAATGACAATAAATTGTAAATGGCTAATACACTCAACATAACTAATACTCATTTTGCTCTTTTTTATTTCTTAGGCAAGCAGAAACATAATAACTATAGCAAATCCTAATAAGATATCTTGATATTCTGAATTTGAGGGAATACAGAAAAATCATATAATCTCTGAGATGGATGGTCACTTAAAGGCTAACTGCTCAAACACCTACCTTAAAAAAAATTTTATTCTTCTATGACCTTTAGCAAATTACTTAATAATTTTGGGTCTCAGTTACCTCAGTTGTAAAATAAGGCTGATCTAAAAATGGTCTCTTTGATCCCTTCCAACTCTAAGTCCAAGGAACTAAGACCTGTTCCTACTATGCCCTAAAAACATTAAGCTTCTATTTACTTCCACAGAAGTGTCAGGCTGGAGTGAGGAAGACTCATCTTCCTGTGTTCAAACTTGGCCTCATGTCCTACCTGTGTGACCCCTGCACAAGCCACTTTCCCCTGTTTGCCTCAGTTTCTTCATCTGTAAAATGAGCTGGAGAAAAAAATGCCAAGCCACTCTAGAATACTTGAGAAGAAAACCCCAAATAGGGTCAAGAGGTATTGGACATGAATGAAAAAGACTGAACAACAACAAGAGGGGAAGCCATACACTAACTCTTCGGGCAGCTCCATTCTACTTTAAGGCAGCTTGAATATTTAAGAAGTAATTCCCTTAGTTCTAAGCATCCTAAGAATTCATTGGATTTTGTACAAAACTGTACAAAATTTTGAAAGTAAAAGTCAGTGGGGGGGATTTAAGACCATTTTCTTGTTGAGATTACACAATTGATAGCAAAAATAATGGGAAGTTTTCGTTTTTCAGATAATTTTTCAGACCTTTCTTTTCATGAAAGAAATAAACTTGTACTTAAGAATTGTAATTCCAAAGACCAGACACAGGTAGTATTACAGGGGAAAGAGGACAAAGACCCTGATTTAATTAGACAAAAACTATGACTTAATCAGTATAAGGAAATCTCAGATGAGAAAACTCCAGCTACTAGTGCCAGTCAGCATCTTCCCTTAAATTTATAGTTCTAAAGATTTACTTGAGGTATTGAGAAGCTTGTCCAAGGAAAGGAGGTAATGACTTATCCAAGGTTTCATAGTCAATATGTGTGAGAGGTAGGATTCAAAAGTAGCTCTCTGTCTACTATGTTACGTGTCTATATTGAAGGTAAAGTTCTCTATAAAGTATTGTCAAAACATCCTGTTAAATTCAAGGTGAAATAATTTCTGATGCTTTTTTTTAAAAATCAAATGTTTTGTCATCATTCAATTGTACTCCTTTATTATCACCAAGAACAGACATAAAAAACAAGAAAACTGATGTCAGTATTAATAATCAATAAAGATGTCAGAATAAAAAAAGCTTATATTGATTTAATTCATAACCATGAAAAGACTAATAGTGGTTCACATTACCAAGTTCTCATAATTTACTTACTTTGATCCTCTCATGGTCCATGATTTGTCAATGTGTATTCTAGAATGCAATAAATTATAACCCATCTATACCTTCTTAGCTTATGAGATTCCTGTCCACATCTGCAGAGATATTCCTCATAGAGTACCCAGTCAAGAGTGCCCAGCCAAAATGTTTTGAACTTTCCTTCTAGACTTCTTGATGTTTCATGTATATGAAAGAAGCACTCAATATGTCCCCCAGTCATCATTTGCTCTTGCTGCATTACTCACCTCCTTTTCTGGTCATACACCTTCCTGATGACAACCTTTACTCCACCTTCCTAGAGTAATTCTATGTTAGTAATATGTTGTACCTGACATTTACTTTTTTATTTGCTTTGGAAGACCAATAACTACACGTGTATGTTCCATAACCAGTTATTTAAAACTGGGCTTCTATTTCAAGAAGACATTTATGGTCATTAAATAATTGTATAATTTCCAGAAAGCAATCTAATCTTCCTCTTATTCAATTCTAGGTCTAACTCATTGTTCATTCACAGTATCTGATGAGCCAGGTGTATTAGTTGTCTCTTTAATTGAATGTCAGAATTAGGGTAACAAATTATTTTTGGATTGAATTGATTTATTTCAATTTGAATTTCTTTTTATCATTAGTGATCTAAAAGAATTTTTATGTGACTGTTGACAGGCAAGCAAGCATTTTTCAGGAAAACAAATTCATCAGAATGTTATCATAGGTGGTGTAAAGAAGTATGCATAAGCAAAGTTTGCAAAATTTTTTCACATTTTTTTATCAAGTTCTCCGAAGCTGATAAATGTTAATGATCACATTACAGATAATTTTAAGGGATATTCACAAAGGTACTAGCCTTCTAAAACAAAAAAAAATCTAAGTATTTTATTCATAAATAACAGAAGAATTTAAGTGTCAGAAAACTTTGTCACAAATGTGGAGACTAATTGACAAAATTGTTTCCATGGTTCATAACCTTCTTCATCACATAGATTTTCTTATTTTTGTGTGTATAATGGAACTAAGTTTAAAATTCTGAATGACACTGGTTAGTGGAGACACATAATTCAATAATGTATGATTCTTAAAGCCTCAACAATAGTAGTTGAATTAAGATACACAATAAGATAATTATTTAAGAGGTAGTTCTATATATTCATCCATCAAAGAGACATAAGTACTGAAATTTGTTTTTCTGTGAATGGTTATTTTATTACATCTGTGAAAAAATGTTAATTTTTCCTTGTCATAAATCAAATAAGTAAAGGTCTTCAAAAATCACAATGGATTTGGCATTCTTTCCTGGTTCCGTATTCAGAAATATGGAATGATCATCATTTACAAAAATTACATGCAGTTTACCTTGGAAATATCACAATGTCCCTCAGAATCCTATTTACTGATAATGAGTTATAAGGACGTATATGCATGTGAATAATTAATTATCAGCATTATCATTTATTTACTATAAGAATGTGGTTCATGATTGCACTAAGGGAAATAAACAAATATATGCTGTTTGATGCATTTACTAAGCAGAGTTCTTACCATTCCAATTTTTTCCTCAAGAACATTTAGCAGTTTCCTTTTGACTCTATGGGGAGACAAATACAAACTTCCTACTGTGAGATTTAAAGCTTTTCGCACTCTAGTTCCACTAAATATTTCCAAATTTCTTTCAATATTTTTCACTTTATACATTGTCTATTTCAGCCAAACTGATCTACTTTTTCCATTCCCTGTCTCTGTAAAGACTATCCCCTATACCTGGAATATGATCTGTCTTAACTTCTGTCTCTAATAATTCCTAGTTTTCTTCAAAGCTCAAATTACCTACTGTCTTCTAAGAGGAAAAGCCTTTTCTGAGATCCTTAGTTGTTAATATTCTTCTTGTTCCCAGTCTAACAAGGATATATTTATCTGTTTACTTGTTCTAACTTCTAATAAGATAGAGGCTTCCTGTGAGTAAGGACTATCTTTCAACTTGTATCTGCAATGTCTAGCTTCATACCCTTTACATTGTTATTGGTTGCCACATGCTTATTAGATTAGATTCAGGCCAAATTTTAATGTCAAATAAAGAATCTGAAGTAGCTCTTGATCTTTATAATAGAGACAAGAATCTATCATTGGGGAGAAGCTATGAAAATGGAGAAAAATGAATTAGTTTCCTTTTGGTGTTTTTATTTCTATTATATCATGGAAAAGAAGTTTCAAGAATTGAAAATCATTCAATTATTCAAGATCATCTATAGCACAAGGTCAAATATGAACACCAAGACAACCTTCCCTTGAGTATACAAAGTACATTCATTTTGATGAAAAATCAACCAATTTCCTGTTGTACTTGGGTATAAGTAACATTGATTTTGTTGTATTGTTACAACTACATCTCAAAATTGAAACAAACCCTGTTTTTACAAGTAAAATTTATTTTATCATTTTGTTGGGATTTAGGTGAGCAGCAGTTTTCAAATCGAAGTTTTTCTAGGACATACAGATGCCTTTATCATCAATGAAAGGGGAACTAACTATCAATGTCATAGATTCTTATGCTCTTAAAATTATCTCAGTGTCCTGTCTCTAGAAATTGAGAATAACTTTGCCAAGACAGCTTCATTTCTTCTCAAATTAAGAGGTCCTCCTACAATTAAATTTCTTAGCTTAGCCATGTTTTGTATTCTACTGCAATGCTATTTCTGATCACATTTTGAAAAAGATATATTTCTCTTGATCTTGACCTCAAAGTGTTTTAGTACTGCCTGTGTGTAATTACAGAGAGATAACATGGCATGATGGTTACAGCTGCTCTTTAAATCAGGGAGAATTGGGCACAAGAACAGCCTATCACACACACACACACACACACACACACACACACACACACACACTCACACATACATTGTTTACTCCCGTGACAGTCACTTTATTCTCTCTGTACACCAGGCAGCTCTAGGGATGAAAGTTGCACAGTGTTGTTTTTTTTTTTTTAATTAGTAGTGGGATTTTCCTAACTAAGGGATTCTAACACAAATGAAATCACAGATCAAGTTTCTTTTAAAGTGTGCTATTAAAATCCTTGAAAAATATCTGATATAGTAGTTTAATCTAAACACTTGCTAGGTTTAATTAAACAGTGTTCAATCTTTACAGCATAAGATATTTATATACTTACATAAGGGTTTAAAAATAAGATTTATTTTGTATTATAATTTTGGTTTAACTATGACCCCTATGCATTTTCTTCAATAATTAAGTGATACCAAATCTCCAAATAATTTTTGGAAAATTCATTAAATTACAAAGTTTTAGCTATATAATATTTTATAGTCACATGTCAAAAGAATATGAAAAGGGACTGAAAGTTTAGGTTTCATGTCATGCAAACACATCTTTTTCTTTTGCCACCACTACATTAATATGTGCAAAGTACATAATTTGTCTTTATTTGCTTTTGTAATAAATGGGATCACAGAATTGAGAGCTTGAAAAAACTTTCAAGTCATTTTGTTCAACTGGCCTATTTTACAAATTTAGAAACAGAGATTCAGAGAAGATAAGTTCTCCACTGAAATTTTAAAACATTCCTATGATTTGCAATCTAGTGACACTTTGAATAACTATTATTTGACACAGGTTCCACTCATTACCCAGCAAATATCTCTAAAACTGAGATTCTTGAAACATACAGAGGATAAGAAAGTAAGAAAAAATCCAGGAAAGTCTGTGTGCCTCCTTAATAGTCTTTCCACAGCATTTGAAAACAATATATACTTTCAAAAAGATATAAACATTAAAAATAAAACTTCAATATAGAATTTGAATTCTTCATCTTGCAATGAGCATCATTAATTAAAACAGCAAGGACCCCTTCCCAGAATCTAAGTTTGCTGTTTACTGATCTTTCCACTACAGTATTGAAGAAAAAATATGATTGTCAATGCTGTACTTGAAATTTAGGGGTTTGTGGCTTAGAAGTTTAGCTAAGAGGACAACCTAAGCTCATAGGTTAAATAAAACACTGATATTATAAAATGTTACATTCATACAAAAATACTTAATTACTTCAGTACTTTTAAAGATAAAGATTCTCCTTGAATTGATACAAACTGAAACCAGTTCACACTTTATTATCCTTTATGAATTTTACTCCTATTGACTCATAAATCTTCCACAGGGTATTAATCCATCCAATATCCTGGGTGTGAGAGTGCAGGTCTTTTACTTGGCATTGGGGTATGCCAGTGAAAAAGTTAGACTGTTCATATTTTGTTCTTCCCATTAGACTGTATGCATTATTTTCTAGTCATTCATCTCTTTGACTGTATTCTTCCCCTATAAATGCTTTATTACTTTTATATCATAAACTGCCTTTCACTCTTCATTGTCATTTGGCTTACTCACATCTTTAATTCTATGGATGCCATAGTATTTTACAATTTGAAGTAATATAAAATTATTACAAGAATGCTTACTATTAAAAAGATAGACCTATATTTCAGGAACAAATATTGAATTACTAATGAGGATCCAATGATTGCCCAATTTTCATCCTTCTTTTTGTTCCCTTCTGGCACCAGCTCACTTGCCACCTACAGACTTGATCCAAGATGTATGTACACATTGAGAAGATCCAAGCATTCAGCTGCATACCATATTTTCAATAGCAGTTGTCAGGATCAAAGGATGCTTGTGTGTGTGTGTGTGTGCATGCACACATGTATATGTACATGCATATACTCACATATATCTATATAGGTATATATTTACATAACACATCACACATGTATATATGTTTGCATGTGTATGTATATTTGTAAAGCTCAATATCTATATTTATGTATATAAATAGATTTATATGCATTGTATTTATGTGATATCATTTATGCATATGTATCCTGAAAGGCTTCATGTAGAAAATAGCACTTGAACTGAATTTTAGTGGAAATCTAGGATTCTAGATGGCAACAGTAAAGAAAGAGCACATTCTAGGCATAGGAAACAGGTAGTATAAAAGACATAGAGAGAGAGATGAAAGACAGTGTGCTACCTATGGAAAAATGTCAAGTTATGCCAGTAAACATCTAAAATGATATGCTCTACATACATATAAACACATACATGCACAAATTCAATATATACACATATACCTATATATCTACATGTGTACATATATACATACATATATATGTCTATGTAATCAGAAGGGTAGGACAGGGTAGGAAGGAGGCAAATTGTGAAGAGTTTTACATGCCATGCAGAAGAGATTTTCTTATTCTAGATGTAAATAAGTAGTTAATGGACTTTGTTGAGTAAGGGGATGACATGATCATATCACAAATTTAGGGGAATATTTTTGGCAAATAAATGGTGGTTGGATTAAAAATGAGAGAACCTCGAGTCATGGATACAAAATATGAAACAATTTTAATAGTCCAGGAAAGAGGGTTTCAGGGTCTGAATTAAGGTGGTGAATGTGAGTGATTATGTATGTGATAAATATTGTGAGGGTAGAAATGTTACAATCTGGCAGCTTGGATATTTTAAATAGTAAAAGTGAGCAGTTGAGGATGACACTGATGTTATAGACCTAGATAATTGAACAACCTGGGAAGATGATGTGCACACTACAGTAATAAGGAAGTTCAGAAGATAGGTGGGTTTTAGGGGAGAGATAATGACTTCTGTTTTGGACATGTTGAGTTTGAGATGATTGTAGGATATCTAGTTTGAAATGTTTAACAAGTGTTTGCTAATATGAGACTTGAGTTTAGGAAAGTGACTAGGACCAGATACTCAATCTTGTTACCTACATAGAAAGGATAATTGAACCTGTGGGGACTGATGAAGTCACCAAGTGAGATGACATAAAGGAAAGAGTGAAGTGAGCCAAGAACAGAGCCTTGATGTATACCTACATGTAGTGAGTGACAATGATTGTCATTAGAAATAATGGCAGTTAACATTTATTTAGTACTTACTGAGTATGAGACATTTTATAATTATTATGTCAACTAATTCTCATGACAATTTTGGGAGGTGTTGTTTTTCTATTGTTTTCAATTGCATCTGACTCTTTGTGACCCCATTTGGTATTTGCTTAATTTAAAGATGAGGAAACTGAGGAAAACAGACTTGTCTAGGGTCACACAGTAAGTTAAATGTCTGAGGGTAGATATGAAAATGAGTGTTCCTGACTCCAGGCCCAGCACTATATCCTGTGTGCCACATATATGTTTCTAATGGTAACACAGCAAAGGAAAAGGAAAATGAGGTCTCATGTAAGTATAACCAAGAGAGGTGTCATAAAAAGAAAAATAAAACAAAACAGTAATAGAGAGGAAAGATAATCCAAGAGGAGAAGATGTTTAATAATGTCAAATACTGCATAAATCCAAAATGTATGAAAAAAGCATTAAAATTAGCAATTAAGAGATAAACTTTAATTCCACAGAGAACATTTTTTACTTGAATGATATTAGAAGTCAAATTCCAAAGTGTTCACTTGATGTTTCTTTTAAAAGAATTGACTTTGAACATGCTTTCCCAATTACATTCCTGAAGAATTCTCATTACCAGCATATTGCAATCTTTAATTAATATAATATAAAATCATCCTGACGAACAAAGTGTTGCATCTATGGATAGTGACAAAACGAGTAGTTTCACTGATGCCAGAATTCTCTTTACCTTTTGTAGGCTGGTATTTTCTCTGCCAATTTTTATCATCTTAGAAAGTTGCCTAGGTGGAACTAGGTTCCATAGATGAAAGACTTTGTTATTCAACGAGATCTTACATTACATTAATTAAAGATTGTGATGTGTTGGTAATGAGAATTCTTTTGGAATATAATTGGGAAATCATGCTCAAAGTCAATTCTCCTTTTAAAAGAAACGTTGTAAAATGTTCATCAGCAAACTTCACAGGAAAACTAATCAGTTTAAGACCTTCAAAGAGAATATAGATGTTATATTGAGTCACAGGCATATAATAGAGAGGGAAGCATGCAAATACTTAAATTGTCATAGTCAACTTCATATTTGTTTTACTCTAAAATTAACCATTATCACAAGTACTTTAAAAAACCTTTACATTTTAATTTTATATTTATTATGCCATTTGTCCACTGAGCCATCCAACTGCTCACTTATCAAGTTGTTTTACTTTAAAAAATATAGGAGACATAAATTTACAAAAGGAAAATAGTATTAGGAAAAAGGATGCCAAAATTGTTATTGTTGTTTAAAAAGACCACAATAAAATGGCACCAACAGTATCTATCTTAGGCCTCTGAGTCATCTTCTTATGCATTCTCGTCTTTCTAATTTCCCTATTACTGTTGAGGAATCATCATCTTCCCAGTCCTCTAGGCTCTCAACATCGGTAATCATCTTTATTTCTCAATTTCTTTTATTCTCCAAATCCAACCAGATGTTAGGTCCTGCCATTACTACCTACCATTGCAACATTTCACCTGATAATTATATTTCGATGAAATTAATTTCTTCTGCAATCCTTTGTATTTTATTGCATACATAGAACATTCTGAGTGTCAACCTAATTGACTGTTCAAATAGTAACTTAATTTCCTTTACTTAAGGTTTTTCTTCTGTAATTTTATATGACTCATAAGATATGTAAAGACTTTGTAGAGTGGTTGAAATAGTAGTTAATTTCAGAGCAGAGAAAATTTAAAGCTGACTATGATAGTTTAGGTAAACTATATACATTTTTTCCTCTCTCTTTAAAAAAAAATGTTGTATACTTGAAACTTTATACAACATCAATATTATACTTGAAGTTCTTAAATTGATTGCTTTTCCTGTGAAGTGTGGTAATGAAAATATTTATTTGAAAAGAAGAATTGATTTGAACATAGTTTCTCAATTATATTCCAGAAGAATTCTCATTACTAACATATCACAATCTTTATTTAATACAGAATAAAAGCAAACTAACAGTGTTCCATCTATGGATAGTGACAAGAACAATTATAGGTGGGACCTTCTCTGTAAATTATGTATCATCTTAGAAAGTTGTCTAGGGTACTAAGAAGTTAACTGACTTTCACAGGGTCACAGAGCCAGTATGTGTTAAAGGTGGAACTTAAAAAAAATCTCTATTCACTTAACACACAGCTTTTCAACCTTTGATCCCTAGCTTTTCATTCCCATCTGCCTACTGGACATTTTAACTGTATGTTTTACAGGTACCTTAAATTCAGTATGTCTAAAAGTGAACACATTATTTCCCATCCCCCAAAAAATCTTTTTCCTTTTCCTAACTTGCTGTTACTGTTGAAACATCCATCAATTTCCCAGGCAATATAGATGACATTTTTGACTCTTAAATATCTCTTCTTCTCCAAATCCAGATTCTAAATTCTATCATTTCTATCTTTGTAACATCTTTTTTGATAACTGTATTCCAAAGAAATTAATTTTCTTTGTAAAACTCTGTGTTTTATTTTATACATAAAGGAATTCTGAGAATTGATCAACAGGTTTAACAGACTGCCTAAGTGAGGCACAGCCAAAGAAAATGAAACAAAACAAGGTAAGACACTTCATGCAGTACAAAGAGTAAGTGTCTGGCTATCAGAAAAATTCTCTCTCTTCCACTAACTTTTATTTACCCCTTCTCCACTCACATAGCCATAGTGTTAATTGAGGGTCTAATTATCTCCTTTTGTATAAAAATATTTACATGTTAGACACAGTTGCAAAAGAAGAAACAGATCAAAAGGGAAAAAAATGAGAAAGAATAAAGTAAGTGAAAAAAATGCTTCCATCCAAATTCAGAGTCCATCAGTCCTTTCTCTAGGTATGGATGGAATTTACCTTCATAAGTCCTTTTGTTTCTTTTTTATTATGCAATTTATTTATTTTTCAGTTTTCAGCATTCACTTCCACAAGAATTTGTATTCAAAATTTTCTCCACAGCTACTGCCAGGCCCCAGCACAGGACAGTATGCACCCTGTCCACCCTTCCTCCAGTATGTCCTCCCTTCTATTATCCCACTTCTTCCCTACCCCTCCTCTCTATTTTCCTTAAGGGTAAAATAGAATTCTATACCCCAATGCCTGTATATCTTATTTTTCAGTAGCATACTAAAATAATTTTTAACATTCATTATTAAAGCTTTGAGTTCCATATTCTTTCACTTCCTCTTTCCCCAGCCACCCTCATTGAGAAAACAAGCAATTTAATATAGGTCATAGACGTGTAGCCATACAAAACACTTCCATAATACTTATGTTGGGAAAGACTAACTACATTTCCCTTTGTCCTCTCCTGTCCTCCATTTATTCCATTCTCTTCCTTGACCTGTCCTCCCACATTAATATTTGCTTCTGATTATCCTTTTCCCCAATTTGCTGTCCCTTGTATTATCTTTCCTCTCCTATACCCTTCCCTCCAGTCTTCCTGCTGCCTTTCACATGTAATTGAGTGTCTGCTATTCTCTCCTTACCATTACGGTAAGGCTCACTTATTTCCTTTCATCTCGCCCCTCTTCCACTCCATTGTGAAAGCTCTTTATTGCTCCTCTTATGTGAGATGATTTGCTATGTTCTACCTCTCCCTTTCTCCTACTCCTGGTACATTCCACTCAACAGTAAATTTTATTTTGTAGTTATTCTCCTTTAATATTCAGCTCACCCTGTACATATGTATATCTACACATAAATAATATACACCTCCATCCCTCACCATATATATATATACATATATATGTATATATATATGTATATATATATTCATATACACACACATACATTCATGGATATATACATAACTACACACATATAGTATCCACATACAACTCCTCAACATATATGTGTTCCCTCTACCTTAATACTAAAAAAGGTATCATGACTTACAAATAACATCTTTCCATGTAGGAATGTATATAGTTAAATTTTATTGAGTTCTTTATGGTTTCTCTTTTTTTTTAACCTTTTCATACTTCTCTTGATTCTTGTATCTGAAAGTCAAATTTCTTATCCAACTCTGATCTTCTCAAAAAGAATGCTTGAATATCCTCTATTTCATTGAAATTCCATTTCCCTCCCAGAATTATTATACTCGGAATTTCAGGGTAGGTGATACTTGGTTTAATACTAATTCTTTTGACATCTGGAATATCATATTCCAAGTCCTTTCATCCCTTAGTGTGGAAGCTTCTAAATCCTATTTTATTCTGATTGTGTTTCCACAATATTTGAATTGTATCTTTCTGGTTGCTTGTAATATTTTCTCCTTGACTTAGGAACTCTGGAATTTGACTACAATATTCCTAAGAATTTTCCTTTTAGGAAATCTTTCAGGAGATCATTGATGAATTCTTTTTGTTTGTATTTTATTCTCTGGTTCTAGAATATCAGGGCAGTTTTCCTTGATAATTTATTGGAAGATGATGTCTAAACTCTTTTTTGGTCATGATTTTCAGGTAGAGAAATATTTTTTTTTGAAATAAAAAGAGTATGTATTTTTTAAGAAATTTATTTATTTAATTTTTTACATTAGTTTTCACAACATTTTGGGTTCTAAATTTTCTCCCCATTTGTCACCTCCTCCCATACCAATACACCAAGCATTCTAATTTCCCCTATCACCAATCTGCCCTCTCTTCTGACATCCCTCCCTTTCCTTGTCCCTATCTTCTCTTATGTCCTATAGGGCCAGACAACTTTCAATTCCCCATTACCTGTATTTCTTATTTCCTAGTAGCAAGAACAGTACTCAACAATTGTTCCTAAAAGTTTGAGTTCCAACTTCTCCCCATCCCACCACCCCTACCCATTTTTTTTGGGAGGACAGGCAATTCAATATAGGCCATATCTGTGTAGTTTTGCAAATGGCTTCCATAATAGTCGTATTGTGTAAGACTAACTATATTTCCCTCCGTCCTATCCTGCCCGCCATTGTTTCTATTCTCTCTTTGGATCCTGTCCCTCTCCAAGAGTGTTGATTTCAAATTACTCCCTCTTCCCATTGCCCTCCCTTCCATCATCCCCCACCCTGATTATTCCCTTCTCCCCCACTTTCCTGTATTGTAAGATAGGTTTTCATACCAAAATGAGTGTGCATTTTATTCCTTCCTTTAGCCAAATGTGATGAGAGTAAACTTCACGTTTTTCTCTCAACTATCCTCTTTTTCCCTCCACTAAAAAGTCTCCTGCCTACCTCTTCTATGAGAGATAATTTGCTCCATTCCATTTCTCCCTCTCTCCTCCCAATACTTTT
>CM053771.1:326695816-326711094 GCA_028658325.1 Potorous gilbertii
ACCAAGAAATCACAAAACAAAACCAAAAGAATGACCAAATGGAAGATAATGTGAAATATTTCATTGGAAAAACAACTGACCTGGAAAATAGATCCAGGGGAGACAATTTAAAAATTATGGGACTACCTGAAAGCCATGATCAAAAAAAAGGAGCCTAGACATTATTCTTTATTAAATTATCAAGGGAAACTGCCCTGATATTCCAGAATCAGAAGGTAAAATAAATGTTGAAAGAATTTACCAGTCACCTCATGAAAGAGACCTGAACAGAGAAATTCCTTGGAAGATTGTGGCCAAATTTCAGAGTTCCAAGATCAAGGAGAAAATACTGCAAACAACTAGAAAGAAACAATTTGAGTACTGTGGAAATACAATCAGGATAACACAGGATCTGGCACCTTCAACATTAAGGGATAGAAGTGCTTGGAATGGGATATTTCAGAGGTCGAAGAAACTGAGATTGAAACCAAGAATCACTTACCTAGCAAATCTGAGTGTAATACTTCAAGGGAATACATGGTCTTTCAGTTATATAGAGTGCTTTCAATCATTCATATTGAGGAAAAGACAAAATCTGTATAGAAAAATTTGATTTCCAAGACAAGAATCAAAAAAAACATGAAAAGATAAACAGGAAAGAAAAGCCGTAAAAGACTCTCTAAAGCAGAAGTGCTTACGTTACTATATGGAAAGAAAATATTTTTAACTCTTGAATCTCTTCTCAGTATTTGGGTAGATGGAGAGATTGCACATACACACACATATACACATAGATAGAGAGTACAGGGTGTGTTATATCAGAAGAGATGATATCCACACAAAAAATAAAATTAAATAAAAATTAAAGGGTGAAGGAGGAAAATTCTGGGAAGAAAAAGGGAGAAATGGAATAGGGCAGGCTATAACTCATAAAAGAGAAAAGGAAAATCTTATTCAATGGAGGGAAAAGAGGGAGAAGGAGAGATGGGAAAAATGAAGCTACTCTCTCCCCATGTGGCTGCAGGAGGAAATAACATGCTCACTAAATTTAATATGAAAATTTATATCACACGACAGGAATGTAAGAGAGGAGGCAACAAGTGGAGTGAGGGAAATGTTAGAAGGTTGGACAAATGGGAGAAGGGGGTCACTAGAAATAAACAATTTTGAGAAGGGACAAGGTCAATTGTAGGGAAAAAAATAAGGGGAGATAGAGTGGGACAGAGGGCAATATAATTAGTATTACAGAACATGATTTTTATAGAAGTCTTTTGCAAAAGAACACATATTTAGTCTGTATTGGTTCCCTTCTCAGTGGGACTGAGGAGGGAGGGGGAAAGGGAGAGAAGTTGGAATTCCAAGTATTACAAATAAAATTTCAGAATTTTTACTGCATATAATCAGGAAATAAGAACTTCAGGGAATGGGATATAGAAATTTATCTTGCCCTACAAGTAAAGAAAGAAGATGGGGATAAGGGAAGGTTGGGTTGTGATTGAAGGGAGGGTACATTGAGGGAAGGAGTAATCAGAATGCAAGGTATTAGGAAGTGGGAGGAAGGGTGTGATGGGGAGAAAAATTGGACATGTTATAAAGTGAGGTAAAAGCAATTAGTATGAAAACAATTGACTGAATTAATTACTGAGAATAAATCAATGACATCTTTAGTTTGGGGAAATGAATTTCAGTCTCAGTTTCCTAGAGGAAGCTAACCTTGGATAAAATTTGGCATTGATGAAAAAGTTAAGGTTTTAATGGTAAATTTGAATTTATGACTGCTCTTTAATCAGGAACTAGAACTTGTATAGAAAGACATGTATCCTACTTAAGACTTGCCTCAAAAGATATTCCTTAGCCAAAGTAAATTATAATCATATTTGAAACCTGGTTATTGGAACTTGTCATTTTTAAATGCTATGAGACTATTAAGTGACTGTTCTTCTGAGTCTAACTCCAGGTATAGGTAGCAAGAAAGGTGATCTGAGACTCCAATCCATGATGCCAGTAAGCTGGTGAGATGCTGGTATGAACCACAGAAGGTGATCTCATGGGAAGGATGGGAGAACAGCTGTTCAGCCTGAGCTGAGGTAGGATTCTCCTGACTCAATTTCCCCATTGACACCTGGCAGATTTTAAGCTTGACTGAATACAAGTGGATAATCTAATCCTGTCTGGAACTGACATGAAGGTGGGGAGAAATTGTATCCCTGCAATGTTTCTATTCTTGGTGGCAATCTCCTATATTCAAAAGGTTTGTAAGCTTAATATCCAATCTATTCAGTTATGGATTATTGGGAGTGAAACATCTGAAGTTAAGTCTAAAATTAAGCTATTAGGCATAGGACTTTAAACCAACAACAATAAGTTAGGATCCTTTAATTCTTAGTAATACTGTGGAGACAATTAGGTCAAGAGCTTGTGAAGTTAGCAACATAAATATTATTTGTGTCTCAGTTAATGTTTAAAAGAAATTTTTGTGGTCCATATTGTAAATGCTTTAAAAAAAAGTATTACCTGGCAAAAAGTTTGAATTGTTTTATTTGTAATAAACTATGTTAAAAATGAAAAATTAAAATAAAAAAATGAGAATCTGAATGGATTTTGGAGAGGCAGAATCCAAAAGGAGACAGACTATCGCAGATTTCCAGTCTGGGATGGATTGAAATGTTGATGGGAAAGACCTGTTTCATGGGACTAGAGAAGCACACAGAGTACAGTGCACAGGCTTTATCAGCATGGTCCTGGAAGCCCCAAGCGATCTCAAGCTGCAGAGGCACTGCAGATTCTCAAACATATCAGCTCAGGATGGGAGTCTAGTGGAACCGAGGGAGAGAAAAGCGCAGAACACCAGGTAATTGCAACAACTGCTCCTGAGGCTATCAGTCAGCATATTAAATGCCTGTAAGTCACCTACTTGAATTTCTGGGAGTCAAGAAGGCAGAGTGATCAGCAATTGCTATCTCCCTCCCCTCGTTGACCTTGAAGAGCCCAGAGAATATTTCCCTCTGAAAAATCCTGGAAACATGGCATCAGTTAAAGTGATAAACAGTCTCTTAGTCCATGAGGCTAGGAAAATCACTGATGAGGGTCCCTCTTGCTGTAGCTGAAGGCGGCCAGTGCTGGACCAGAACTGTCCCAGAAAACATTACCTCAGAAAACAGTACACCAGTACACCAGTACACCAGGAGGAGAACTTGAGCCCCAGGGGTTTGGAGTCTGCAACCGTCAACACCATTATGAAGTGCAAAATTGATAATTTTGATTACATTAAGTTGAAAAATTTTTGCACAAACCCAATGCAACCAAGAATAGGATGGAAGCAGATAACTGGGAAAGAATTTTCACAATGATTGTCTCTGTTAAAGGACTCATTTCTAAAATACATAGAGAACTTTGTCAAATGTACAAGAATATAAGGCATTCCTCAATTGATAAATCCTCAAAGATCTGAATAAGCAGTTTTCAGAAGAAGAAATTAAGCTATCTACAGTTATACAGAAAAAATACTCTAAGTCATTTTTGATTAGAGATTTAAATCAAAACAAAACTGAGGTACCACATCACTCATATCAGATTGTCTAATGTGATAAAACAGAAAGATGACAAATGTTGGAGAAGATGTGGGGGAGTTGGAACAATAATTCATCGCTTGTGGAGCTGTGAGATGATCCAGTCATTCTGGAGAGCAATCTGGAACTATGTCCAAAGTGCTACAGAAATATGTATACCCTTTGACCCAACAATATTGCTTCTGGGACTGTATCCCAAAGAGATCATAGAAATGGAAAAGGGTCCATACAAAATCATTTATAGCAGCTTTCTTTGTGGGGGCCAAAACCTGGAAATCAAGGGGATCCCATCAACTGGGGAATGTAATGTAATGGAATACTATTGTGCTATGACATGATAAACAGGAGGACTTCAGAAAGTCCTGGAAAGACTTATATGAACTGATGCTGAGAGAAAGAAGTAGAAGCCACAGAACTTCTTACACAGCAACAACCACAGTGTGTGAGGAATTTTTCTTGTAGACTTAGTACTTTACTGCCATGCAAGGACTTAAAAAAATTTCCAATGGACTCTTAAGGCAAAACACCTTACACATTCAGAGAAAAATCTATGATATTGGATCGCAGAACAAAGTAGACCATTTTCTTCTGTATTGTTTTGTTTTTTGGTTTCTCCTATTCATTTTAATTCTTCTATGCAACATGACTAAAGCGAAAATGAATTGAATAGGAATGTCTGTATAGAACCTATATAAGATTATAAGCCATCTCAGGGTGGCAGTGGGGAGAATAGGGGGAGGGAAAAATCTAAACTATAAGGAAGTGACTGTAGAACCTGAAAATAAATGAAAATAATTTAATTTTAAAAAGTGGCAAAAGAGTATCTACATGACTGTTAATATGGAAATATTTTGTTAATTAAGCTTCAGCCTCTTTTTGGTCACAAGTAATTTGAAATGTTAGTATACTGTAGTGTGTAATATAGAAAGGTACAAGATATTTTTGAATTCACAAAGAGAAAATGAAGAATAAAATCCACTTTGCCTAATTCATGCATATATATATATATATATTTATGAAGTGTGTGTATGTATATATGTATAAGCATATGTATATATGTATATATACATACATACCCTCATACAACTCTGTTGTATACCTATACACGTCGTAAGTTTGACTTTATGATGATTGTATTGAAGTTAAACCTCTGAACATTTATTTAGCATGTATGTACAATGAAGGTGTGCAACTGTAATAGTTTTCATTTTTAAAACTACCTTTAAAGTAGACTTCAGTTGCTGCCAAATGATAATAAAAAATGAGATCATTGGATTCAAATTGGGAGTGTTCTTAAAGAGTGAAAGAATGTAGTTTGATTTTTCCCCTTTGGAGGTTGTCAAGCAAAGGTAGGATGACAATTTGCTGAGTCTGTGATTAAGGGAATTCTTTTTCCAGATATGGGTAGAATCAGATAGTCACTGAGTTCCTTTTACACTCAAAATTTCTAGGAACTGAAAAGGACCTTATAATTTTATTGGCTGTTACAACTGGGTCTGGAGTTAAGGCTAATATGACAGAAGGTAGCATTGGCTAGCAAACAGGTAAAATTATTTTCCAAGTGACAGCATTTGGGCTTGAACTCAGGCCCCTATATTCCAAATTTAGTGATCTATCACTTATTGAAAACCAGTACATATGTTTGCTGATACTTTCTTTCACTTCAATTTATCTTATATTTAATTCTTTGTTTTCTTTCTTGGGACCAATAGGATGTCAGATCCTTATCTACACATAGCAGAATAAATGTCATTAGGATAGGGACCAGTTTTCATTTCTGATTTTGTGGTCTTACATATGATAAATAACCAACAAATGTATGTTGAATAAAATTGATCTCACAATTTGTTTCACTTATTAATATATGTTGATAGTATATTTCATACAAGTGGGGTGTGTGTGCTGTTTGCGTGTCCCCCAACAAAGGAAGAGATTCAAGTGGTCAGTAACAACCACTGATACTAGAGATAATTATAGGAAACACAAAACAAAATAAAAAATCTTGGAGAAATATTTTAATCATCCATAAGTTATTATTCTAAAATCGACACACATAAAATTCCATTTGTAGTCACATAGCTTCCTCAAAAGTATGGAAGCACAGACAACGTATTCTTCCCTCACCCACTGTCAAATACAAACAAAACCATTACACAACACAATAGCACAAATGACCTACCCATATGTGTTTATGACATTTAAACAAGGTATCTTTGTGTCTTTTCTTCACTTTATGTTATGTTGTTCTTTGTCTCATAGTCCACAAGTCTATCTACACTTCTATGAATACACACAGTATAAACACATACATATCTATACATCTTTATTAATCTAGCTACAAAATATTGTAAAATATATAGAAAACCCATGCCTAGATATCATGATTAATTATGTTTAGGAGAGAGAAAGTACAGGGTAGGGCAAGTATTGATAACACAAAAAATGAAATTGACTCTAAATGAGTAAGACCGACTCTAAATAAGTAAGACTGACTCTAAATCCATATGGGAGTCATTTCCAGACCAGCTATCTATATTACAGTAAGAATATTGACATTTTATAGTGAATACTAAACTTACAGCAAATTGGCAGAATTTAAAAAAACAGAGAGAATAAATGGCATATAATTATAATATTTCCCATATGAACTAGTCAAACAGGCTGTATACAGTTGATAGACAAATAAATCAGTAATTAAGTAAAAGAAAAAAACGACAATGAAAAATGCTATGACCATTTCCTTTGGAAATAATCTGATATTGAGTCATCACCACAAAAAAGATACCCAAGGAGGAACTTAGGTACCAGTTCACCCAGCAACATCATTCTCTTTGACAAGTGAAAGATGCCAACTGTAATTTAAATCAGAAACCAATTTGTGAAACCTTGAAGAGGAATATGCGCACCATGATAATATGAATCCCTATCACTTTATAAAACAACAGGAAAGAGAAACAAAAGACAATTTTCCTAAAACCTGACATATAACCTAATTAAACTACATTATCCCCAAAGCATTTCAGGATGCATCTAGAAGAGACACCAACTAGATAAATAATGGTAATGTTTTACAAATGAGTTCGTATTATGGTCACTAATGATACTAATCATTAATACTAATGAGTTAGTATAAAATGAGTTAGCTGTTATTGCCCTTTATTACCATGCCTCTCCAATTATCAAGATACTCAATTGTTTGCTGGAAAAGAAGGCATCTATATTTATTTCAGTATCATGGGATTCTAGAATCTGAGGCTGAAGTGAATTCAGAGACCTTCTCTTTTAAACTGCCCTTCAATAAATTTTTTTTCTGCTATTCATTCACTCTTTGCTTGATTAAATGAAAAAGGCATTTATTAACTGTTTACTATATGCTAAACACTGTGCTGGAAGCACAAAAATGAGAATTTTCTCCCTTTAAGGACCTTAAATTCTAATAAAAGATATTACATATATAGGGATGTGGTGACCAGAAAAGAATGTTTTGAATTGGGAAATCACAAGGATGGTGAGCAGATCAATAGGGCAATGAACTGACATGTGCTTTCCAGGAACCATCATAAATTTGATTGGATAATATTTCTCGTAGAAAGAAGGAAGTGGTGATAGGAAGAGAAGAGGACAATCTTTCAGGTAGGGCACAAAATAGCATAGTTAAATAGCGTGGTTTCAATGATCAAGGTTGGAACTCATTTGTGCTTGCCCATCATGTCTATAAATTGCCACCAGATATCAACCCAAAATGTCCTTTACTCTCTCCTGACATTTGAAAAACAGAGAGCAAAGATCAGCTTGCCATATTTTTCAAATGTCAAACATATGCTTGCCAAAGAGACTATTTTATGGAAAAGTCACATAGGGCAAGCACTCACATGGTGGTCAGAAAAAGCAATACAATGACATTCTCAAGGTTCCTCTTAAGAAATTGGGAATTAACTTTGTAACGTGGGAGACACAGGCACAGGACTGCTGAGACTGTCGTGTCTTTATCAGAGAAGGTGCAGGGCTCTATGAGAAAAGTGGTGTTGAAGTAGCTCAAAAGAAACATGTGATAGTAGCTCAAAAGAAACATGTGATGGGTAAATTTAGAGAATCCACCAAAAAAGTTCACATAGACTACTTGTGCTCAAACTATGGTGAAGCATTCTGCACTCATGTTGTTCTGATCAGACATAGATAAACACACTGATGATGTCATTTTTGTCTTCTGCAAGGCTAAAGGCATTTGTCATCTGCTTGATTTTATTTCTTCGTTGTTTGTATGGGTAGAATAAGCTCCTTTGGGTAATTAAGGAATTTTTCCAGGAGGTTCTGCAGTATTTTGAATCTTGATGCAACTAGCACAGTGTTGTTTACAACAGGAACAAATAAAGAACCTTAACATTCGTAAAGGATCCCTCTTCAAATTGAACTTTGCATTATTTTAAGAAATCAAATACTTCTATTGTTTATGCATCTTCTTTTTTGCTTTTTACCTAATATTAATGAGCAAAATTTTCTTGAATAAGATTATCCCTTTTTTATACACTTATGAATCTTGTATAATTTTGAGACAAAGAGATAATGGATTCATTGTATATGTGGTACACTGGCAACATAATATCTAGAAGAATATCAACCTCCAAAATGTTGAGAATATGACCATCAACTTATCTCCAAACTCCACTCCCACCTCTACATCCACCATGTGGGATTTAAGGAAAGAATGAACAAAAATGATGTTAGCTGTAATATCTGTATCATTGGAGTGAATATCCACTTTGATAAATCACAAATTAATCAAATAAGCAATCACAATAATTTGGAGTGTTGGTTCCCTTTCTTACAGCTGGACATGGAAAAAGAACTTTCCTTTTCTTTGGGAATATATATTCTTAGGGAATAATATTCAATTGTATGTACCCAGGATTTAAATATTCCAAAAATCTAGACAAAAGAAAATGTCTGAACCAAATTTTCCAGTGCTCTAGTGGGAAAGGAGTTCAACTATGATAAAAGCCATGATTGCACTAAGCAGTCTTCTTTCCCTTCATAATATCCCCTAGTATTAATTCATATTTGTGGTATCAGGAGTAGCATATTAAGAAATTCCCTTCAGTGATTCCTTAAAATCTCACTATATGTGATTTTATCCATGCCTTGTCTGTGTCTTCCTGTAAATTCTCCATGAGGCACAAGGAGTGGCAAAAGGTGGAGTTAGGATGAGGGAATAATAGATGGGGAGTTGTTCATTCAAAAAGAAGGGGAGAGAGGACTTTTAATTAGCCTGAAACTGACTACGCAAAATGGAGCAGATATTCTGTGTATCTCGTAACAACTCATTATATAACAAATTTATCTCCGTGTAAGTTCATACATTTCCTTGACAACATCTTTTATAGGAGTTATGAATAGTTTTTCATTGCTAATATGAGTCAGTTTACTTATAATCACAATGCCTCTCCATCAGCCTTTGGGATAACCACAACTTTCTTCTTATTCTTCTTATTGTTATATTTTATTTGTTTTCAGTGTTCTACAATCACTTCCATATAACTTAGATTTTTTTCCCCTCCCTCACCCTCCTTCTCCCCTCTCTTCCGCCTCCCTCCCTGAGATAGTATGCAATTTTATATAGGTTCTACTGATACGTTCCTATTAAATACATTTTCACTTTAGTCACGTTGCATAGAAGAATTAAAATGAATGGGAGAAATCATAAAACAAACCAAAGTATAATACAAAAGGAAATGATCTGCTTCATTCTATGATCAAATTCTATAGTTCTTATTCTGGATGTGGAAGGCATTTTGCCTTAAGAGACCATCGGGAATTTTTTAAGTCCTTGCACTGCAATGAAGTTCTAAGTCAACCAGAAAAAATCCTCACACACTGTGGTTGTTGCTGTGTACAAAGTTCTCCTAGTTATGCTCCTTTTCACTCAGTATCAGTTCATACAAGTCTTTCTAGGCCTTTCTGAAGTCTTCTGGTTCATCATTTCTTATAGCACAATAGTATTCCATTACATTCATATACCACAGCTTGTTCAGCCATTCCCCAATTGATGGGCATCCCCTTGATTTCCAGTTTTTGGCCACTAAAAAGAGTGCTGCTATGAATATTTTTGAACGTGTGGGTTCCTTTCCTATTTTTACTATCTCTTGGGGATACAGTCCTAGAAGCAGTATTGCTGAGTCCAAGGGTAAGCACCTTTTTGTAGCCCTTTGGACATAGTTCCGAATTGTTCTCCAGAATGGTTGGATGATCTCACAGCTCCATCAACAATGAATCATCATTCCATACTCACAACTTTCATTCGATGGGAAATATATTTTATGGACCATAACATCTCTAAAAGAACGTTTATATTGGACAGTTAAGTTTATGCTAAAAAGATGGGCCCTTGTTTGAGAGAGATGCTTGGAATTATTCAAAGTACTATACAATTTTCTTGTTCCATGCCAACCAGTCTACTATTTGCCTCAATATCAATCTCAGTCTAATTCATGCCCAACTATAACCTAACAGGTAAGTATAAGAGATTGGGTTTGAACACAGGTTAATTGACTCTAAAACTAATGCTCTTTCCATTGTTCCATATTGTGATTCTAGAGACAGAAGACAGACAGAGGAGCTAAACAATTGACTAATATTTGAAAAAAGAAACTATTACTGAGAATCTGGAAACATTGGAGAAATTGTTGTTGTTGTTGTTGATTTGTCCTTTGTTGCTGAAGAAGATCATGCCATCAGAGAAATGATGACATAATTTGCACTTGACTTTGTTTTGAGTGAGGAAGGGATGTGCAAGTTCACCAGCCTTACTACTGAAGATAGGTCTAAGGGTAGCCTTCTGAACCCTGCTGGCTTCAGAGTTATTATCAGTAGTAATTGTTGGTGTTTTCCTCCCAACCTAATTTCTTCATTTTTCTTTGTCTCATTAAAGGGGGCACCCCCTGGCTACTTCTTAAATTGGCCTATTCAATGAACGGGCATTACTTCACCCTAGGTGAAGTGATTGGAGAAATGACAAAGTGGGGAAGAGACTTGAGAATCATGTGACCAAAAAGGAGAAATAGACAATTTTTTCTGAATTCTCATGACCTCTCAAACTACAAAGTAAGATAGATACACAAGAATTAAAGCAATGCAGCCATTTTCAAAGTCTGATATCAAGAGGTAGAACAAATAAACGGTTCAATGAAACAATAGAAGGGAAAAGTTAATCCATCACATGCTCCCAGAGCATCCCCTCAAACAACAGGCCTGATGGCACCAACATATGTAGGTAGCTCTATCAGGCCTGAAACAAAGGGTACTGTATCCATGAGGCCAGTTCTTCTTGAGTTGTCTCAACGTTAATTGAGACCAAGACTGAGGATGTCAAAAAAATGCATTTTCCAAGAACATAGGAATCTGAGACAGAGTACTGAGTTCTAGCAATTAGTGGAGCTATTATCAAAGGGGACAGTGTCAGAAGGTGAACAATAAGAGAATATAAGAGAGAGAAAAAATAAAATTAGTAAAGATCAGTAAAAAAACAACAGCAGATCATCAAGATTTTTTTCCTCCTTAAAGGTCACAAGTTTGAAAAAGGTAAAAGCAGAGCTTAAATAAAGTGAAAGTGGAGGATCAAGGCTGAGCCATCCTAGACAAATCACAAAACCTCTGTTCTGCAGATAATTTAACGGAGTTTTTGTTTGTTTTGCTTTGTCTTTATTTTCAAATTGAGACTAAACCATGGAACAAGAGGAAAATGGTAAAGGGGAATATGTAATATACTTTCATCGAGTTAATAGTAAACAGTGAACAGAAAGCAACTTTTGTAGTCTCTCAGACAGAAGAGAGGCTATGGGAGAATGCTGGAGGTGGCAATAATCGATTAACACCTGGGGAAAGAAAGGAGGACTCTCAATTCAATGATTGCAAAAGGTTCCACTAAAGAATGTTGCAATCAGAGAAGAGGGATATCATGAATCAGGGGGTGATAAGCTTAAATGGGTATGTTGCATGGGGCTTATTGTTTGGAGAGACCACTACTTTTGAAGTGGTGTTATTTCTGTTTTGGAAGAGAGGAGGAATCAACTTTTTGTTGCTGATTCTTCTTTCAAAACATGACTAATGCGGAAATATTTTTAATAGAATTGTACATATATAACCTATGTCAGATTGCATGTCATTTTGGGAAAGGGGAGGAAGGAAAAAACTTCCACCTCAAAATCTTATAAAATTGTGTGTTGAAAACCAAAAAGAAAGAAAAGAAGGAAGTAAAGAAAGGAAGGAGGGAAGCAAGGAAGGATAGAAAGGAAGGAAGAGAAGAGAAAAGGAATCAGAGTTCTTATAGAGAGTTGACACCCCCAAACTGAGAGCACATATACTAAGGGAGGAGATTTTATGTCAAATAGGAAAAATAGACAATAGGGAGGGTGATGTACAAGAATGCATTACAACATCAAGGACATGGAGAAATTCTTGCCATGGGCCAATATTTTTATCCTCTTTACTTTCTGAAGGAATTGCTAATTCTAAGAATACAGTGTAACAGAAGAAAAATGAAGGACCAAAATCGACAAGGAAATAACATATAAATCATTTAGGAAAGAGTACTCAAAATAGGTTTCTTAGAAATGTTAATTTCATGAATAATATAGAAACTAAATCTAGTAAACAAAAAAGTTAAAAGAGATGCAAGTAAGAAAAACTTTAGTTACTGAGACAAAAAATGAGGGGAAAGATTAACTAGCTAAATAACATTAAGAAAGAAAATGAATTAATAATTTAGTAAAACCCAAAGTTAAGGGAAACGTCGATAAATGCAAAAAGATAGGGCTTGAGGATAAGGAGAAATAAGCCTGTGGCAATAAGGATGTTTTAAAGTAGATTCAGCAAAAATGATGAGGCAAATTATTCTATGGAGAAAGAAAAAAAAATAAAATTTTTAATTTGGAAGAAAAATATTAGATTGGATAAAACAAATTGAGTAAAAATAAACCCAGTTCCATTAACTATTAGTCTGATTGGAGCAAATGATTCAATAAAAATGGAAAAGGGTGACAGATTATATGAAAAAACAGGACTATGCATTCTGTTTGTTATAAGAAGCACATTTAAAAACTAAAACAAATACAGGAAAGAGATGAGACTGGAACAAAACTTAATATACGAGGTGATTTAAAAACAATAACAACACAAGTTGCAATCATGCTGTCAGATAAAGTAAAAGCACATATTCCCAACATTAAAAATTAAAAGAGGAAACAACAATATTGTCAAAGGAATAAGAGACAGCAAATTATATCAAGATCAAATTTGTATGTTCCAAATGCCTTAGCAACTGAATTCATAAAGGAAAAAAATAACTTAATTATAAGAAGACATAAGTAGTAATACAAAAAGAATAAACAGCTTTAGAGTCCTTGTTTCAGTTTTGAATATATCAGAAACAAATAAATAGAACATATAGAAATCAGTAAAATAGAGAATGTTCATCACATTAAGCACAGTTCACATGCTACCTAAACTTGGAATCTAACATGAATAGAATACCTTAAAATATAAAATATCCAAATTATCAGAAGACAAAATAGAAATTGTAAATAATCCAAACTCAGAAAAAGAAGTAACTAGCTGTAGAGGAATTATGAAAGAAAAACAGCGTTTATAAAGTGACAATACTATACAAATTGTTCTCCAAAATTAAGAAGGCACTCTGCAAGACTCTTCTTTAAAAAAAAACTTCAATATCATCTTAACAACTAAACCAGGGAAACATAAACACAGGAGAACTACGTACCACATCTTTAATATATATTGGTTCAAAATTTTACATAAAATCTTGCCAAACATACTACAGAAATGCATAGAAGAAATAATTCATTATAATAATGTTGGATTTATACCAGAGATATAAAGATGTCTCAACATTAAGGAAAACAATTGATATAATTAATTATACTAAAGTTCTTTTCTTTTGGAAATACCACATGACAGTGAATATATATGGTAATGGTTTTGTTGACATTCTGAATCCTACTTTCCACGTGCTGGGTAGTAGTATCAATATTGGGGGGTTTCTTGGTACAAAAACCCAGTAGCTAATTTCTGCAGTCTCTCTAGTGTCTGTAATAGATTTTTTTGTGTTACAAGAGGGGAAGTGGTATGGTATTACAGAGCACGTGGTGGCTTAGAACTTAATCATGATTTCTTGTGATTGAGCATAAGTCTACAACAAAGATGGATCAACAGAAACCACAAAAGGCACGACCAGGACATTGTCTCCTGATGGCTGTGCCAGGGTTGATATTCAATGTTTTAAGAAAGCAATAATGTCCCAGCATGACCTTAGCTATTGGCTATATTTCCAATTTCAGATTCATTCAAACTCTCTTGGTTGGCTTTCTTTTGAACAAGGACCTTTATTAGCCTTATGAATGGTTGCAAACTACAGATACAGCATATTCCTATAGAACAGAATTTCTGTCTGTGTCCAAGCATTTGATTCATAAGAAGAATGAACTGAGTAACCATGTCCTTTTTTGGTCCTATTGATTGATTGGTGCTATTGAGTCCCTACCATATGTATTCACTGTAATGTGATGTTGCAAAAAAAACAAAAACAACACACAACTTCAATTGATTGATTTAACAATAAAAGAAGGCATAGAGTTAACAATCACCTAAATCAGAATATTTCCTCTCCAGATAGGGATGATTTATTGTTCCAGTGCAGATACTTACAGAATTATTATCTTAAATAAACAAAGATTGAGATATATAAGGCATCAATCATCATTAAAGTCAACATACACAGTACTGAGAAGTTGCAAAGGGTACAAATAGATTGCATTATGACTTCTGATTCATAACTTACACAAACATAGAGAATTTTGTACTTATGAAATTTTCTTTATTCACATTTGATTGTTAAAATAATGATACCCTTTTCACTTTGGATGAATCTAATTCTGCTTCAAGGATTATCAGGAGAATAAAATAATAAAATGCAAACTCCTGAAGTAGCATTGAAAAACTCCGCATCAGAACATGCATTACCAGCTGTGCAAAATACAAAGATGAGTCACAAAATACAAAGGATTGTAGGGCATTTATTGAAAGAGAATACAAACAACCACAGCTATAAAAACATGAACATTGATAACTTTTATGAAACATGGATTACATGCTATCAATTTTAATTTTATGTTATAATATTGGTAATGACAGTTCCATTTATTTATTTTTCTTTTTTTATTTATATTTTTTAATTTTTTTTAAAACTTTTATTTTTATTTTAAATAAATTTATTTAACTTGTTACATTCATTTTCACAAGATTTTGGGTTCCAAAATTTTCTCCCCATTTGTGCCCTGTCCCCTCCCCAATACACTGGACACCAATCTGCCCTCTCTTCTATCATCCCTTCCTTCCCGTACCCCATCTTCTCTTTTGTGCTGTAAGGTCAGATAACTTTCTATTCCCCATTACCTGTATTTCTTATTTCCTAGTAGCAAGAACAATACTCAACAGTTGGTCCTAAAACTTTAAGTTCCAGCTTCTCCCCATCCCTCCCTCCCCACCCATTTCCTTTGGGAAGGCAGGCAATTCAATACAGGCCATATCTGTGTAGTTTTGCAAATGACTTCCATAATAGTCATGTTGTATAAGACTAACTATATTTCCATCCATCCTATCCTGCCCCCCATTGTTTCTATTCTCCCTTTTGATCCTGTCCCTCCCCAAGAGTGTTGACTT
>CM053771.1:326711594-326767075 GCA_028658325.1 Potorous gilbertii
TATTTGGGATACAGAGGCCTTGACTCCTATGTCTTTACCTGATGGTAAGCATATCTCTTCGTCGTCCTCAGAGAGGAATGGCGCAATCCTCTGGTCACCAAGAAAATAACCTTCTATGGTCTTAGTTTTTTCCCTTGTCTCTGCATTTTCCCAGCCAGTTACTTGACTTATGAGAGTGCTCTGCACCCCAGCCTAGGTCTGCCCGAACTAGTGCTTGGGGTCTGAGATTCAAATGCTGCTCCCCAGCCTCAGGGCTTTTGGCGGCAGGCCTGACTGCTCTTCAATGGGAGCTTATCTGCTGGTTCTCAGGTGGGGGCAGGGCTGCCTCTCAGGCTCAGTTCCCTCAGGGAGTTTATGCAGAGATCTCTTGCAATGGACCCTCAGAGGAGCCCCTGCCTGTCCCGGGAGTCTCTGGCGGAGCTGCCTCCACCGCTCGCCTCTGCTGTGGCCGCCGTGGGTCCGAGTCCCAGAGATCCCCTGCTCCCCTCTCAGCCTGTCTCTCTCACTGACCTGTGCGTCTATGGATGGAGGGACCTTTGCAGGTGCAGGAGATTCAGGTCCCTAATGCCTGCTTGTGTCTGCTCGCTCCTCTCAGTGCCGCGTGGCCGGGGCAGGGGAGGGGAGGGCTCGGCAGGGCTCAGCTCCCATCCGGGGTACCTTTGTGGTCGGTTTTTCAGGGCTCTCTGCAACGGAAATCTCCTTCACTGTGTTGCTGCGCAGCTTCCACTGCTCCAGACTTTGTCAGGAGTTCTTTTTACAGGAAATCTATGGGCTGTGGGTTCGGAGCTAGCAAATGTGAGTCTTTCTACTCCGCCATCTTGGCTCCGCCCCCCCAGTTCCATTTATAAGGCTATTTTTAATCTATCCCTATTTATGTTATCAGTGAGCTAGTTAGGTTTGTTAAGTATTACGTTTTATGAGTTATGAAAACTCATGAAGGATCATTTGAAAAACAAAGCAATGAAAGATTTTGATATGTCTTGATCATGACAAAATGGATTGTATTGATGGCAAATTATGAACTCTATGGTTAAGTTGTTGCATTAATGAAAATATCAAGGAAAATAATAATTCTATTGTAAACTGCCTTGATCAAATTACAACAGAAGTCTAGGTTGGACAGTGGATATATTGTTGGATGTGGAATGAGAAAGAACTGTGTTCATATTCAGCTTCAGACATTTTGTGGCTATGTGACCCCATACGAGTCACTTTACTGCTTTATGCCTTGGTTCATTCCTCTTCAAAATGAGAGTAACAATATCAAGAAGTTCTTAGGGTTGTTGTGAGAATTGAACAAAAATAAAACAGATGCTAAAAATGTTACAAACATGAAGTTTATTTTCATCTTTTCTTACTACGATTATTTTATTCTGCCCACTGTAACATATTGTGAGAGATCTTAGAAAACTGTGATATAGAGAGTAGGATGAATAATGGAATGAGAAAAGTTAGAAGAACTGGGAATGGTTAGCATTTTGAATATTTTATTTGATTTTTTCCAATTACATGTAACATTTTTAATGTTTCTTTCAAATTTTTGAGTTCCACATTCTTTGCCTCCTTTCTTCCCTACTGTTTCCCCTCAACAAGAAGGTGAGCAATTTAGTCCAGGTTATATATCAGTAGTCCTGTAAAATGGATTTCCATGTTAGTCATGTTGTGAAAGAAAATGCAGACCAAAAATAAAAAGAAAGTTTTTATTTTAAAAGTTTGCTTTGATTTGTATTCATATTCCATCAGTTCTTTTTATGGAAATGGATAGCATTTTTTTCATAGGTTCTTTGGAATTGCCTAGGATCATTTTATTGCTGAGAATAGCTAAGTCATTTGCATTTCATCATCATTGAAAATTTCTGTTGTCTGGTTCTGCTCACTTCACTTAGCATCAGTTCATGTATATCTTTTCAGGTTTTTTTTTTTTCTGAAAACTTCCTGCTGGTCATTTCTTACAGTAGAGTACTATTCTATCACAATTATAACCACAACTATTTAGTCATTCCCCACAAAAAGAGTTTCTATGAATATTTTTGTGCGTGTAGGTCCATTCCAAATCCTCATTTTTTTTTATCTCTTTGGGCTACAGACCTAGTAGTACTATTACTGGGTGAAAGGATATGCACAGTTTATAGCCTTTTGGGTATAATTCCAAATTGCTCTTCAGAATGACTGGATCAGTTCACAACTCCACCAGTAGTGCATTAATATTCCAATTTTCCAACATATTCTCACAGATTTGTCATTTTCCTTTTCTGTCATATTAGTATAATGCTAATGAAATACCCATAGCAACTGCTATAGACATGCATGCATATTTCCAGGTTAATTTGCAAAATATAAACTCTCTCAAAAATGAAACCAAAATATTTACTCAAATACCAGAAAGCCAGTTCCACCATGATAACGATGAAGTTTGTATACAATACCAATAAAGGGAGCATGGCCATACCCAAGCCTTACCTCCATCAGGCCTCCCTACAAGCAAGCTGCCTTAGGCAAAATCCCTCCCTCTCTCACTCATGCTAACTGCTTTTCTCTGCCTCCTCTCTCAGCTGTACCCCACATTCTCTTCCTGCTGCAGCCTTCCTTCTCCACCCTTTCAGGAGGCTTCTCCCCTCATCGGCTCCATGTGACTCACACTCTTGACTGGGCCAAAGCTCAAAGCAGGTCACATGAACCTATCAAGTGACAGGGAAAATTTCAATCTGATAGATGTAAGGTGGTAATTTAGAGTTGTTTTAACCATAATTTCCCTAATCGATAGTGACTTAGAGCATTTTTTCATATGACTATAAATAGTTTTGATATCTTTGTCTGGTGATCACCTGTTCAGAGAAATTAAGGATTTTTAATCCCAATTAGAGAATACTAAAATCATTAAGATAACTATTTTCAAGGACAATCATGTGGAACAGAGGTTCCCACTTCTAGTGGGTAATAATTATAAGATGAATTTGAGTTCATTTTGAGATCAAACTTCCTAAATAGAATTATTCAAAAGTAGAATGGCTACCTAGATATTCTTGAGCTCTTTTTGGTTTTATGGCCAATTATCAGTAATGTTGTCAAGAATATTATTATATAGGTAACAAAATTGGAACAGATAATCTCTGAAGTAGCTTCCAATTCTGAGATTCCTATAGGACTCATAAGAGTGCATTAAATTTCTCTCAGAGAGGATCTACCTAATTCACAGTAGACTTTCCTCTGGTTCCTTTAAAATTTCATAGATCCCAAAGCAGCACCTGGAGTGCTTATTTAGTTATCCCTCAAAGTCATTAGATGACAAATTTACCTCCTGTTCTGGTCAAACATGACCTTTCATGCCACTCTTTATCTCCAAGTCCTTTTTGGTAAAGTCATTGAATCAGTAAATACATATTTATTAAGTGTCTAGCAGTGTTCTAAACCATGAGGATATAAAAAGAGGCAAAAGACAAGTCTACTGTCCAGGAGCTTGCAATCTAAGAGGGGAATCTGCATGCAGATACATGGTTGGGAGTAAGGTACAGAAAGACTCAAGAAATTGGATTGGCTAGTTTATGAATGCTATCTGAATGCCAAAACAATTTGAATTTGATCTTGAAGGCAATAGGGAATCAATGAAGTTTGTTGAGTAAGGGCTTGACATGATCACATCTGTGATTTAAGAAAATTACTTTCTTTAGTATTAGAATGGAAGATAGATGGAATGAGGACAGATTTGAGACAGGCAGACCTACATAAGACCCACATATAGTTAGACATGTAGACCTACATATAAGCTATTAGTGAACAGATCTGTCAGGCAGCATGAGATGATAATACTCTTTTCTATAATGCTGGTAGAGTCAAATGGGGGAATATGGCATATTCTAGAGATTTCAAAAAAGTGAAATCACAAGAACTGAAAGTAGAATTCTCTGGTAGTGGATTTCATGACCTTTTCCAGTAGCAATGCTAAGATTTATTTGATTATTCCTTACTGAGCAGGAAAGAAGTTGCAATAAGTAGCATGTTTTTTTTTACTTTGGGGCAAGGGAGATAGTAAGATGTTTATACTGAATAGATTTTGGTGTGTTCATAGACTAGTGGATGGGATATGAAACATGGTTTGGAGAAAATTGGATAGGGTGGCTGGACCTGTAATGATTATTATATGCTCCCTCCCCAAACCCATTCATCAACATAGGGGTGAGTGTCAAATCTGAGAGATTGAGGGCAGGTATATGGGAAGGAGGCCCACCTTCAGGGTGGGGCAATTTTGTCTTTGGAGATCTACTCTTCCAGGTAGGGAAAAATACTATTATCAAAGTACATAATGCATGAATTATGATCAAAGATTATTTCCACTCTCCCCAAAGCCCCAAATAGTTCAAGTAATGTGAATTGATATTCATGACACAGACACATATGAACATAAAAACAGGTGAGTTGGTCATGTAGTGAAAGTGACCATAACATTTGGATGGTCTAAATGATCTATTGGTACTTATGCAGTACTAAGAATCAGAACAAGGTTTCTTTTGTAGATTATACATGGCAAGTTGTTTTAAATACATGGATAAGAATTTTACAGATGGGGAGATGTAAAGTAGTTTTCATCTATGCTGGCAGAGGAAGAAATCAAATATCTGAGATAATGTAAGTTATGGTCTATTGAAAAGTTTGTCAATGTCTTATCTGTTAGAACGTAGCAATATAGCAATATCCAGTGAAGATATTTGTCTTGTGACTCTTTAGCTCAACTTATTAATGAGAGTCAATTAAACTCATTATAACAATAATGTCATTGCTCTTGCTTGGGCCAGTAACTTTTATTCTGCTCTATGGCTGTAGATTTAAACTAGGCCAATGGGTTCTATTAGTTTCAAAAGAAGACTGGGCAAAATTATGCATAAATAAAGCCCTAAAATATTCCTACTGATGGAAACCAACTAAATGTGTGTTTTCTGCTCTGGAAGCTCAGTTGTATTCAGTTGATGTCACTTCACAAGGTATCACCATGTTGATGGTAAAAGGAATTAGGCCTTGCAGGGATTGTCTTTTTATACAAGTGTAAATTAGTTGACATTTGTTTTTGCCGTCCTAAGACATGATTTTCTGTGTGCCTCTTTCATAGTTCCTACTTGTCAACATTCCTCATGGGGACAATATCTTCATCACTTTCCACTCTTTGTATTATTATCAGAAAATGATTTCATAAATGTATTAAAACCCAAATTATTTCTATGTTGAGAATCAGTGTGGTATAAGGGGAGTAGTGATGATTTAGACCTGAATTCATATCCCATCTCTGTCATTTTTTAACTGTATGAGCTTGAAAAATTTACTCAGTTTTCTTTTGTCTTAGATTCCTCAACTGTAAAGCAGAAGGTGTGCATAGAGTTGGACTAAATGACTTATAAAGTACTATCAAATCTATGATTCTATAATAGGCTTAAGGGAATTAGAAAGGAAGCCATTAGGAGAGTCCCTGATAAAAAGAGGCAGAAATACTCTGACTGGGTCTCATTCCCTTATGAGCTGCCTGATCTCTGAGTATGCTGCTTAATCTCTCGGCATCCCATTTTCCTCATCCATAAAGTGAAGATAAACTACTCACACTACCTATTTCTCACATTTGTTTTGAAGTAAACAGTATTTAAATCAATGTAAACTTGAACTGTGAACCATTGATTGTCGAGAGGTAGCATGTTGTACTGTCAGAGAAGATGAACAAACCATGGAGTTGGAAGACTTCTTAGTTTTGGAGTAGCAGAAGTGGAATTCAAATTCTTGTGGGTTCAAGTCCTGTCTCTACTACATACTAAATGGGTAATAATAGACAAATAGTTTACTCTCTTAATCTGCTTTGTTGGAGGCAATTTCCATGCCAGAACTTGATCACACTGATAACCTCCCCCATAGAATTAGAAAACAGAGGTATTTCTGACTCCAAATCCAATACTCAGTACACAGTGAATCAACTTGTAAGATCAACCTGGAACACAACACAAGTTGTGCAGAAAACTACTGTGATTTCTTAGTGTAAAACTTACCGTTTCAATTTACAGTCTTTTCCTTGTCACTTGCTGAAGCGACATCCCACTGAAAATTTCACAGGTGCTATTGACATTCGTGACTATTACTTTTACAAAGCAGTTGCACTATCTCACTGAAATGTAGAACCCATTATTAATACTGTGTCTTTATCAGTCATTCTGAAGCTTTTATTAATTCATTTATTTTTAGTTTCAACTTTCACTTCCACAAGAGTTTGTGTTCCAAATTTTCTCTCCATCTCTTTCCTCCCACCACCCCAAGACAGTGTACATTATGATTACCCTTTCCCCCATCTGCCCTCCCTTCTCTCACCCCCCTTCTTTCATCTTCTTCCTTTCTATTTTTCTGTAGGGCAAGACAGATTTCTATACCCCATTGCCTCTATATCTTATTTTGCATATAAAAATTTTTTTTGGCATTCATTTTTTGAATTTTCATTTTTTGAGTTTCAAATTCTCTCCCTTCTTTCCTCCCCACACACTCTCATTGAGAAGACAATTCAATATGGTTATACATCTGTACTTATGCAAAACATTTCAATAAGAATCAAGTTGTGAAAGAATAACTATATTTCCCTGCATCCTATCCTGCCCTCTCATTTATCCTATTCTCTCCTTTGATCCTGTTCCTCCTCAAAAGTGTTTGCTTCTGCCCTCCTGATCTGCCCTCCCTTCTATCATTCCTTCTCTTATCCTCTTTCTCATATTTTCCTATGGGGTAAGATAGATTTCCGTATCCAATTGAGTGTTTATGTTATTCCCTCCTTAAACCAAATCTGAGGAGAGTAAGTTTCACTCATTCTCTATTACTTACTCCCTCGTCCCCTCCACTGTAAAAGCTTTTCTTGCCTCTTTTATGTGAGATAAGTTACTCCATTCTACCTCTCTCTTTCTCCTTTTTCCAGTACATTTTTCTCACCTCCTTGTGAGAAAGGCCTCATGAGTTACAAATATCATCTTTCTTTGTAGGAATGTAAACAGTACACTTTTAATAAGTCTCATATGATTTCTCTTTCCTGTTTACATTTTCATTCTTCTCTTGAGTCTTGCATTTGAAAGTCAAATTTCCTATTCAGCTCTAGTCTTTTCTTTGAAAATGCTTAAAAGTCCTCTATTTCATTGAGTATCCATTTTCCCCCCTGAAGTATTATGCTCAGCTTTTCTGGATAGGTGATTTTTGGTTTTAATCCTAGCTCCTTTGACTTCTAGCATATCATATTCCAATCCCTCCTATCCCTTGATGTAGAAATTGCTAAATCTTGTGTTATCCTGATTGTGTTTCCACAATACTTGAATTGTTTCTTTCTGGTTGTGTGAAATATTTCCTCCTTCATGTGGGAACTCTGTAATTTAGCTACAATATCCCTAGGAGCTTTCCTTTTGGGATCACTTTCAGGAAGCAATTGATGGATTCTTTCAATATCTATTTTACCCTCTGGTTCCAGAATATCAGGGCAGTTTTCCTTGCTAATTTCTTGGAGGGTGATGTTTAGGTTTTTTTTTATAATGACCTTCTGGTAGTCTATTGTTTTTTTAAATTATCTCTCTTGGATCTACTTTCCAGGTCAGTTGTTTTGCCAATGAGATATTTCATATTGTCTTCTATTTTTTCATTCTTTTGGTTTTGTTTTATAATGACTTGATTTCACATAAAGTCATTAACATTCATTTCCTCCATTCTTATTTTTAAGGAATTATTTTCTGCAGTGAGTTTATGGATCTCCTTTTACATTTGGCCAATTCTGATTTTTAAGGCACTCTTCTCCTCGTTGACTTTTTGGACCTCTTTTACCATTTGGCCTAGTGTAGTTGTGAAGGTGTTGTTTTCTTGAGTATTTGCGGGGGGGGGGGGTCTTCTTTAGCCAGCTGTTGACTCGTTTTTCTAATTTTCTTGTATCACTCTCATTTCTCTTGCCATTTTTTCCTCTATCTCTCTTACTTGATTTTTAGAAGCCTTTTTGAGCTCCTCCATGGGCTTTGATGAATTCATATATTTTCTTGGAGACTGGTGATGTTGGAGCTTTGAATTTGTTGTCTACTTCTGGTTACATGCTTTGATCTTCTTTGTCACCAAAGTAAGAGTCTATAATCTGAGTTAGTTTTTTTACACAATTTGCTCATTTTCCTAGTCAATTACTTGACTTTTCAAACTCTTTGTTATGGTAGCACTCTGCTTCCAGTGTGAAGAGTGAACTCTCCAAAGCTTCAGGGTTGTTGTGCAGCTGTTTTCAGAGACATTTCTAGGGACCTGTAAATGTTCCTTTCTTCCAAGGTGGTCTGATCAAAGGAGAAGTATTTAATTCTTTCCAGGCTTGTGCTCTGGAATTTGAATGACCACAAGTACTCTTTATTACCTTTGAACTGTGAGGTTTCTCTTTCCACCACAGCCACAAGCTCCATACTAGTACTGTTCCTCATGCCAGGACAATCACTTAGGACAGTGACCTAGACTGAAGTAGGGCAAAGCAAAAGAATTCTGCCTCAGCACTGGAAAAGAAATCCCTAAATTCACCCTCTTACCAGACACTTGATCCCCTGAATATCCGTGAGCCAAGAGCTCTGGAAGTAGCTTCTCTCAATGCAACCACTGCCACAGGGCCACTGCAAGACCACACTCCTCTCAGCCAGGTCTGACAGAACTTTCCTACTGACCTTCTAAGTTGTCTTTGGCATTTGTGAGGTGAGAAGTCTGGAAACTGCCAAAGTTGCCAGTGATTCAGTCTCCTGAGGCCTACTCCAGTTTTGCTAGAGGGCCCAGCGTGTGCCTACATAGTCAGCATTGGTCTGTGCTCCTCTCTCAGTTCAATGTAATAGAGATTTTTTTTCTTGCGTATTTTTTATTAATTAATTTATTTAAGTTTGCAACATTTATTTCCACAAATTTTTGCATTTCAAATTTTCTCCCCATTTCTCCCCTCCCCCATCCCAAAACACCAAGCATTCTAAGATCCCCTATCGCCAATCTGCCCTCCCTTCTAACATCCCTCCCCTCCTTTATCCCCATCTTCTCTTTTGTCCTGTAGGGCCAGATAACTTTCTATAACCCATTACCTGAATTTCTTATTTCCTAGTTGTAAGAACAATACTCAATAATTGTTCCTAAAACTTTGAGTTTCATCTTCTCTTCCCTCCCTCCCCACCCATTCCCTTTGGGAAGGCAAACAATTCGATATGGCCTATATCTGTGTAGTTTTGCAAATGATTTCCATAATAGTCATGTTGTATAAGACTAGCTATATTTCCCTCCATCCTATCCTGCTCCCCATTGCCTCTATTCCCTCTTTTGACCCTATCTCTCCCCAAGAGTGTTGACTTCTAATTGCTCCCCTTCCATTGCCCTTCTTTCCATCATCCCCCCCGACCCTGCTTATCCTCTTCTCCTCCCCTCTCCTGTATTGTAAGATAAGTTTTCATAACAAAATGAGTGTACATTTTATTCCTTCCTTTAGTCGAATGGGAGAGAGTAAGTTTCATGTTTTTTCTCTCACCTTCCTACTTTTTCCTCCACTAAAAATTCATTTACTTGCCTCTTTTATGAGAGATAATTTGCCCCATTACATTTCTCCCTTTCTCCTCCCAACTTATTTCTCTCTCACCCCTTAATTTCATTTTTTAAGATATGATCTCATCCTATTCAATTCATCCTGTGCTCTCTACCTCTGTGTGTTTGTGTGTGTGTGAGTGTGTGTGTGTGCCTGTGTGTGTGCATGTGTGTGTGTAATCCCACCAACTACCCAGATATTGAAAAAAAGTTTTCAAGAGCTACAAATACTGTCTTTCCATGTAGGAATGTAAATAGTTCAACTTTAGTCTCTTATGAGTTCTCTTTGCTGTTTACCTTTTCATACTTTTCTTGATTCTTGTGTTTGAAAGTCAAAATTTCTCTTCAGCTCTGGTCTTCTCATCAAGAATGCTTGAAAGTCCTCTATTTCATTGAAAGACCATTTTTTCCCCTATAGTATTATACTCAGTTTTACTGGGTAGGTGATTCTTGGTTTTACTTCTAAAGTCAAAGGAAGACTTCTAGAATATCATGTTCTATGCCCTTTAATCCCTCACTGTAGAAGCTGCTAGATCGTTTGTTATCCTGATTGTATTTCCACAGTACTTAAATTGTTTTTTTCTAGCTGCTTGCAATATTTTCTCCTTGATCTGGGAACTCTGAAATTTGGCAAAAATTTTCCTAGGAGTTTCTCTTTTTGGATCTCTTTCAGGAGGTGATCAGTGGTTTCTTTCAATATTTATTTTGCCTTCTGGTTCTAGAATATCAGGGAAGTTTTCCTTGATAATTTCATGAAAGATGATATCTAGGCTCTTTTATTGCTCTTGGCTTTCATGTAGACCCATAATTTTTAAATTGTCTCTCCTGTTCCTATTTTCCAGGTCAGTTGTTTTTCCAATGAGATATTCCACATTCTCTTCCATTTTTTCATTCTTTTGGTTTTGTTTTGTGATTTCATGGTTTCTCATAAAGTCATTAGCCTCCATCTGTTCCATTTTAATTTTGAGAGAACTATTTTCTTTAGTGAATTTTTGAACGTCCTTTTCAATTTGACTAATTCTGCATTTTAAAGCATTCTTGTCCTCATTGGCTTTTTGAACTTCTTTTTCCAATTGAGTTAGCCTATTTTTCAAGGTGTTATTTTCTTCAGCATTTTTTGGGTATCCTTTAGTAAGGTATTGATCTACTTTTCATGCTTTTCTTGCATCTTTCTCATTTCTCTTCCCAGATTTTCCCTCCACCTCTCTTACTTGATTTTCAAAATCCTTTTTGAGCTCTTCCATGGCCTGAGAGCATTGAACATTTATTTTGTATGTTTGGGATACAGAAAGCTTGACTTTTATGTCTTTCCCTGATGGTAAGCATTGTTCTTCCTCATCTGAAAGGATGGGAGAAGATATCTGTCCACCAAGAAAGTAACTGTCTATAGTTTTATTTTTTCCCCTTTTTTGGGCCTTTTCTCTATCAGGTACTTGACTTTTGAGTCCTTTGTCAACAGTAGTCTATACTCTGGGAATCTGTAAGATCTCAGTTTCTCCAAGGGGGCACAATCAAGCATGTACACTGGTCTGGGAGCAGAGAGAGATTTTTGTACCCAGAATCTCAGCAGTTACCTCTCCACAGCCACCTGGTCTCCAGTTCCACCAAGTCAGCACTTGGGGCTGATTTTCAGTTAAGCTCTGGGGGCAGGGCTGCCATTCAGTGTGAGACAAACACCAGCTCCCCCAGGCCTCTATACAGAGCTGAGGTAATATTCAGGTCCTCAATGCCCCCATGGGCATTTGTGTTCCAGCAATGGATGCAGGCTGTTGTACTGGCTGCTGTGTGGCCTCTGTGGCCACTGCCTGATGCCAGAACTATGGGAAGGTCCTTCTCCCTTCCTGGCCAGCTGAAAAAACCCTTTCACTGACCTTTGGCACCTGTGGGTTGAAAGATCTGGGGACCGCTACTGGGACTGGGGATTCGCTGCTACTGTGACTAGAGATTCTGCACCCAATGTATCCTCCTCCCAGAGTCATGCCACGGTCTGCTGTGCAGCCAAGGCTGGGCTAGCCTCTACTCTAGGTCCCATGCAACCGACATATCCCATGGGCCTGTCAGTTCACCCTGGGCTGGATATCTCCTCCACTCTGTTGTTCTCCACTTCTACTGTTCCAATATTTGTTGAGAGTCCCTCTCTACAGGTATTTTTTGAGCTGTGCAGGGAAATCCTCCATATCTGTACTGAGCAGAATTTCTACTCCACCATCTTGACTCTGCCAGTGCAACAGACATTTGCTGTCAGCCTTCCAGGTTTTCTTAGGTTGAAAATTTGTTTCACTCTGTTATTTTGTGTGTTCTGATGCTCTAGAGTTTGTTTAGAGTAATTTTTACAGGCATTTGGAGGGGTTTGGGGGAGAGATCAAGTAAGTCCTTGCTTTTACTCTGCCAGAGTGGCTCTGTTTCCCCTTACTCCCCCGCAACACACACACATTTCTAAAGTTTTTAATTACCACTGAGGCAATAAGGTATCCTCTGTTTTCCACAGGCACATATTACATAGTTTAATCAATTCCCCTTTTAATATTTTTTTCTCTTTCAGTCTCTCCTTCTGTTCAGTTGAATCCCCTTAATCCAAGCTGTAAATTTGCTGGGATTACTCAAATCTACTTCTCCATTCTTGGCATTTGTACCCACCAGATACTGTATTTAGTTTAATATATCCCCCTAAAGCTTCTCTGAACTGAACAGAGAGAAAATAGAGCTGTCCTCAAGTACACCTGTGTTTGAAGGGATGCATCTATAGGTTATTGCTCTGTGGATGATTGCCTCCAACTATTTTCCTAGAGGAAGCCAATGAAAGCCAATACAAATTAGAGCAATTTCCTCAGGTAAACAAATGAACCTACTAGAGTCTCAGGACCAAAAATGAGTTTAGTGGCAGTTCAGTGGCAGACAACTCTCTACATTCCAAATAAGCTGTAGAGGATTGAAAGAAATTTTCTGTTTCAGTAGAACAGAGGCAAAAAACTCTAAGTGACCTTAGAGATTTTCTCCCCCTACTTCCAATTTAATATGGGGAAACTGAGTAGTAGAGAGCAAAGAGGCCTCAATAATGTGGCAGGGATTGGTAGGACCAAGATTTCTACAATGTTTTCCCAGTTTCACATCCAATTATTTCCCTTTATTCATTTCCATTTTGTATATTTATAGGTATATAAAGCACAGTTTTGTAAATCCATAAGTTTGGTGTCAATTATTTGAGAGTTGTACTACTCATTATTTTATTATTGGCTGTAAGTACATCTGTGAATTGACCATGCCATGATCCATAGTACGCCCTTTGTATTTCATTTGTGTGTGTATGTATAGTATATACATATGTGATGTGATGTGTATGTATGTGATCATAGGCAGATTTGAAACATTAGTTGTTTTCTGCATTGACAGGTAGTATTCTAGGGGTGGAGCTAAGATAGTGGGGTGGAAGGACAGATCTGCTTTAGTTTTATTCTATAGCCCCTAAAGTACCTGTAGAAAATGACTCTGAACAAGTTCTAGAGTAGCAGAAGTCACGAAATGATAGAGTGAGAGAGATTTTCAGCCCAAGACATCCTGGAATATCGACAGAATAGGTCTATTGCACCAGGCTCACAGTGAAGTATAGCCCAGCCTTGGGTCACAATACTGCATGGGCAGGATCAGGGCAGGCTTCAGGATGTGAAAACACTGATAGCAGCTGCAGTTCCCAGATTTCTCAACCCACAAATGCCAAAGATAGCTTCAAAGTTCAGAAAGAAAGCTCTTTCACCTGGGTGAGAAGGGAGTGCAGTCTGGCCCCAGCCCTGGCCTCAAAGTGGCAGTAACATCCACTTTTGGAGACCTCAGTCTGAAGACCCATGGGGGAATCAAGCAGCTGATTTAGATCTCAGTTCTCAGTGGCAATTCTGAAATGAGGAGCACTGGTATGGTGGAAATGGTTGTGGCTTTGAAGAGGGAACTCTAATCACAGATCCTAGGAAGAAAAGAGTGCTTGTGGTTGCTCTCACTCCAGAGTGCAGGTCAGAAGAGGAGTAAATATCTCTCCCTTGATTGTGCCACCATGGAGGAGCTAAGAACTTACAGGTCCCTAAAGTATACCCTCCACTTGACAGTGTATTCAAAAGTGAAGCAACTGGCTGGGAAAATGCCCCAAAAATTGAAAAATATAGGACTATAGAAGGTTGCTTTCTTGGTGAAGAGGTATTTTCTTCCATCCTTGTGGATGAGGAAGAGCAATACATGCCATCAGAGGAAGACATATAAGTCAAGGCTTCTATTTCCAAAATCTTCAAAACACATGCAATGGTCTCATGCCTTCAAAGAGCTCCAAAACCGTTTTGAAAATCAAGTAAGAGATGTGGAAGAAAAATTGGGAAGTGAAATGAGAGAGATGGAAGAAAATTATGAAAAGTGAGTTAATAGCTTGCTTAAGGAGACCCACAGAAATGCTGAATAAAATAACACCTTTAAAAATAGACTAACTCAACTGGTAAAGGAGATCCAAGAAATCAATGGGGAGAAGAATGCTTTAAAAAGCAGAATTAGTCAAATGGAAAAGGAGGTTCAAAAGCTCACTAAAGAAAATAGTTACTTACAATTAGAATGGCACAGAGGGAAGCTAATGACTTCAGGAGAAATCAAGAAATTATAAAACAAAATGGAAAGAATGAAAAATAGAAGATAATGTAAAATATCTCACTTGAAAAACAGATCCAGGAGAAATAATTAAAAAAGTATTGGTTTGCCTGTAAACCATGATCAAAAAAAGAGCCTAGACATCATTTTCTGAGAAATTATCAAGGAAAACTGCCCTGATACTCTAGAACCAGAAGGTAAAATAGAAATGGAAAGAATTCACTGATCATCTCCTGAAAGAGATCCCTAAACAAAAACTTCTAGGAATATTGTAGCCAAATTCCAGAGTTCCCTGGTCAAGGAGAAAATATTGCAAGCAGCCAGAATGAATCAATTCAAGTATTGTGGAAATACAATCAGGATAACACAAGATTTAGCAGCTCCTACACTGAGGGATCCAAGGACTTGGAATATTATATTCCAGAGGTCAAATGAGATAGGATTAAAACCAAGAATCACTTACCCAGCAAAACTCAGCATAATACTTCAGGGGAAAAAAATGAAATTTCAATGAAATAGAGGACTTCCAAGCATTCTTGTTGGAAAGATCAGGGATGAAAGAAAATTTGACTTTCAGATACAAAATCAAGAGAAACATGAAAAGATAAACAGGAAAGAGAAGTTTTAAATAACTCATTAAATTTGAACTGTTTACATTCCTACATGGAAAGATGTTATTTGTAACTTATGAAAACTTTTTCAGTATTAGGGTAATTAGAGGGAATATATATTCGTGGGTCTGTATGGGTGTGTATGTATGTGTATATTGTATATGTGTAGGTATGTATTTGTACATGGATGCATGCATGCAAGTATATATATAATATGTATGACTGTATGTATGTATATACATGAAACAGAGGGTACAGGGTGAGCTGAATATGAAGGGAGAATACCCTCAAAATAAAATTGACTGTTGAATGTACTAGAAGTAAGAAAAATGTAGAGGTAGAATGTAGCAAATCATGTCATATAAAAGAGGAAAGAGCTTTTACAGTGGAGGGGAAGAGGGGGTAGCTGAGAGGAAATTATTGAGCCTTACTCTCATGGGATTTATCTTAAGGAGGGAATAACACAAGCTCAATTGGATATGGAAATCAATTTTACCCTGCAGAAAGGCAAGGGGGGATGGGAGTTGGAGAGGGAAAATAATAGAAGGGACGACAAATTTGGGAAAGAGATAACCAAAAGCAAACACTATTTTGTGAGGACAGATCAAGGGAGAGAATAGAATAAATGAAAGGTGGGTTAGGACAGAAGGGAATGTGGTTAGTCTTTTACAACATAAATATTATGGAAGTGCTATGCATGACCTATGTTGAATTGCTTGTTTTCTCAATGAGGTGGGTGGAAAGGGAGGGAGAGAATGAGGAACTCAAAGCTTTGGGAATGAAATTTGAAAGTTGTTTTAGCATGTAACCAGAAATTAAGTTATACAGGCAAGGGAGTATATATTTGCCCTACAGGAAAATAGAGGGGAAGGGGGAATGAAAGAAGCTTGGGTAATAGAAGGAAGGACAGACTGGATGAAGAGATGAATGGGGTGCATGTTATTCTTGGGTGAGGGGTGGGGAGAGATGGGGAGAAAATTTTGAATTCAAGTTCTTGTGGAAGTGAATGTTAAGAATTGAAAATAAATTATATATTAAAAAAAACAACAGGTAGAATTCTAGAATCTTAGACATAAATGGGATCTCATATCAGTCAGTCCGAACGTCTAGCTGAATAATTAAACTCTTTGTTAAATGCCTGCCTGGTAATTTTGACTCTGCCTAGATATATTTAAAGTTGAAGAACTCCCTTGTTTATAAACTTGTTCCATTCTTAGACATCTATAGGTAGGAAATTGTTTCTTATATTAAGTCATAATTAATCTCCAAGGAGTCTATTTGATGATCTAAATTTTGCTTTCCAGAGCAGTGTTAAAAATGATCCATCTGTTTACTTTCCACTGACTAGGATCCTTTATGATGGAACTCATTCTACAGAAACCTTCCATAATTGCCATAGAGAAAAACTGCTCAATTTTATTCCTAGAACAATTTTTCTATTTTCTATTTGTTGTATATTTTTCTTTGTATTGAACTTTATCAGTGCATATTTAATGTCCCTTCCTACTGTAAACTTCTTGAAGGCAGCACCTTTTTATTACTTATACAGTATTAATTATAGGATTGCCCACATTGGAAATGCTAAACTAACATATTGAACTCATTTAATCTTTAGCCAGTATTTCTGAAGCACCTATGGTGTGTCAGGCACTGCACTAAGTATTAAGGATATGAATAATGAAATAATCACAGCTTTAATAGCAAACCAAAAAAGGTACATGTATAAATATACAAACAATAAATATAAAGCAAGTACAAATTAATTAAAAACTAGCCAGTTTAGGTAAGAGGATACTATTATTTGGAGGAGCATGAAAAATTTCATATAAAAGATGGGGAATGATTTATATTTTGGATGAAGTAAGGCAACCATAGAAGGGAGTGTGGTACAATGGAAATACTTCTAGGTTTGAAGACAGAGGATCTGGTTTCAAATCTCAGCTCTATCATATTTTTCTTTCATTGTTTTTTAGAAGTTAATTAAATTCTCAAGGTCACTGTTTCCTCATCTGTAAATGATGCATTTAAATTAGATGAGCTGTAAGGTTTGTTCCAGCTTTGCATCTATGGTCCTATGAATTGAAGGATCATTCAATATATAACATCTTTATGATTTGCCTCTTTTAAGGGCATTTTAAAATACTACTGCATTATTCACAGGCACTCTAATAAACCAAACTATACTGGCTATGTTCTGTCACTAGAATAAGCAGACATGGGAAAATTTGCCAACTTTTAAACTGAAGACAAGCACTATACCTGATAAAGGTAGAACAGCATTTTAAGACATCTATTTTACACTCTGGGAAATGTACACTCATAACAACATCATAAAACAGAGTGGACCAAAGCAAGGATGAGGTAGATGAATTTTAGATTTAAAGCTGAAAGGTCTTTCATTAGGAATGATGAGTCAAGTAAGTTAGCTAATTAGTAAGCATTTACTATTTGCCAAGTATTGTGTTAAGATGTGTAGATGAAAAAAGAAGCAAAAGACAATTGCTGCTCTTAAGGAGCTCACAAGCTAATGGGGGAAACAACCAGGAAATAATGTAATACAGACAAGTTATATGCAGGAAAAAGAGGATATAAAAGATGGAAGGCACTAGAATTGAGAAGCATTGGGGAAAGTTTCCTGTAGATGATAGAGTTTTAATTGGGATGTGAAAGAAGCCAGGAAAGCCAGTAGGCAAAGATAAAGAGAGACATGTAGAAAAGTCAGAAAAAATGCCTTGGTTGAGGCCTTGTGTTTGAGCAATAGGATGGAAGAAAGAGTCACTGGACTGAAGAGTAACTGGAGGGGAGTGAGATACGAGAAGACTAGAAAGGTAGACAGCCATGGGGGCAGATTATGAAGGGCTTTGAATGCCAAACAGAGGATTGTGTATTCAATTTTAGAAGTAGTGGAAATCACTAGAGTTTACTGAGAAACGGTATGATATGGTCAGAACTGCACTTTAGGAAAGTAATTTTGGTGAGTAAATGGAGGTTAGACTGGAGTGGTGAGAAAGTTGACACTATCAACAAGCAAGCATGAGATGATAAGGGTCTGCCTCAGGGTAATGGCAATATCAGAGGAGAGAAAACAGTGTATTTTAGAGATGTTGCAAAAATGAAATCAACTGGATATAAAGGTGAGAGAGAGTAAAAAGACAAGGATGACACTTCATTTTGTAGATAAAGAATTTTGATGAAATATGGAGATATTCAATGACTTACCTAAGATTATATGGTAGTATTTGAATCCAAATTCTGTGGCTCCAAATACAGGACTTTTCCATTATTTTTTCTTTACACTTCTTCTATTAAAAGAAAAAATATATTAACTATGATAAAGCATTTATCATTCAAGTGTCAGAGCAGCTAGATGGCACAATGGATTGAGTCACAGGCCTGAATTTAGGAAAACTTGAGATCAAATCTGGCCCCGGACACTTAGTAGTTGTATGACCCTGGGCAAGTCACTTAACCCTGTTTGGCTCTGTTGCTTCATCATAAAAAACTAAACTAGAAGAAAATGGCAAACTCCTTGCTAAGAAAACCTCAGTTGGGATCATGAAGAGTTGGGTGTGATTGAAACAATTGAACAATAACAATTCAAAGGGCAGAATATTCACATGACTGGTGTGACTAACTCTCCGTGTGTGTGTATACACATACATATATACACATACACATATATGTACATATATGTGTGAATATACATACACAAACACACATAAATATGTGTTTGTGTATATGTGTATGTATATATGCATGCATATGCATCTTTATATATGTATGCATATGTATGCACATTTGTATGTATGTGTGTATATGTATATATCTATGTGTATGCATATATGTAAACATGTATGCACACATATGTGTATATATGTGTGTTCATGTTTTGTGATTCTCTCATTTTAGTTTCAATCCCAAATCTAGAGAACAATTGCCTCTAAGTTAATTATAAATACAAAAAATGTGTATTCATTAACCATCTGTAAAATTAAAATAAAAAAGTAACTATTTTAAGTATTCAGGTCAAAGCAAGTTAAAATCTTTAAGTAATCCTCTAAATTAAGAAAAAATAGTTTGTAATTTAGTAGAATACATTGTTCACAAAATAAATAAACCCTTTTGAAATTATCTACTCAATATTTTAAAAAGTATTTATTAAAACTATCACCTTATTTCCCAAATGTAGCCACCCCTTTTTTCTTCTTGCAGAATGATACTTTATAACAAACACAAAGAAGAAAAGGCAATTGAGCAAATCTCATCAAGCTAACACGCCAAGTGTCTAAAATTATGTGTGATATTCCATATTTATATTCCCCTACCTCTGAAAAGTAAGAGGAGTTATTTTCTCATGTCTCTTCTTTTAGGTCAATCTTCATCATTAGAATTTTGCTGATCTGACTTTCATTTCTCTTTTCTTTGTTCTTTCAATATACACTACTGAACACATAGTATATATTGTTTTCCTTGTTTTGTTTACTTCTTTTGAATCAGTTCATTTAAGTCTTGTCATTCTTCATTATATTAATCATATTCATCATTTCTTACGTAGAAATATTCAGCATAGCAATATTCCTAATTTAGGGGAATCTAATTTGTTTCCAGTTCTTTGCTCCTACAAAAACTGCTGCCGTATTTTGGTGTATAGGAGCCAATTAATTGCTGAAGAAATTAATTTAATGCAAAAAGTTTTTTTTAAATAATTGGGATTGGGTGCAATCAAGATTTTCTTAGAGGATTTCAGAGATTTTATAATGCTATAGTCACTGATATTAGTCATCTGGATGTTTACATTTAAGATTAGTTCATTACTTAAAGGAACATCACATTTTTATTCCTAGTGTTGTGCAATGAAAATAGTTTAAAATTTTTTACATAGCCAGTTATTTTATTGTCTTTGTGATGTGAAAAGTGTCATTTGAATTATATTTTAATAGTTGAATACTATTATCTCTCTATTTCTATTAAAAAATGAATGTACCATTATGCCTTAATAGCATCTTAAACTGAATTTCAGCTGATTCTGAGATGAGTTTTATATAGGGCTATTTACTCTCTTGCTCAGTTTTTGAAAAGTAAATAGATTTTAGTAAACAAAATCATTAGTATGATCTCTAAAGTCCCTTCTAGTACTAAAATTATGCAATTCTACTTATTTTCAACTTTTCTTCAAATAACTTTCCTCATTTATATTTTAAACATTAGTGAGTTTAATAATACCTGAAAATCTCCAGGTTACTGAAAACTTTTTATTTAGTTATAGAAGATTAACTACAAAAAATATCCACAAAGTCACTTTCACTTGTAAAATGTGCTGGATCTTTCTTGGAAGGACCTTCTACAAAGACAGCATCCATGAGACTATTGGCAGGTAAACTTTGATCACAAATAATCATGAAATTTGAGAGTTCAAGGAACCGCAGAAATCAAACCTCTACCAAATTCAGAATCTGACATGAAACTTTCAGATCATGACTAAAGAATCCAGTGATGGGAAATTCACTAAACTCTGTAGTTCTATTTAGGAAGATTTTCCTTACATTGATTTTAAATTTGACTCTCTAAATATTCCTCATTGCTCCTAGTCTTAGCCACTTTGGCCAAGTAAAAAAAAAACCAAACAAATGAAAAACTAATTCTTCACATTGCAGTTTCTCAATTATATAAAACAACTATTGTATATTACCTTTCCAACACACTCCCCTCTCCTCCACCTTCTCTTCTCCAGGCTAAACATTTTCATTTTTTTAAATGACTCTCATATACTCAAAACATGTTTTCCTGCCCCATCACCACAATATATATCCTCCTCTGAACACACTCTACTATTCTATAAATCTCCTTCTAAACTTTAGTTACTTCTACATTTGCAGTTGGAGCAGTATGCAGAAGTTCTATAGTTCTGGAAACAAGACTTCTCTCAAAGCAGCCTAACATCCTATTATTCTTCTGATAGACACTCAAACCCCTAAGTCATTTCCCATGAATTACTTTTCTGTCACATCTTCCCCTTCTTGCACTTGTAAAGTGGATTTTTTAAAGCTTTATATATTTTTTTCTATTCAGTATTCCCTATTTTTCCAGCCTTTCAAGATGTTTCTGTCACCTAACATTTTTGTTGTCTTTAACAGTATTCTCTACCATCTATTCCTCCATCCAAATAAAGGAGAAAATTACTAAGCAGATCATGGTCAAGAAATGAACTCTGGCCATTACATTTCACTTCTCCCTTTCGGTTAACCTCAATTCATTAAATAATCCTCCTGCGGTTCGGTTAAGTACCAAAATTCAGAACCCACTGCCATCAAATGCACACCTCTTCCTCTTATCCACATATCATAATGACAGACATGAAACAAACAGGGGGAATGAAAGGTTTGGTTAGCTTGTAAAGGATGCTGCTGTCAAACACAGGACAAGAATGCAGGTTACAAAATCAAAACCAATAACACTTTCAGTCAGCTGACAGTCTCCCTGTATCTCTCTCTCTCTATAAGTCAGAGAGAGGCATCCTGAGCCCTAATCTAAGGAACTTGCATGAGGTTCAAGGAAGCATCAATGCATCCTTTGTGATTTCACTGAACCTCAAATGTTAGATGTCCCCCTATTTCAGAGAACACTAGAAGAATTATCAAAATAAGAACTATATGACTTGAGAAGTGTTTTCCTGATCCTCTATTTGATGACTTTGCTTTCCTAACTCTGCTCCATTCTCTGTTTTATAGTTTTTATTTTCTGGAATTTTCCAGAATTTGACCTTGCTTATCTATTCCCACTTCTTTAAATTCACACTTCTCCTACCATACTAGGGGTAACTATCTACAGCAATAAAGGTCCAAGTGAGTATTGTTGCAAGGCCTGCCAGAAACTTGGTACAGAAAACAAACCAAACAAAAGAACATTGCAATAAATTTTCTCCCAATACCTTGCTGAAAGCCATGTGTGCTACATCTGTTTTCCTGATGTACAAGTCTAATAACTCTATCGAGTTCATCTAGAACTACTTGTTCTTAATGACTCTGTACTGACCCTTAGTTATCACTCTAAGCACCAACAGACTGTTCTTTTAGTATTTCCCCAAGAATTGAAGTAGAAATCCCCTACTCTATATTTCACAGTATCCACGCAATATTATTGAATATTGGGATATTTGTCCATTTTGAGTCTCTCATTTGACATGAGTTCTCAGATAACTAAAAGCAATTTAAGAATCATACTCATAAGTGCTTACAATATCATGGCAAGAGCTATATCTGGGTGAGCCAACTTAAACTTTGAAACCATTGAATTTAATTCTGTCTAGGGTTTCAGTTTTTTTCAGATAATTTTTTGGGGTTCTATCTTCCTAATCTGAAAATCACTTTCCTTGTATAGAAAATAATCATATAGAAAACAAAAGTGGGAGAAAGTTTATTATTCTATATTCTATCTCTGTCATCTATTTCATAAACTCACCTAAGGCAATCAGGATTTCTATTCCTTCCTTGATTTTCCTTTTCCTCTCAACATAATTTTAAAGTTCTACTTTCGCAATTATGTTTTGAAAGCTTTAGCTTATAGGCCTTTAGCTCTCCTGCCATTTTTATTTAGGTTATCACTTCACTTTTGTATTCATCGTAAGTTACTCAGCTTTGATTACTCTCTTGACCTTGTCATTTTTTAAATTTCACTTCTTTAGCTATGTCTCTCTTTTTTTTCATCTTCATCAGAATCAATTGTGAACTGCATCACTAGAATTTTTTTCTTGAGAGACTCGCATCCTTCTTGAGTTGATTCCCCTTTTAAAGTCTCAAGCCAAAGGAATTCTATCTATTCTAAGTCTCAGATTTTAAAAAGAAAAAAAATAATAAAATTGATGGTCTATGTCCTCCTAGAGTTATCTGTTGTTTCTTCTGTATCATATATGTGAATATTAGGGACTTACACTCAGTGTTTCTGCTGATTGCTCAGTTCAGGCATTTTTCTACCAAATATTCTCTAATTAAGTTCAGGAATGAAATAAATGAAACCATTCATTTGTGTATGTTACAGAGTCTCTGAAAATTAAAGCTAGAATGGACCCTCATTATCATTAGAGAAAAGTTTTCATTTTGCAAGTGAAGAAGTAAGTCCGGAGTAGGCAGGGAATATATGAGATAGAGTTTTCGTCTAGTTTATCCCACTCCAACTCCAATGCTTATTCTACTGAGGTCATCAAACCAGAATAAAACTTAAAAAATCAGGCATGGTTTTACTACAATTCAAATCTGCCTCCTTTTCTGATCAAAATTAGTAATTTTCAAACCTCCTGCAATATGGAATATCCTTCTATAAACAGGTAATGTAGTGGATAGAATACTTGGCATAGAGATAGGAGTATCTGATTTGAAATCTGAAAATACTTTCTAGCTGAATGACTCTGGGCAAGTCAAAATCTCTGTTAATAATAGGACCTACTTCCTAGAGTTACAGTGAGGATCATGTAAGATATTTGCATAGCATTTACACAGTGGCTGCACATAGTAGCTTCTTAATAAATGTTTGTTACCTTCCCTTTAACTTTCTAATCCTCTGATCTGAAAAGTTGTCAGTCATACCATTTTTTTCCCTTTGTTTGTGTATGTTTTGCCTCCTGGAGCCTGACTTTTATGCCAATCGATTTCTGGATCTCTACCCTAAAACCAAGATGATGGCTTGGATCCATGGAATGCTCCAGGGGATTAGTGGGATTGAGTCAAGCTGTAACTGTATTCTTATTGTAAATATTTTCTCTAAAAATATAAATTGGCTTGTTAAATTATATTTTCATAACACACTAGCAAATCTGAAATAAATATTTATTCTGTAGATATTTTTAATCACTTAACATTTGAAAAATTCAAGTAGGGAATCAATGAAATGAAACTCATTGTTAAGCTTTGTGAGCATAATGCCAGAGCAATTGGTTGAGTGAGTCTGTCAGGCTGATTCTGGCATGGTGTACAAATAAAAAAAAATTCATGTTCCAATCGTTTTTGGTTTAAGATTTGATATAACTTTCTCATAATATTTCACAAAATGTGGCTGACATATAAGAAAAACAAAGTGATTTTTTTATTATTAAGGAATGAGATTAATAAAGAGAAGTTAAGAAATTTATTCATTTTGGCATAAAAATGGCCTAGTGATTAGAATGATTAGCTCACTGGACTTGAAGTCAAGAAGACTTTAGTTTGAATCCAGTCTCAGACACCTACTTACTACCTGTGTGACTCTGAGTAGTCACTTAACCTCTGCATGCCTTGGTTTCCTCAAGTGTAAAATGGGAATAATTCACAAGACTGTCATGGAGATTAAATATTTATAAGTGTTTAACACAATTCCTGGCACATAGGAGATGCTTAATAAATGCTTATTCTCTCCCTCACCTCAATGCAATTTAATTCTTTTAAATTCAATTAGGCAAATATTAAATATGTGCAATTCATTTACTATGTCGGAAGACACAAACACTACATGGTACCTGCTTTTATGAAGATTACAGTTTAGTAGGGGAAATAAAGCATGAAGAACTATAGTACACGAATTATTATATTATGAGAGCATAAGAGAGGTGAAAACAAAGCATCATGTGACCAGAAAGGTAAATTTTGACTGGGAGGATCAGTATTTAATCAGTGTTTAAAAGCATAGATAGAAATTTAATAAAAATTAATGGAAGGCTCAGATTCAATTTTACCCATCCCAAGGGTTTAGATTCTATCTGGACCACTTGTCAATACATGCAAGAAATGCTTAGGCACCTGAAGAGTCTATTAGTATATCTAATTTTTAATAAACTTTGCTTTTCTTTGGCTGAAAAAAAGATTATGGAAGCTTAAGGATAGGGCCTGGGGAGAGATGTTATATATTCCAAGTATACAAAACAACATAAACAGAATGTGAGCATTTTTAGAATTCCTGTAAAATCTCCAGTAGTTAACCCAGGTTCTGGAAGATGGTTGCTTGGTTGTTGTCCATTCTCAAAGTGTACCAAAATGACATCACAATGTTGGGATGAATGTACAGTGTGTCTAACTGTGATTGATTAGAGCAACAGAATCTCATAAGGCTTTACCACAGTTAGGCACAAATAGTCCACTTAACATTTGGAGTTGGGATATCTCTAAATCTCATATCTTTTGAGCTACTGCAATTTTGCTTTACTCATGATGCGTAGCACTTTGTTTGATGGAGGAAATGCCATTCTGAGTGGTCCCGTGCTAATGTCTCTTGAGTCTCATAACTGATTCTGAAGTTCTGTGGAGAGACTTTGAAAATATCCTCTTACCACTTGTTCTGACCTCCAAGTGAGTACTTGTCTTGTGTGAGTTCTTTATAAATAGTCTCTTCAGCAAATGTACTTTTGGCATTTGAACAATGTGGCCAGATCAGAGTTGCACTCTGCAATAGAGTTTTAATGCTTGACAGTTAACTCAAGAGAGAACTTCAGTGTCAAGTACCTTCTCTTGACTTACACTCTTCAGAGTTTTCTTAAGACAATCCAAATGAAAGTGATTCAGTTGTCTGGCAAGGTGCAGGTAGACTGTGCAGGTTTCACAGGCATACAACAATGAGGTCAACACAACTACTCTGTAGACCTTCAGTTTGGTAGATGATCTAATACCTCTTCTCCCCCATACTTTTTTCAGTCTCCCAAAGAGTGAGCTAGCTCTGGCAGTGCAGTCACCCACCTCATCATCTATGTGTACATACCTGGAAAGTACATTGCTAAGAAAAGTAAACTTAGTCACACCATTCAATAGTTTATGGTTCCATATATGTATGGTGTGGTGCTGTCCATTGGAGGCCCTCTGTTTTCTTGGTGTGCATTGTTAGGCCAAAATTAGCAAACGTGGCAGAAAACTGATCCACACTCTGTTGCATCTCAGATTAAGAGTTGCATGGAGTGTACATTCATCTGAACAAAAAGTCACGTACTAACTCTCTCTCCTCTTTCATTTTGACTTGTATCCTTTTCAAGGTAAAGCATTTGCTGGCGGTGTGGTAGCTGAACTTGATGAGATGCCATTTTTGTCTTTTTCAAAGGTGTCAGATAACATCACTGAAAAAATAATTCTAAAAAGAGGAGGAACAAGCACACAGTCCTGCTTCACTCCATTGGTGACTATGAAAACACAGCAGCAGCATCCACTATTCAGAAACCCCATACAAACATGCCACAATAAACTTGAAATACAATATTGATTAACTTCTCTGGGAAACCAAATTTTGCTATTATTTTCCACAGACCGTCATGATTGACACTATCAAAAAACTTGGTTACGTTGATGAATATTGTGTACAGACCTCTGTTATGCTCTTGCTATTTCTTCTAGAGTTGTAGAGCGACACTATTCCTCAGTCCTTTCTAAAGCCAACCTGACTCTTGGTTAGATGATCATCTTCTATGGGAAGGATCAGCCTATTTAGGAGGACTGTGAAAATAACAACTAGCAATAACTAAGAAAGAGATCTCTTGTGATTCTAATAGACATCCTATTTCCTTTTCCTTTATAGTGATGGACAATGCAACCATCCTTGATCTCTTGGGGGATAACCTCCTTTTGTATATAACCTAAAAAATTCCCATCAGCTTTTTTATGAACAGTTGACCTACTGTCTTGTAAATCTTAGCTACAATAATATCAGTACCAGATATTTTGTCACATAAGAGGATCCAGATGGCATTAAAATCCTCTTCTTCTGCTGGAAGTTTGACTAGAGAGGGATTGACTCCAACCTGAGGTATATGGACAATGACTTCAGCATTGATTGATGGAGGTCTGGTGAGAACACTGTGGAAGCGTTCAGCTCATCTCCCTAGGTTCACATCCTTATTAGTAATCAACATGGCTCCAACAGCACTATGTAATTGAGATGTGCCATAGGTTTTTGGAATATAAATCGCCTTCAAGGAACATAAAAAAACATACTTTGAGTTGTTACCATCAGAATAAAACTGAATTTCATCTGCCTTCTTACTGAACCAAGAATCTTGCATCTTCCTAAGCTTCACTTGCTCTTTACTTCTAATGGAGTTAAATGTTGCCATTTTAGAAATGGATGAACTATCTTACTGGTAAATCCTGTGAGGTTCTCATTTTTTGTTTAACAGCTTCTGAATTTTCCCATAATTTTCATTAAAGCAATCTTAATGTTTGTGAGTGTTCTGTCCTAGATGAGCAAATGCAGTGCTGTGCACCAAATCTTTAAAAACTGCCCACTCCTTTTCTGTTGCACTATTGCTGACCATGTGTTAGTTCCTCTTTCCCTCCAAGTTAGCAATGAACTGCTAATGCCAAGAAAAACACTCTAATATGTTGCCCTTAAGTCTTCTGATAGTTATCTTTCTTTGAGACCACTGATTTTGTTGAATTGCATCTGTTCAGGTTGGAGAGGAAAAATCTATGATCAGTCCAGCACTCTGTTCCACACATAGCCTTCATCACTCTCACATTCTGTATGTCTCTTCTCTGTACAATGACACAGTTGGTTAAATGTGAATGTTTTCTGTGAGGGTACGTCCATGAAGTTTTATTGCATTTAGGTGAATGGAAGACTGTATTGGTAATGAAACCATGAGATAAAGAAGTCTTCAGTAATGAGTGACTTGTTGCTATTTCCATTTCCATTCCTCTGAAGGACTCTCTGCTGTATCTGATAGTCTATGCCTACTCTGGCATTAGGAGCTCATACGCTTTTGGCCCATTCATGATAAAGGTCTCCGGATCTTCATAACTTTTGTCTTTTACCTCATCAAAGTTCATCACGGTGGGAGCATGCACATATTCATGGTGGCATAACACTTTCTGGCAAGTGTCTATTGCATTCACTACTTTTGAGGGTCATAGAAACTTGTTGAGCAGATCAGTTTTGATTGTAAAATCAGCTTCATGGCACTTCACATCATTGTGACTACTTCAGAAAAACGTACAACCAGCTCCTATGTCAGAAAGCTAGATCTCATCTGCCGCCCTTGCTTCTCTCAGGGCTTCTATTTAGATACAATAAATGCTGAGTTCTCTCAAAACAAGAGTTGTTAATCTTTCAGGCTTACTGAATTTCCTGTTGTCCATAAGTGTGTGCACATTCTATGTATCAATTGTGCGTGGAATAATTCTCATAAAAGTTTTTGTACATTTTTTATGTGTATGTAGATTGGAATCCTTAACTTTTCATGGTGAACTAACAATTTTTAGGATACCTTTTCTAGCTTTATCCTCATGCCAGTAGGTGACTGGTTTAGTCCTTGAAAAGGCTGCTCAGACATCTAGGGGTCTGCCAAATCCCATTGCTGCTTTAGTTTAGTGAGAATATGATCCTCTGGCTTGGGCTGCTTGTGTGCAGCATTGTGACGACAGCTCCCAGTGTACCGGCACTAGCTGCTTTATTATTTGTCTATCAACATAGTACTTTGTGGTTGACAAAAATGGTAAAGTGGCATGGGTTACATCTTTTGTCTTATCCATAAAATGTATTTAAGTGAGGCAGAAGTTGCAAGAAATTGTTGACCTAGCTCTCTCTTCCAGGGTCACCAGATGACAAGCAAAAGTCTGCTGACAAGCAAAAGTCAAGACAACTAGTGATTGCTTGAGGTACAGCAGATGACCTTGGTGTCTTTGATGTATAACCAAGTTTTAAATGCTTCATAGTGCCTGCTTCAGCCTCCTTCATGGCCATTGGAACTGACTGTTCTCATCCACCCATTTGGTCAGGAGAAGTCTTCAGATGCTTGGAGCAGACACCCTTTAACTCATGAACAGGTCTAAGACCCTTGAGGTATCCTAAACCTGGTTTACTCTATCTGCCAAATCACTATACTTGAGTGTGGCCACTGAACATGCTATGACTTTGTGTAGCCACAGGTGAGAGTCAGATGAATTAGGTGGACACCAAAGGTGCAAAGCAGTCCTGAAAAGGTCTCAATAGCCTTCACCGCAGAAGTACTAGTCTTCCCTGAACATCTTACACCCCTGGCACATAGCAATTGTTTAATCAATGTCTGCTGGCTGATTAGTGGACTTTTATTCAACTTATCTGTTCTAGACTATGGGGCAAGGTGCAATATGAAATAGGACTAGGGAGGCAGGACTTTCAGTACCAATCCATGGAGTCTGAATTAATTCACTAGGTAATCAAGACTTATTGCAGGGTTTTGAGATTTGTCTGTGTTGAGAATACGAATTTTGAACTATATACAGAATATAGTAATGTTTCAAAATGTTCATTTTTTTCAACTACTAAGTCTCCAACACAATTTTGGGCATTGAAATAAGGGGGGTCATGCTGATAATTCATTTATTAATATTTTATTCAGATATATTTTAGATGTTCGTGAAACTTATATTTGATAAAAATTCACTTGCATTTGAACAAATAGCAAGTGAAGTAAATCATCATGTGTTAGGCATCTGTTATGTGCAAGTCACAGTATTAACTTGTTTATGGATAAAAAGAAAAAAGTTTAAGATATTTCTTTCCATGCAACTCTATTACAGTAAGATGAAATTGCACTTTGTCCTAACATTTACCATTCTCAGTGGTTGCAATATGTTAAAGGTTTACATTTTCATAGTCCTTTTCCTTTTCTTTCAGAAAAGAGTATGGAAAACTGTTTCTGTTGTATTAATTTTTCTTGTGGACCAGAACTTTGTTCACAACTTTTATTTTTAAATTCAATGTTATTTTATTTTCAGGACAGCATCTGCCTCTGCCATGTCCTCTCCTAACCCCAACAAAACAAGAATAATAAATCCTTTGGTACAAATGTGTATTTTCAATCAAATGTCCACATTGACCATGTTAAGTCTCTCTCTTTCATACATATATATGTATATATACATATATATGCACACATATACAAACATATTCATAAACGTATATATGTATATATGCATACATGTACACATATATACATATATTTAATAGTCATTGTAGAAGTTTATTTGTTATATATGCATGCATGTATATATTTTGTGTATGTATGTGTGTATATGCCCATATACATACATATATATTTATATACATACAGACATACATGTGTGTGAATTTGAATTCTGAGTCCAATGAATCTATCATCTCTGCATCAATAGAAGTTTCCTCATGAGTCCTCTGAGATTGTAGTTTGTCAATGTCAGCATTCTTAATTCTTAAAATATTTTTATTATTAAATAAATTATTCTCTTGACTCTGCTCACCTTCCTTTGCACTATTTCATTCAAGTCTTCCCAGTTTTCTTTAAAACCATTCCTTCTATCATTTCTTACAGCAACAATAGTATTCCATCACAGTCAGACATGCTCATTTGTTTTGCCATTCTCCAAATGATGGCCACCCATCTGGTTATCAAATCTTTGCTATCACAAAAAAGTTGCTAGAAATAGCTATGTACATATGGGTCTGATGGGATACTGGGGTGCATGTGCTTGGGTCCCAATTGTAAAATTACATTTTTCTTAAAAATCACATTTCTTCCTAGCCTCAAAAATACTATCTCAGGCAGTTTCTTCCTAGCCCAAGGACACAGCCTGCCTCAGCAACCATTGTTATCTCCCTTTCTGATACAGCAACCAGTTGCAACTATAGACCTTATTAGTCTGCACCAACTGTATATCAACTCAACTGCCTGTGCACCAGGTCATAACAACATTTACTACTCACTTATCAATCATATATATCCTAGTCTTAGACATATATATATACGTATATATACATATATACGTATATATACATATATACGTATATATGTATATATACGTATATATATATACATATATATATATACTCCATTACATTTATCTTTGTCTAACAAGACATTGATGAGAGCAATCTGGTATTTCTGAACCAGGCCTGATTGTTAGTTGACTTAGTGATGTTTCAGGCCTAAAACCATACCCCTAGATATCCCCCTAGGCTATTTCCCTATAAACCCTGGGTAAAATACATGTGTAGTCCATACCAAAAGTGCATATTCCCTTAAGAACTGACCACTCCTTAACCACTCCCCAATTCTACCCCAAAACACCTAGTTAGCATATTTGCCATATGCTCTACTGTAGAATATCCTATATAAATTTCTATATATAAATCCTATATAAACCTCTAAGGTTGCCAGTTCATGAAGAACTCTTACTTGATGAAAAGCTTAATAAATCTTTACGTTGACCTCAGTAATGCTTGAGTAGGTGAATTCCTTCCAGACAGCCTGCCCTTGCTACCCAGGTCTTTGTGGAGATCTCACTACCACCCCTTCTAGCCCTCATCAGGTCCTTTACCTCTCTTTCTTTTATTTCTTTGGACATATAGAGGTAGGAATGGTATTGCTGAATCAAGGTAGAAATACTTAATAGCTTTCCAGAATGTTTGGACAAGTTGATAGATACACCAATAGTGCATTAGTATACCTGTTGTCCTACATGGCCTCTAGCAATTATTTTCTCTTTCTGTAAACTGATTCTTTTCTTGTGTAATGTTGTAATTTAAAATAAATTATGTATGTTTATATTGATAATTGTATATTTTGGTATTTTTAGTTCATTTTCTTGTCTTTAGTTTTTATCTATATATTTGAATATTTGTTGATGGTATTGTGATGAGTTGTTATGAAGACAATAAATGAATCACAAAATATACAGAAATGAATATACTGGTCAGCCGCCTTAATCCATGTGAACTGTGAAGTCTGATGCCAGTGGTTAGTTATAGTTACATGACATGACATGATACTCACAGGAATAGTATGTAGCTCTAGAGCAGCATTATTTCCAGTCAGGGGAGTGTTCCTATGTGCAAGTACGCTTTTAGCTACTTCAGAACTTTATATTTTTCCTCTTCTTGGCAGAGAGACTATAGAGATACTGTTTCCACAGTCTCATTTTTGTTACAAGGAACCCCTAGTTAAGCCTCAATTTTCTGTTGAGATAGTACAATGGACAGTTATTTGATAGCATTAAAGAAAAGTAAAAGAGCAAACTGATTTAGCAGATTTGAACCCTTTATCATGACCACCTTGAACCTGCTGTGCAAAAAAGAGAAAAATCATTTAACTCCCCTGTGGGGAACCTCTCAAGCTTGTGAGAGATCATAGGCTCTCTTCTAAAAGATTCAATAGAAAAGTACACGAGGACCATTTCTAACAACCCATGAATGATCATTAACCACTCAACTGATAACTGATGTCTCCAAAGATGATTTCCTCACTAGAAAGAATAACTCTAAGAAGCATTATTTTCAAAAAGCAGCGAACAGAAGGTTATTCCTCATAATTAGCACTGACATTTCAATTCCACTTTCTGAGTAAAGAGAAAACACAGGTGACATTGATTAGAGAGACGCAAGAGCACTGAGCAGGAATTAAGCTTTTGAAGGTTATGGTCATAGGCTTTTTTAATTTGCTGTGACTACAGATCATGGTGGTTAGTATTATTGCATGAAACCCTGCAGAGCATCTGTTCTATTTAAACATTTGCCAATAAATTAGCCAATCCAGGACCTCTTCCTGTGCACCTTTAGTTTGTCAGCTTGCTTTGCTATTCTTTATCACAAGCTCAACTCTGTGCATTCATTTGAATGAAACTATCTCAAACACAGTTGGTAAGACTGACCTGGTTTTAACAGGTCCCTACATCTAGTAATTTATCAAAAGGAAGCCAAGTTGTACTTTCCTACTTCACCAGATGAAATTTCACATTTATAAAGCTGACTCACATTTGGAAATAAGTGAAAGCATTAGCAGAACCCAAAGATTACTTTTGATTTAATATGAAAATCTCAAATTTCAATATTAGTTAGATTTTAATAGCCACAGTATCTTTGCTAGATAAATCACAATTTCTCACAGTTTGCTGGTGAACCAAATAGTCCTTATTACCATTAACAGGGAACATGAAGGGATTTTTCAATCTCTGGACAGGTTAGTGTAAATTCATTGTAAGGTAATTATTTAAGTGGTTCAATGGTTACTTTGTCAACTGCCTACCCCCACTCCACCAATATGTGACACTTTTACTCTAGCATAGGTCAGTCTTTCCTGTAGTGTGGATGAGAGATGAATTGAACTTATGTTTCCACAGAAAATATGTAATGTCTGTAATATCAGCGATAATCATTTAATATCATTTTTGAGCCCTCAGTAAGGGCCAGAGCCTGAACTAATCAACCAGAAGGCAAACCTGGACCTAACACCTTTTTTGTTCTCTGGGTAAACTCAGAAGGTACCTCTTCCTATATCAACAAAGCCAGATGAGGCTGACTTAAAAGCATTCATTCTGTTTATGACCACTAAAGAGGAGAACCTTAATCCAAGATACTATCGTGAATAATGGTACTTTTTCTTAATATTTCATAGACACAGACTATATTATGACATATTAATGATAAAGAAAACATACATATCCTGGGTTGTAATTTCAATTGATACTTTATCAACTCTCTTATCTGATTGTATTTACCACCTATTCAATTATGATATCACTTAGCTTATTTGCCTCTAACCAAACTTTCAGGTCCACACCAGATAGATTCTACCTCAATTAAAGGAATTCCTTTAAAAGAATTTATATCATGTCATTCTATAAAGAAAATGAGAAATGTGGCCCATGTGGGGTGAGATGAACCCTGGAATTCTGGCCAGTGGGAGGTAGGTGGGAAATTCCATTGGAAATGGCATAAAAATGCTTGCATTGGCCTAAACAAATGTAGCAGTCCTTTAGGAACTACCCATTAATTTAGCGGGAATGAATGTAAAAGTTGATGAAGCTTTCCTTCTCTTACTCCTGTTTAAGATTCTGCTTTTGAAATTTTCCCACATGTGCTAGTGTGGACTCCTCTCACCTACCCTCCTGCTTGTCTACATTACTTTCACTGCTTCAGTAGTTGCTTCCTCTGTTAAACTTTCAAAGTTCATGTAACTGTCATAATATCTGTGATGTGTGGTTAATACCCAAACTTCTATGCTCAGGAAAATCCCTGCATTCTCTCCTTTCCCCTTTCCCCTTTACTTCTCTCAACACCGCCCCATCCTTTTCCATTCCCTCTTTTTCCCTTCCCATATATTTCCTCCATGAGCTTCCTTTTCTACTTACTCCCTTTACTCATCTTCCTATATTTCTTCTATTCCTTTTCTCTTGTTACCTTTTTTATTCTTCAATTAGATTTATTTATTTTCTCTCCTCCCCAACTTCTCATTTAAAAGGTAAACTTTTTAAAGAAACTAAAAAGAATGAATTAAATATGCATTGTTGCTGTTGTTCAGTTAAGTCCAATTCTTCGTGACCCAATATGGGGTTCTCTTGGCAAGGATAACTGGAGTGGTTTACCATTTCCTTCTTTAGCTCATTTCATAGACAAGGAACTGAGGCAAACAGAATTAAATGAATTGCCCAGGATCACACAGCCAGTAAATGTCTTGAGAGGAGATTTTAACTTACAAAGATGAATCTTCCTGACTACAAGTTCAGCAAATTATCCCACCTAACTGCCCAGAATTATGCATTATAAAGCAAAACAAATGCACACATTTTACAATATCCAAAAATATATGTCTCTTTGTACCTTTTGAGTTTGACATCTCTTTGTCAAGAACTGGATAGCAGGGAGTGAGAGTGTGTGGCTAACCCAGAGAGCATCAGGGTCACTGGCTTGGGTGTCAGTTTTACTCATGAAATTGCATCCTCTTCCTCCCTGGACCCCTGTCCTATGATGCCCCTTTCCCACTTCCTCTCTAGGAGGATCTGGGTACTGTTGGTCCCACACATGGTCCGCAATGTCTGTGTCTGGACTGAAAAAGCTAATTCCACAAAGCTAATCAGTTCTTTAGTGAAAAAATATGTTGAATAGAAAGAATGAAAGTAAATGAAAAATGCCTGGGGATGCAAAAGGGAAACAGAAGATAAATAAAGCCATTGTAGAGCTTATTACAAATTGCACTGAGTATCTTCAACCAAATTCATCATATAAAATGAAGGTAGCAATGCAGAATACTATGTAAAGATCACAGGTTAGATAGTGATCTCAGGATACCCAAAGCCTGAAGGGTTATTAGGAAAATCTATGCTGCAATATGGTTCACGTATTAGAAGAGACTCTATGTTTGGTCAAGCATTGTTAGATATTGGTGAATCAATGAAGTTGATGACTGAAGTGAAAAACCAGCTTGATATCCATGTGAAACAAAACTTTATTGATACACTACAGTTTTTGCAAGAGAAAAGGGTTGGGTATCACTTGAAAAAACTGAAAGGTCATCATTTGGGCTATAACTGTAAACAAAGAAATGAATCTCTAGGATACCAGGTACAGAAATATGAAAAGTAATAAAAAAAATTGAAGAGTCAAAGTAGTTGTCTTGAAAAGGCATGTTTAATTTGTTAGAAAATGATAGGGATCAAGTTAGTCAATTAGCAGTACAGATAGAAGCCATGCTAGATTACCACAAAGAGTTTGTCAACATAATGCAAGAGCTGCACAGAAAGTTACAGCACTGAATAAGTATAGCAACTAGTTTCTCTAAGTATAATTACAAGCCAAGGACCGCATTCAAGACTTGTAAAGTTTACAAGTAGTACAATCAAATTTCATTCAATTTTTCAGCAGATTCAGGTCCTTTGATTCTCCTGGATCATCTATACTGTCATGTTCTCTATGATTCTGAAAGTGAAGAACTTGATTTTAAAGAAAGGGACATTATTATACTACCTAGTCAAATAGATGAAGGCTGATATAAAGGAATATTCCAAGGGCAATGCAGATCTTCCCCATTAATTATATGTCTGTGCCAGTGCTTTTGCCTTATTGGGTTTGTCACTCCAGCTGTGGATCTCAATTGGTGACTGAAATTATTTCACCCAAGTGTTCTCATTGGCATTCTGTGAAAGCCCTGACATATTTGACAGACTAAATGATGTTTGTATGAGTGTTCTCTTTTTAATGAGCTTTGTATTTCTATAAATATTTTACCTTTTTGGTCACTTAGAAGTGCAATTTTAATTTTATTTTTTGCTTTGTCTATTCAAAGTCACTGATTAGATGTGTACGGATGCTGTTGTTTTTAAATTGTATCTACTACAGAATCTCTTGGTTGATTTTTATTGTCTATTAGATGCGATGACTCTTAAAAAACATAAAATATAAAGCTTAAAAAGAGAGCTGGGTAGCAAGGTTCATCATTTTTATGTTTAAGTTGTTTCAGTTGTGTCCAAATCTTCATGACCCCATTTGCAGATTTTCTTGGCAAAGATACCAGAGTAATTTGCCATTTTTTCCTCCAGGTCACTTTAGAAATGAAGAACTGAGTCAAACAAGGTTAAATGATTTGCCCAGGGTAACACAACTAGTAAGTGTCTGAGGAAAGATTTAAAATCAGATCATCCTGAGTCAAGACCCAACTCTCTACATATGTTTTTCTACGTATGAGTACTTTGTTTTCTTTGATATTTTTGAGTATAGACCCAATAGGGACACAGATAGGAAAAGAAACCACAAGAATGTGCCTGTAATTTAATGATTTTTTTGAGTCATGATTTCACATAGCTTTCCAGAAGTGCTAGACCAGTTTACACCGTCACAATACCATTGTGTTTTTTTTACCTATAGTCACCCAATAGTTATTATATTGTCATTTTCACCAAGCTATTGGCTCTGAGATGGAAACAGTATTGCTTTAATTTGAATTTCTCTTATTGCCAGTGATTTGAAATGTATTTTTTAATGTGTTTGTACTTGTCCTTTGTTGCTGAAGAAGACCATGCCATCAGAGAAATAATGACATAACTTGTACTTGACTTTGTTTTGAGTGAGAGAGGGTTTTGAAGGTCACCAGCCTCACTTCTCCTCCAGAGCCATGTGGTCCAGTGATCAGACATTCATCAGGATGACTGGAGATGACCTAGGATGAGGCAATAGGGATTAAGTGACTTGTCCAAAGTCACACAGCTAGTGAGTGTCAAGTGCCTGAGGTGAGATGTGAACTCAGGTCCCCCTGACTCCTGCACTGGTGCTCTATCCACTGCACCACCTAGCTTCCCATTGTGACTGATTACAGTTTGTATGTTTTCCTTTGGGAACAACTTGTTTATATTTCCTGACCATTTATCAATTAGGAAATGGTGCTTGTATTTTTGTTATAAGTTTGAATCACTTCCTTATATATTTAAGTTTTCTTTTAGCAGTTAACTGTTTCCTTTTTAATTCTACCCAAAAAATGCAAATAAATATGGAAAAGCTTGACTTATTGATCAAAATGCTACTGATTGACTAAATCAATTTAAAGTGACATGTAAAAACCAGTATTATTATTTTGTTGTCTATAGTTGTCATTTCATCAGTTTAGTGATGACTTTATTCCCTGAGTTTTCTATTGAATTCCAGCTGACTTAAAGCAATGCTTGTAGTGCAATTTGGATGTATGCTACTAAATGTTTCATGACCTGGATGAGGTACAGGGAAACCACACACACACACACACACACACATACACACTTGCTCTACATTGCTGACATTTTCTTAAGAAATAAACAGAAAAATAAATCAAATCTTGTTCATTGCTGATGTCTGAGATATAAAATTTGTCTGTCACTACAGTAACCTAGAACTCTATCTTCATCTTAACTTATGAAAATTATCTTTCTTTTTTCTTTATTTTTCTTATTTATTATTTTTTAAAAAATGACATTCAAAATTTTTTTAAATGGCTTCCAGATTATCTTTTCTTCCAACTCCTCATCCAGCCAATGAGAAGGCACATGTTTTATCAATTATATATGAAATGATGTAAAACATAATTCCATATTAGCCATATCACACACAAAAGAATTTTAAAAGCAAGAAAATTATACTTCAATTTTTACTCAGAATTAATCAGTTCTCTGGAGATGGATAACATTTTTTTTTTATCATGAATCCTTTGGAATTGTCTTGGATCATTGTGCTGCTCAGAGTAGCCAAGTTTTTCACAGTTGATTGTCATTACAATAAGCTATTACTTTGCACACACACATACACACACACACACAGTAAGTTCCTATTTCTTCTTATTTATCTTTGCATCAGCTCATATAGCTATTTGCATGCTGTTTTTATTTTTCTGAAATCATCCCCCATTCTTTTTTATAACACAGTAGTACTCCATCAAAATCATATAACACAACTTGTTCAGCCATTTACCAATTGATAAACATCCCCTAAATTTTTTCAAAAAGAACTGCTATAAATATTTTAGTACTTATAGGTCCTTTTTCTCTTTCTTTCTCTTTTCTGTATAGACCTAGTAGTGGTATTGGTGGATCAAGTAGTGTACACAGACTTAGACCCCTTTGGGCATAGTTCAAGATTGTTCTTGAGAATATTATAATCAAGTCACTACTCCACCAATAACTCATTAGTGTTCATTATTTTCCCTGATCCCCTCTTGCATTTATAATTTCTGATATGTGTGAGGTTTACTTTCAGAGTTGTCCTCATGTACCTGTCTCTAATCAATAGTGATTTATAGCATTTTTTATGACTATAAATAGCTTTGATTTTTTTCTCTTAAAACTATCTCTTCACATTCTTTGAAGAGTTGTCATCTGGAGAATGGCTTTCACTTTTAAAAATTTGACTCACTTCTTTATATATTTGAGAAATTAGGGCTTTGATATTCCTTCATTTTCTGATACCTTTTAGCAAAATGTAGTTTCCCTTATTATCTCTTTCAGTTAGGTCTAATTTTGCTTTCACTTTGCCTGGGATCATACTTGTCACCCCTGCCCTCTTCACCTAAGCTGAACAGTAATTGACTCTTCTTCAATCATTCATTTCAACTTTCCATGCATCTTTCTGGGCAGTTGGGTGGCACAGTTCATAGAGTGTCAAGTTTGAAATCAGAGTCATCTTCTCGAGTTCAAATCTGACATTAGACACTTACTTTCTGTGTGACCCTATATAAATCACTTAACCCTGTTTACCTCAGCTCCTCATTTGTAAAATGAATTGGAGAAGGAAATGGCAAACGACTCCAGTAACTCTGCCAATAAAACTCCAAATAGAGTAAGAAAGAATTGGACACAACTGAAATAGCAGAAAACAACAAATGTGTATTTATGTCCCAAGGATATATCCGGTACACAATATATTAATGGGTTCTGGTTTCAAATATATTCTGCTATGCATTTCTATTCTTTGGATTAGCTCATCTCATTCACAATCATATTTATGATCACTGACTATTTTCCACCATCTCATTTTTCTTTGTTGATCCTTGTCTCTGTCTCTTTTTATCCTGTCCTTCTTGAAAAGTCTGTCTTGCATTCAAGTGCCTTCCCCCAGTTCACACTTCCACTTATCTCTATTGGGTAATATAGATTTCTATAACCAAAAGTGTATGTATTTAAGTGTGTTTGTATATACACATATACAAAGAAGGAATATATCTATATCTATCTATATATCTTTCCTCTTTGAACAAGTTGAGATGAGAGTGACATTCATGCATATCCCCCCCCTCTATTTTTCTGTCATCTTTTCTAATTTGATGGATATGAGGTAGAAACTTAGAGTTCTTTTATTTGAATTTCTCTGATTATTAGTGATTTGGATCATTTTAATATAATTTTAATAACTTGAATTTTTTTGAAAACTATGCATGTTCTTTGTTGGGAAATGGATATTATAATTTTTAGTTACTTGTTGCACACATATACGTAATCTAGCATGTATGTTGAACATATGGTCATTATATGTGAAATTTGTCACAAAGTTTTTCCCCAACTGTATATTTTCCTTCTAATTTTAACTGCATTTGTTTTGTTTCTCTGCAATCTTACATTTTATGTAATTTTATGTCCATTTAATCTTCCATGATCATCTCTTTGATCATGATCTCTGATCATGCGTTATCACCCTATCCATTTATGTAAAGTGCATTTTCTCCTTTTTCCTTTAATTTGTTTATAATATTACACTATATGTTTGGGCCATGAATAAACATGGAACTTACCTTGTCACATTATTTGAGATGTTTCTCTAATGCTTATTTCTGTCAGACTATATTATAACTTTCCTAATAGTTTATTTTTATTCAAATAAGGAATCCTTATCCCAGGATATTTGAGTGTATGAAATATTGGGTACTAGTTTTTTTTTTTGATGTCTTTTGACTTGTGCATAAATTGAATTTAAGTGAGGCAGTGTTGCACAGTCATCAGCCTCACTTTCTACACCAGAGTCATCACAGTCCAGTGACAGGACAGAGTCAAGAAGGCTGGTGATGGCTTACGATGCAATGGATGACTTTGGTGTCTTCAGCTTCCGATCAAGCTCTAAGCATTCTACATTGCCTGCTTCAGCTGCCTTCATAGCCATTGGAACAAATTGTTCTCATCCACCCATTCCACCAAAGGAGGGCTTCACCCCCCCCCAACTCACCAATCAGTTTGAGACCCCTTAAACTGTTTGGGCCTGTCTACCTAAACTGTTTACCAGGGTATGGCTGCTGCATGCCTCTGCTTCATGGAGCCACTGGTGAGAGTTGGGTGGTATAGATGAATACCAAAGGTGGAAAGAGCCCCAACAAGGGCTCCCAGTCATCACATCAAAAGTACTGGTCCTCCTTGAAGACATCCTGCCCCCGGCACTATTCTATTTATTTTTGTATATTATTTTTTAAATTATATCTGCTGATTTTAATTATATCCACTGTTTGGTATAGCTATTTTCAACCAATACTAAATTATTTTGAACAGTAGTGCTTTGTAGTGTATTTTTAGATCTAGTGTGGATAGGACCTTTGTTAAAAAATGTTTTTCATTATTTCCCATGTTACTCTTGAACTTTTGTGCTTCCTAATTAATATTGTCATTATTTTTTCTAGGTCCACAAAATAATACTTTTGTGATTTAATTGTTACGAAACCAAATTATTTATATAGCAAAGTTATTTTATTTTGCTGGTATGACAATTATGAGAAAGTGATAGTTATTTAATTATTTGAGTTGGTATTTCTGTAAAATGTGTTTTATATTTACTTTTTTCTAATTCTCATTTATACTGATACAGAGATTCACAAACATTACATACATTATATAACTACTTCACCTGGGATTTATTTTCCTGTCTCTTTTTACTTGGATTTGCTGATAATACATTATTGCTTATGATTTATGTGAAATAATTTCATATCTTATAACTTTGATGGATTATTGCATTAATAAATTCATTTGAATTTTGATCAAACATCATATTATCTTCAACCAGAAAGAATTTTATTTCTTCTTTGCTAGTGGTTAGTCCCATGATTTATTTTTCTTGTTTTCTTGTTATAATTATCATTTCTAGAACTATAGTGAAAAATTGTAGTAAAAATAGACATCCTGGTTTATCCTGATCTTATTGGAAAGACTTCCAACATTTATCCATTTAATAGAAAGGATTACTTCTGGACTATTCCTTCTAATTTTGTTTTTTATCAGAAATGCCTATTGGATTTTGTCCAAGGCATTTTTGGAATCCATTGATATAGTAATTTGCCTTAAATGTTTTCATTATTTTGCTCTGTTATATTTATAGTTTTAACCTTAATGAACCAATTCTATACTTCTAGCATAAACCAATAAGGTCATGAGAACACCATTTTAGATTATTCATTAGTATTCAATTTAGTATCTTATATAAATATTCCTTAGGGACAGTAGTGTACAGATTTCTCTTTTTGCTTTGCCTATCCATGATTTAGATATAAAGATGACTTTTTTTTATAAAAAAAGAGTTTATTACACATTTTACTGTTGTTTTTGCATGATGTATAATATTTGGTAAAATTCACTTGTACATTCCTCTAGTCCTGGAGTTTCCTCTCCTGCTTGGGTTGTTCTTCTATGACTTATTGAATTTATTCTTTGGATAGTCGCTTAGTTTTTCAATTCTTAATTTCATTATTATTCATTTTTTAACTTTTGAAATTCTTCTTTCATTTTATCCAGTTACAGTTTTTGAAGATGTAACTTATGATAAGTTGAGTTGTTTCCTCTTCATTTTGATCCTTTTTCTCTTCAGTCTACTTGGTCATTTTTGATACAAAGAATTTTGTTTATTTATTTATTTCCATAATATTTTATTTAACTTTTATTATGTTAGCATTTTAATATCATTTTTGTTTTTCAATCTAAGTGTTATGATAACTTGGAACTTTCTTCATCTCTCTTTTGAATTTATTTTTTAATTAAATTATTTTATTTGTTGTCATTGTTCTACAATCACTTCCATATATCTTAGATTTTCCCCCTCTCTAACCCTCCTTTCCCCCTCCTTCCCCACTCCCTCTCTGAGACAGCATACAATTTTATATAGATTCTACAATACATTCCTATTAAGTGCACATTTTCATTTTAGTAATATTGCATAGAAGAATTAAAATGAATGGAAGAAATCATAAAACAAAACAAAACATGATTCAAAAGAAAACATTTGGCTTCATTCTGCCATTGACTTCCACACTTCTTTCTCTGCATGTGGAAGGCACTTTGCCTTAAGAGATCACTTGGAATTTTTTAAGTACTTGCATTGCAATGAAGTTTTAAGTCTACCAGAAAAATTCCTTGTGTGCTGTGGTTGTTGCTGTGTATAAAGTCCTCCTGGTTCTGCTCCTTTCACTCAGTATCAGTTTATATAAATCTTTCCAGGTCTGCCTGAAGTCTTCCTGTTCATCATTTCTTATAGCACAATAATATTCCATTGCATTCACATACCACAATTTATTCAGGCATACCCCAATTGATGGGCATCCCCTTGATGGCCACCACAAAGAGAGCTACTATAAAAATTTTTGTACATGTGGGACCTTTTCTCTTTTTGTGATCTCTTGGGGATACATTCTAAAAGTGGTATTGTTGGACCAAAGAGTATGCACATTTTTGTAGCCCTTTGGGCATAGTTCCAAATTGCTCTCCAGAATCGTTGGATCAGCTCATAGTTTCATCAACAATGAATCAGTGTTCCAACTCTCTCACATCTTCTCCAACATTTATCATCTTCCTATTTTGTCATGTTAGTCACTCTGATAGGTGTAATGTGGTACTTCAGAGTTGTTTTGATTTGCATCTCTCTAATCAATAGTGATTTAAGGCATTTTTTCATATGACTATAGATAGCTTTAATTTCTTCCTCTGAAAATTGCCTGTTCATATCCTTTGAATTTATTTTAAGGATTTATACTTTGGTATTAAACTGAAGGATTGCTTAGTTATTTTTCTAGGTTCTTTTTTTTTAAATTTTCAAGCCAATCTTATTTATTTGTTCTTTCTTTGTAAAATTGTTTAGAAGTATAAACTAACTTTAAGAGCTGCTTTAAAACATATAATTTGGTATTTTTTCTGTTGCCATTTACTCTAGTACTCTTTATTTTTAATGTTTTGAATTCTTCTTTTGGAATTCAATAACGTTTGTTTATTTTGTAATTTATTTCAACTCTTTCTTCAAATATTTTTAAGATATCTCTTTATTGGTAGGCAGAGCCAAGATGACAGAGTAGAAAGACAGACCTTCTGTAGTTCTCCTTCCATAGCTCCAAAAACACCTTAAAAATAGCTCTAAACAAATTCTAGAGCAGCTGAAACCACAAAAAGGCAGAGTGAAAGACATTTCCAGCCCAAGGCAGCCTGGAAGGCCTACAGAAAATCATCTTTCCCGCTGGGCTAAGAGTGGAGTGCAGCTCAGCCTTGGTCACATGGACAGGGCTAAAGCAGGCTTCTAGGCATGGAATCATGGGCAGCAGTTGTGGTTCCCAGATTTCTCAACCCTTAAACACCAAAGACAGTTTTAAAGGTTAGTGAGAAAGCTATTTTACTTTAGGTGAGAGTGCAGTCTGACACTGGCCCCTTGCAAAGGTTACTGAGGCAGCAACATCCACTTTATGAGCCCTCATAATTATGAGCCCTGGGAGAATCTAGCTGCTGATCTGGATCACAGTCCTGAATGGTGGGCCTAGAGTGAGGAGGAGCACAGGTATGTTGGAGCTGATGGAGGCTCTGGAGAGGGATTTCTACTTGTTTTTCTTGGGCAGAAGAGTGTTTGTTGTTGCTTCCAGACCATAGCACAAGCCAGTACAGGAGTAAACTCCTCTCCCTTGATTGTGCTACATCGGAAGTACTGAGAACTTACAGTTCCCCAGAGTATTCCCTCCACTTGACAAAGGATTCAAAAATCAAATAACTGTTTGGGAAAATACCTCCAAAAGGGAATAAATAAAATAAGATAAAATAAGACTATAGAACATTACTTTCATGGTGAACAGGTATTTTCTTTCATCCTTTTGAATGAGGATGAACAATGCATACCATTATAGGAAGACATAAAATTCAAGGCTTCTGCATCTAAAACCTCCAAAAAATATGCAATTGTCACAGGCCATGGAAGAGCTCAAAAAATTTTGAAAATCAAATAAGATAGGTGGGGGAAAATTGGGAAGACAAATGAGAGCAATGCAAGAAAGTCAAGAAAAGCGAGTCAATAGCTTGCTAAAGGAGATTCAAAAAGTGCTGAAGAAAATAACACCTTTAAAAATAGGCTAATTCAATTGGCAAAAGAGGTCCAAAAAGTCAATGAGGAGAAGAATGCTTTAAAAAACAGAATTAGCCAAATGGAAAAGGAGGTTCAAAATCTCACTGAAGAAAATAGCTTTATAAAAATGAAAATGGAACATATAGAGTCTAATGACTTTATAAGAAACCAGGAAATTACAAAACAAAACCAAAAAATGAAAACATAGAGGACAACGGGCAATATGTCATTGGAAACACAATTGACCTGGAAAATAGATCCAGGAGAGACAATTTAAAAATTATGGGACAATCTGAAAGCCATCATCAACCAAAGATCCTAGACATTGTCTTTCATGAAATTATCAAGGAAAACTTCCCTGAAATTCTAGAAGCAGAGGGTAAAGTAAACATTGACAGAATCCACTGATCACCTCCTGAAAGAGATCTGAAAAAGAAAACTCCTAGGAATATTGTAACCAAATTTCAGAGTTCCCAGGTAAAGGAGAAAATATTGTAAGCAACCAGAAAGAAACAATTAGAGTATAGTGGAAATGCAACCAGGATAAAGCAAGATCTAGCAGCTCCTACATTAAGGGATTGAAGGGCGTGGAATAAGATATTCCAGAAGTCAAAGGAACTAGAATTAAAACAAAAAAATCACCTACCCAGAAAAAATGAGAATAATGCTTCAGGGGAAAAATGAAATATTTCATTCAATGAAATATAGGACTTTCAAACATTCTTGATGAAAAGACCAGAGCTGAATAGAAAATTTGACTTTCAAACACAAGAATTGAGAGAAGCATGAAAGAGAAATCATAAAGAGTTTGCTAAAGTTGAACCATTTGCATTCTTACATGGAAAGATAATATTTGTAGCTCTTGAAACTTTTCTCAATATTTGGGTAGTTGGAAGGATTATATACATACATATATACACACACATTTAGACAGAGGGCACAGGGTAAGTTAAACAAGAAGGGATGATATCTCAAAAAATAAAATTAAGTGGTAAGGGAGGAATCTATTGGAAAAAGAAAAGGAGAAATGAAATAGGGCAAATTATGTCTCATAAAAGCAGCAAGAAAAGGCATTTTCAATGGAGGGGAAAATGGGGAGAGGTGAGAGGGAAAAAAGTGAAGCTCACTCTCATCACATTGACTTAAGAAAGAAATAACATTCACACTCAATTTGGTGTCAAAATATATCTTACACTACAAGAAAGTAGCGGAGAAGGTGGTAAGTGAGTTGGGGAATGATAGAAGGGAGGGCAAGTGAGAGGCGGGAGTAATTAGAAGTAAACGCATTTTTGGGGATGTCAAAGTCAGAAGAGAAAAGAGAATAAATGAGGACATAATAGGATGGAGGGAAATATAGCTAACCTTTCACAACATGACTTTATGGAAGTCTTTTGCATGACTACACACTTCTGCCCTATATTGCATTGCTTGCCTTCTCAGTGGGGATAGGAGGAAGGAAGGCAGAAGTTGGAACTCAAACGTTTAGAAACAAATGTTGAGAATTGTTTTTGCATGCAGCTGGAAAATAAGAAGTACAGAAAATAGGGTGTAGAAATCTATCTTTCCCTACAAGAATAGAGACAAAAATAGGACAAGGGAAGTGAAGGGTGTGATAGAAGGGAGGATAGATTGGAAAAAGGGGTAATCAGAATGCATGGTGTCTTGGGGTGGGGGAAGGGAGAGATGGGGAGAAAAATTGGAACTCAAAATCTTGTGAAAATGAATGTTGAAAACTAAAAATAAATAAGTTAAAATTAAAAAAAGATCTCTCTTTACTTAATAAAACTTTTATTACATTGAAGTCAGTAAAGGATGTTGTCAAGATTTCTGCTTTTCTGATTTTTTTATGATATTTTAATGCCTCAATTCATGGCCAACTTTTGTAAAAGTGCAATAAATGGCTCAGGAATAGATAAAATCCTTTATGTTTCCATCATTAATTCCTAGAAATCTACCTTTCTTAATATTCCTAAAGTTCTAATCAGGTATGTAATTTCTTGTTTATTTTGGTAAAATTTGTTTAAAATTGTAAGAGTTATGTGACATTCCCTAATACAATTTTCCTACTTTTTTCTGCAATTTAGTTAAATTTTTCTATATGAATACTAACTTGCCTTGTGTCTATACTTATACTGATTGATTATGTTGCCTTAAAAGTTATAGTAATTGAACTCTGATCTTTTTGACAATGTTTAATTTTACTGTTGTTTAGCCTAAAGTCATGGTTATTACCCTGGCTTTTTTTTTTGAGTTTGCCTAAAGGAGAATAGATTCTACTCTAACATCTCACTCAGTATGACTACTTAGGTTTCAAGTAGATACCTTATTGAGAAAAGATTGCTGAAGTCCTCTTTCATATGGCCTAGCAGTACTAGATCTATGCTGCAAAGTAATAATGTTACTATTGAAAAAAAGAGGGATTAGTCTCTGGGCAGATTAGATACCCAACATGTGGAAGCAAATGAGTCTTATAGTCTGTTGTTTGATAAAAACAAAGAGCCCAGATAGTGGAATAAGAACTCAGTATTTGATAAAAATTACTAGGAAAATTGAACAACATTATAGAAAAAAATGATTTATACAAGTATCTGGAAATTTATGCCAAGAAAAGCACCAAATGTATACATATCTAGATATAAAAAGCCTTATCCCAAAAATTAGAGAAACATGAAAAAAAATCCTATCAGAAGAATAGAACATAACCAAAGATGAAAAGACCATGGAAGACAAAAATGATAAATTTTTATTTCATAAAATTAAAAAGGTTTTGCATAAAATATCTAATAAAGCTAAGATTAAAAAAAAGATTCATTGGGATAAAGAATCTTTGCATTACTTTCATTTTCTGATAGAGTTCTCATTTCAAAGGTAACTAAATAGTACAATAATTGAGCACTAGGTAATGCTGTGGAGTTAGGAATATTTAATGTCAATATTTAATACTGAAATCATGTCTCAGTTACTTAATAGCTATGAGATTCTTGGCAAGTTATTTAAACTCCATCTCAATTTACTTAACTGCAATAATAATAGTACTTACCTCCCAGATTTTGTTTTTCTTTTGTGTGTGTGTGCGCGCGTGTGTGTGTGTGTGAAGATCAACTGAGATGATATCCTTAAACACTCAGCAGAGTACTTGACACATTCCTGCACTTAGTTTCAAGCCATATGAAGAACTGACTCAATTTTATATAAATAAGTCATTCCCCAATTGTTATATGATCTAAGGTTACAAACTCAATTTTTACGAATAAGAAGCCAGGTTATTACACTCATATTAAATCAGTCCTGAGCTTCTATATCAGCTTCATCAGGATGACAAAAGATATAAAACCAACAGATAAACAAAAAACAAACAAAAGAAAATGAGAAATACTGGATGACTTCATTACATAGGTACATAGTTACATGCATGGCCTACCAGTGGACTACAAAGCAAATGACTTTGAATGGGCACAGCCATTCTGGAAAGCAGTTGGGAACAACATTGCAATCGACTCAGTCTATCCCTTTTGACCCAGATATAACACTAAGCACATGTCAAAAAGATATAAGAGAAAGAGAAAAAGGTCCTATATTTATAAAAAATATGCATAGTAACTCCTTTAATATTGGGGTGGGGGAGAAAAGCTTCCTCTTAAGACTATAAAAGCAAAAGTAAGCCAATCTCAGGCCTTTAGTCTGTTTATTTTTAATTTTATATGACGTTAAAGATATAAGGACTCTGAGAGAATACATTGCTTCCATTATTAGTAAATTAATAATTCAGTCTTATATAGAGATAATTCTTATTTTCCATTATTTCACCATAGGACCCCACCACATCCCCCAGCCCCAAGCTCAAGTTCCTGAATATGTTTGAGAGGGGCTGGTGAGGTCTCATACCCAGAAATTCCTAGGGCTGTTGAAATTAGAGCCACAGAGGGCTTGGGGGCTACATCAAACTTCCTGAAGGGAGGGGGACATTGGAAAAACGATTCACTTACAGTAAGCGAAAAAGGGAGGTCTGTATTTAGTACTCTCTAATTGATCAAATATTAGACCCTTCTATGGCTATTTTTTTGTCTTGCATTGTGAAGTGTGAGTGTGTGTGTGTGTGTAGTGAACCAACGTCTTCTACATTGTAACATACCACTATCTTCCCCAAATCTTTGGGAGGGAAATATTTGATTTATGAGGTGGACTAAGTCTTTAAATTTGTGACTTTTCCTTTTCCTTTATACTTTACCTTCCCTCTCCAACCCATACTTCTACCTCTACTACTACCTGAAACTTGAATGAAGAATATTCAGAAGACACGTTGTTGTATAGTATTAATAGGGGTTAAAGAGACCTGGAATTGAAAACATGAAGTTATCTAGTTATTCATTTGACAATTATTTAAAAATTTCTATGACATCTCAGACTTTTGTTGGTGTTTTTGCTGTTTAATCATTTGTCTCTCATGTTTAAATCTTCATGATCCCATTTGGGGTTTTCTTGGCAAAGGTAAGTTATTTCCTTCTGCAGCTCATTTTACAGATGAGAAAACTGAGGCAAATAGAGTTAAGTAATTTGTCCAGAATCACACAGATAATAACTGTCTGATTGATATTAACTCAGCATGAAGAGACTTCTTGACTCATTCAGGTCCAGCACCATATCTACTGGACTGCCTATCTGCTCTGTATTCAAGGTACTGGTAATACAAAGTCAAAAACAAGATAACTTCTGCCTTCAAGGATTTTGTAGTGTGTAGATTTAAAATAATATGAACACAGATAAATATATACAAAATACACATCAAGTAAACATGAAGTCATTTACTAAGAGAAGGAGATTATGAACTAGGAGAATGTAAATATTTCTCAGAGAAAAAGTGGCACTTAACCTGATTACAGAAGGATCCTAAGAAGTCTATTACTTGGAGTAGATCCTACTTATGGGGGATCAACAGCAGGGAAAAAGAAATCAAATGTTAGGTACTAAGAATATAAAAAAAGAAAGTTTTGAATTAAATGTAGACTATAAAAAGGTACTGTGAACAATAAAACATATCAATATTAAACATGATATCAATTTTAAACACAGATAGATACCGATAGAAACACACAAATTATATGACATCCAAATTCTTAAAAAAAAAAAGTTTTATGAGTGACAGAAGGAAATAGCAAAACTCTAGACGTGGGAGAATTCAACTCTATCAGAATGAGATGAGTCTAACAAAAACAAACCAAAATAAAAGCAAACAAGAAGTTAAGGAGATGAATATATGTGATAGACTTCTGGAGAAAAATTGAGTGAGTGTAGAATGAAAGATAAGTTTTTCTCAGGAGTATAAGTTACTCTCTCTCTCTCTCTCTCTCTCTCTCTCTCTCACACACACACACACACACACACACACACACACACACAACTGATCATATATTAGAACATAAAATCCTCAAATCCACATGTAGAAAAGTAGCAAGTAGCAAAATTAAATGCATTTTCCAGATCAAAGTTCAATAAAAATACACATGAATGAAAAAAAATGAAAAAAGAACAAATTAAAAATTTCTATGTAAACACGAAGTCATAAATCCAGAAAAGGAAAGGTGAGATTAATAAAATTAAAAATAAGACAATCACTGACCTAAGTTAATAAAAAAACTAAGTTAAAAAAAATCCCATCAACCTAGAAACTGGTGAGAAAAAATGAACTTGTGTAATTTGATTCTTTTTTTGAAAGAAAGCAAAGCAAAATTACCAATATCAAAAATGAAAAGCATGAATTAACCACAGATGATGAGGAAATTAAAGAACTATTAGGAGCTATTTTGCACAATCACATGGCAAAAAGTGGATGGGGAGGATCTATTATACCAGGATGGGGGAGCACAGAGCTCACAGGATGCACTAGAATAGACTCAGGCATAGCAGAGGGAGGCTGACCCAGGGGTCTTCTGAGTAACCAAATAGCAGTTCCCAAACCTTTTGGCATAAATTGGGAATCAGGAAGAACTGGGCAAGACAGAAGCATGGGGCTGTAGCAATAATACAGGCTGTTCTTCTATCATCCCACAGACTGAAGGGGATGGAGCTGGTAAGTGTCAGCATCAGGAGCCCAGGTGCGCCTTAACATGGTCAAGAAGATTGGACAGATGTCAGTGCAGACAGGGGTCCACCAGCTGCTGAGACTGCCTGTGCTCCAGCACAGCCCTAGGAAAGAAGAAGACATCCTGTGGCCAGGCAACCCATACCCCACCTCACAGCAGGAGCTTCATTGTAATCTTGGGGAAAGTCAGAATTCACCTGGCCTCTTGGTACACACTGGCCAATTCAGCAGCAGGTAAGCTATAACACTATATAGCTTCTAACAGAAAGAACCAGAAACCATAGTACACAAAATTAGTAAACAGACCTCTAACTCCCAGTACAAGAAACATGGAACAGAGAGCCCCTGTGCCCCAGAATCAGAGATCCACTTTAAAAGCTGGGAAAAAGGCAATCACCATGAGCAAGAAGCAAATTAGAAAAGCAGAGACCACCGCATATTACTATGGTGACCTGGAAGATCAAAATGTGAGTTCAGAGGACAATAGGATTGACACTATACTTACATCTGAAACATCAAAAGGGAGTGTGAACTGAGAGCTCAATAAGGATTTTAAAAGTCAAATTAGAGAGGTAGAAGAAATCTTGATCAATGATTTTAAAAATGCAATTGACAAAATGAAAAAAAGAATTCACTGAAGAGAATAGCTCCTTTAAAAGTAAAATTGGCCAAATGGTTAAAAGATTCAAAACCAAATTGGAGAAAATAACACCTTAAAAGGAAAAAAATTGGAAAATTGGAAAAGGAGGTACAAAAGTTAACTGAACAAATTAATTTGTTAAAAATTAGAATTAGCATCAAGAATTAATAAAACAAAATCTAAAGAATGAAAAAATAGAAGAAAACATAAAATATCTCATTAGAAAAACAACTCACCTTGAAAATAGATCTTAAAAACTATAAGACTACCTGAAAGCCATGATCAAAAAAAAGAGCCTAGACATTATCTTTCATGAAATTATCAAGAAAACTGCCCTAATATTCTAGAATCAGAGGACAAAATAAATATTGAAAAAATCCACTGATCACCTCCTGAAAGAGATCCAAAAAGAGAAACTCCCAGGAATATTGTAGCCAAATTCCAGAGTTACCAGGTTAAGGAGATAATATCGCAAGCAACTAGAAAGAAACAATTCAAGTATTGTGGAAATACAATCAGGATAACACAAGATCCAGGAGCTTCTACTTTAAGGGATCAAAGGGCTTGGAATATGATATTCCAGAAGTCAAAGGAACTAGGATTAAAACCAAGAAGCACCAACCAAGCAAAAATGAGTATAATACTTCAGGGGAAAAAATATTCATTCAATGAAATAGAGGACTTTCAAACATTCTTGATGAGAAGACCAGAGCTGAATAGAAAATCTCACTTTCAAACTCAAGAATAAAGAGAAGCATGAAAAGGTAAAGAGGAAAGAGAAATCATAAAGGACCCTCTAAAGTTGAACTGTTTGCATTCTTACGTGAAAAAATGATATTTCTAACTTTTGAGACATTTCTCAATATTTGGGTAGTGGGAGGGATCACACACACAGGCATGTATGTGCATGTATATATATATATATACACACATATGCACACACACACACATCTCTCTCTCTTTACATATATATATATATACACACACACACACACACACAGAGGAATCAGACAAATTATCTCTCAAAAAAGAGGCGAGAAAAATCTTTTTCAATGGGAGAGAAAAGGAAGGATCAAACTAGAGGCATTTCCAGTAAGACCTGTTGTGAAACAAGGATGTCCATTATCACCACTGTTATTCAGTATTATACTAGAAATGTTACCTTGAACAATAACAGAGGAAAAAGCAATAGAAGAAATTAGAATAGACAAAGAAGAAACCAAGTTGTCACTCTTTGCAGAGAATATGATAGTATATTAAAGAATCCTATTGGATTAAGTAAAAAAAAAATCTACTTGAAATAATTAATATAGTTTCAGGATGCAAAAGAAACCCAAATAAATAATCTGCCTTTCTATTTAATAGTAGCAAAACCCAATATCAAGAGATAGAAAGATTTATCCCTTTTAAAGTTACTGTAGATATCTGAAATATTAGGGATTCTACCTCCAAAACTAATCCAGGGACTTTATGAACACAATTACAAAATACTTTTCACACAAATAAAGCCAGATCTAATAACTGGGGAAAAGATCAGTTGCTTTTGGGTAGGCCAAGTTAATATGATAAAAATGATAATTCTTCCTAAATTAATTTACTTATTCAGTGCCATATCAAAGTACCAAAACATTATTTTCTAAAGCTTGAAAAAATAATATTAAAATTCATCTGGAAGAACAAAAGGTCCAGAATATAAAGGAAATTAATGGAAAGGATTACTGAGGAAGGTGGCTTAGATCTCAAATTGTATTATAAAGCGGAAATCATCAAAACCACTAGGAACCAGCTAAGAAAAAATGGGGTAGATCAGTGGAACAGGTTAGGAACACAATACACAGTAGTCAATGACTATAGCAGTCAAATGTTTGATAAACCCAAGAACCCCAGCTTCTGGGATAAGAGGTGACTGTTTGACAAAAACTGCTGAGAAAATGAGAAAACTGGAAAATAATGTGTTGCAAACTGGTCTAAACCAAATCCAAAATAAATTCCAAGCAGGTACAAGATTGAGGTATAAAGGTGTGATGGAAAGGAAAATAGGATCTTTACTTGTTTCTGTTTTAGTATAATCAAGTGCCTCTGACTGAATCTTGCCATTATCAATTAAGAGTCTTTACTAACAGTAAAGTACAGAAACAAGATACTTTTTTAAGTAGAAATAGTATATTTATTTGTATTATTAATTATTTTAATGTGATTAAAGATATTTCCCACGCATTAATGGGCCTGTCCTTTAAGGAGAGTTTGATTACATAAGACCTGTGGGAAGGCCCATGACTTTTGTTAGTGAGATACTGGTTCTCAAGTGTTGTGATGTCCTCTGGCTCTAAAAAAGTTTTAAATACTCTGAGATGAAGTTTTACTTCGGGGTCTTACTGACTGGAAGAGTTTGGACAGATGAGGACTCTGGGAAGTTGCTTAAGAGTGCCTCCCCCAGCTTGTATACAGATGTTGGTGGTTCCCTCTCTGGTCAATATGGTCAGATAGTTGGACCTGTCAATGGTCAGGTGGGGGAATTCATGCCTTTTGACTTTTGATTTCTCTGCATTTTATTTGAAGTTGAGTGTGCTGACTGCCCTAAACTAGGTGAATGATATATAGATGAAAGGAATGATACATGTGTTTTATTAAAGTGATTATTAACCCCTCAAAAGTTGCCTTTCCTTTCATGAAAGTAGATCTAAGAATCTGTGATAGCAGTCCCCCCATCTGTGTTGGGGTGCTTACTGTTACAAAAGGCTGATACTATAAATAAACTAGGTGAGAAAGGAATAATGTATTTCTCAACTTTTTGGAGAATGGAGGAATTTATGAAAAAAGAAAGAGACTGAGAATATTTTGAAATGCAAAATGGATAACTTTGCATCAAATTGGAAAGTTTTGTACAAACACAATGGAACCAAGATTAGGAATGGAACCAAGATTAGGAGGCAAGGAGAAAACTGGGAAAGAATTTTTACAGCTAGTTTATTTAATAAAATTATTGTTTCTAAAATATTTAGAGAAGTGAGTCAAATGTATAAGAATACAAACCATTCCCCAACCAATAAATGGTCAAAAGATATCAATGGCAGTTTTTAGAGGAAAAAATTAAAACTCTCTGTAGTCATACAAAAAATATGCTCTAAATCACTATTAATTAGAGAGATATGAATCAAAACAACTGTGAGGTACCACATCACATCTATCAGATTGACTAACATGACAAAAAGAAAAATGATGAATGTTGGAGATGATGTGGGAGAGTTGGAACACTAATTCATGTTGGTGGAACGGTGAGCTGATCCAAGCATTCTAAAGAGCAATTTGGAACTGTACTCAAAGGGGAACCAAAATGCACATACCTCTTGATCCAGCACTACCCCTACTAGCTCTGTATCTCAAAGAGATCATAGAAAAGGGAAAAGTAGCCATATGTACAAAAATATTTATAGCAGTTCTTTTTGTGGTGGTCAAAAAGTGGAAATCAAGGGGATGCCCATCAATTGGGGAGTGACTGAACAAATTGTTGTATATGCATGTAATGGAATATTATGTTGCTACAAAATGAAGAACAGGAAGACTTCATAAAATCCTAGAAAAACTTATGTGAATTGATACTGAGTGAAAGTAGAGCCAGGAGAACATTATATACAGTAAAGTCCACCACGGTCAAGACTGTTTTTGATATACTTTGCCCTTCACAGCAAAGCAAGGACCTAAAACATTTTCAAAAGAGTCATGATGTAAAATGCCATCCACATTCAGATGAAAGAACTGTGGAGTCAGAACAGAGAAGGAAGCAGATTATTTTCTCCTTTGCTTTGTTTTTCTCATGGTTTCTTCCATTTGTTTTAATTCTACTATACAACATTAATAATGTGAAAATGTGTTTAATAGAAATGCATGTGTAAAACCTATAAAAGATTGTATGCCACCTTTGGGAGTGAGGGGAAGAAAATTCAGAACTTTTGGAAGTGATTGTTGAAAACTGCAAATAAATAAATTAATAAGTTTGAGGAAAAAAGGGAGGAAATCAACCTCTCTGAGTCTAATAAGAGATATAGAGACCAAGAGAAGAGAAGAAATGAAAAGCTGGTAATGGCAGTAGTATGCCATTAATAACTGCTTCAACTACCCATCCACTGTCCTTGTGGCAAATTATGCTTGTCCTTGGTGATACAGTTATCTTTAATCTTCTTAGAGATTATTAGTGATAGTGATTCTGTCTCAATGTCTTACATCTCTGATAGTCAAAAATACTTAGGAAAAGTTATTACGAGGTTTTGCTAAGATAAACTGAGTGTAAAATCAGGAATTAAAAAAAATCACTATTTGGAAAGTATAAGAAAACAGATAACATTTTTTCTCCAGGTACAATTGGGGAAATGCTGTACTACATCCTTCTAGCCAAAACAAGGAGGTATAGCAGGGATGCATAAGTGACATGCCTGTGTCA